>VDFB02058242.1:567522480-567620772 GCA_007258455.2 Sequoia sempervirens
ATCAAAATCCATTACAAACATTCAATTTTCATCAAAATCCATACTAAACTCAATTTTTTCATAAAAAATCTATCAAAAACCCTATTTTGAAAAAAATCTATAAAAAATTAACTAAAATTACACAAATCTAATTGAAAATTTGATTAGAGCAAAGAAACACCAAGAATCTAACCTTTTGAAGATGGATTTGCGCGAAATCGGATATCTGATTTGCGGAATGAAGTTTTCACTATGCACCCGCGGTTAAACAAATGTGAAATGAGTTTTAATCAGGCCAAAATGAAATATATATGTGTGTTGCAAATCGGATATCTGATTTGGATCAGATATCCGATATGGAAATCTTGGTTTGGGCTTTGCTTCGGTAGTGTGTACTGACACCCAAGCCACATAAAGTCAACTCGGCATTTTCGCGTTTTTGAGTCGATGAAACACGTAATTTTTTCTCCATTGCCACTTTTTGGCATACCATTATCCTGCACATACCCAAAATCCGAAGGCAGCTTGGCCCCTTTTTTTGCTAGTTCAAGCATGTACAATGAAGGGTTAAGTCTCATCATGATGTTGATGATTCTATGATTGTCTGGATTTTGGAGCATTTTCCTCATTTCCTTGCGAGACATTCCAAAGGTAAGGTCCTCCCCTTGATTTTCTTCTTGTGGATTTTGGGATGATGAGAGGATCAATGGATTGCTTGATTAAGCTTGATTCATTTCTGCATTTGTTTGGCTAAGATCGCTTGAAGCGGGTGTTTCTTTGCTAGCTTCCATTCTCTTCTTGTATTGAGATCTAGTTTGAACCATAAAACACGGATCAACCTTTGAGAATATGGGAGATGAATCTCTTGATTCCTTGGATTGATTGTTATTTTATGTCCCAAAGTATAAAGTCTTAGGATGCTTTGAGGATCAAAGGTGATGATATGATAATGATGTTTTAGGGATGGATGATATGGATGTTTCAGCTTTTGATAAATTTTTGAATGAGACACTAGGCTTTTATGACTTTGGATTCTTGATTTTTTGAGATTTTGAGATTTTGAACAAAAAGACTCTAAGATGTTGGATGATGATCTAAGGGATAGCTTTGTCCAAAGGATGATAATTTGAATATGTGTGAGGAGAAGGATGCATCTACCCACACCTATTCAAACAAGATGATTGTTTCACTAAGCATATGAAGAAGGATTCATCTACATACACTAGGCTAGACAAGATAATTTTGATAACTTTGACTAAGTATATGCAAAAGGATGCATCTACACATACCTAGCCAAAGATGTTTTTGCTAATGTTTTCAAGGATTTTGTCTAAAGGATATTGATGATTTTGATTTTTTCATAAATCCTAGTATCAAGGATGATTTCAAGATTTTTCCAAAAGGTGATGATGAGATGGAAATTGTTTTGATGTTTTGGAGGACGGATGAAAAAGAGATTTTGATATGTTTTGATCCTAAGAAGAACCTAAAAAGGTACACTTTGTTTGCTTAGACCTAGGTATTTAAGAGCATGCAAATGCTTCCTAATGACCTTTGTAACCAAGACATGATTTCATTTGAACATTCATTTTTGGATTTCCAACCTATTGAGGTTATGAGTCTTCAACACACATATGAAAGTTCTTTTTTTTTTTTTTGCAAATTGCTTAATGTCTTTATTTTACCAAAAACACTTTCTTCAATTAGGTTTTCAAACTAAGATGTCCAATGTCTTAATTTCTTCAAACCCCACAAGATATGTTATGTGGAAATTTAATGATCTTAAGGCAAGGGTTTTCCTATTGTTGACTTAAGAAAAAAAATTGAGATATAATCCAATGCTTAGAAACCTCTAAGGACATGAATCCCAAGGGAAATCAATAACATATGGATTGAGTCAATTGTATTTGTCTCCAAAAGGGTTTGAATTTTGGATAATGTTAAGTTTTTGTTTCCATGATGTTTTCGATCAAGCAATGCATTTTGTAACCCAAGAATAAGTACAATCCTATGGATGTGTAAGACAATATTTGTTGGATTCCCACTTGGTCAAGTCCAGCTACGCTTATCTCTAGTGAATGGTTAGATGCTTGACCCCACTGGCTCCCCTCCATGACACTCACTTATATGGGGCAGCCAAGCATCAACACCCATGAAACTCCCATGGCATGTTTTCCATTTCTACTAAAAGACTGAAAAAGTGTGGGGCGGCTTCAAAATGACCGTTCTTGCACCAACAAATAGATTAAGGATTTTGGAAAATTCTAACACATGGTAATAAGGACTTTCCGTTCGTAGGAGTTGACCCAATGTGACAAGAGTCCCCTTTCAGATCCATCTTGTCGGAGTCAACCGCATGATATTCATGTTTCTTCCAATATCCACATTTATATCCCAGTTGGAAATACTCTTGGCTTTAGAGTGTTACCGGTTGAGTCATTCCCTTGGGTGAGTACTTTTTCCCCAAGGTAGGCCCTCTAGGATAAACAATAGCAAATGAGGCACAATATTTGTAACTCGATCAATCCTTGTTGGCAATAAGGAGAGAGAATGTACACAACAAAGCCCCTCACTCACACTCACACAAGATTTTGTTCAATTTTAAGCCCAAATCGAAGTGTGGAGGTGATTGCTTTGTCTTAACCCAAAGTCATGGAAAAGGTCTTTTGATTCTCAAGATCGCTATAAAGTGCGAGAAAAGCGCATACGTCCTTTTCCAATGGCTTTAGTCTAAGTAAGCCCTCATGAAAAACACAACTACACTTGTTCTTTTTAAACCCTCAAAGCAATATGTGAGTTCATTTTTAGAGCACCAAAGAGACAAGTGATAAACATTTGTTCAATTTGTTAATCCCATAAACAAAATATAGTAAGTTGTTGGTCCTAAGATTCTTTTTAAGCCTTTTGCAAGAAATAAACAAAAAAAAAGTTCTCTTTTTAAACCCAAATGAAAGCTAGTGTTCTAAGAAAAGAAGAAGATGACAAATTCCTAAGGAAGTGTTAAACAAACACTTTGATTAGATAAAGTATCATCACCATACTCCTCCTTCTTTTGCTTTCATTTTCCAACCTACAAAGAAGAAAAATAGTTAGATTCTAGAAAAACATATAAATTAAAAGGTAGAAAATAGAGGAAGAAGCAATCATAAATTAAAACACGTACTAAAAATCAAATTCTCCCTTTTTGTTGTTTCCTAGCATCGTAACTCGTGAAGGCGTCGTTGTTTTTTCTTCTCAGTGGTGCTCTTACAACGCCGCTTACCAGTCAGCGACGCTTTGTGTCAGGATAGAGAGCACAATTGCATCGTGGTTTTGTCCCAGCGTCGCACTTTTCGAAAGCGTCGCTGTTTAGAGATTTTTTTGAAACTTCTGCAGATTGGCGAGTCCAACAGCGGAGTTAAGAATTTGAAATTTTTGGCGGGATGAGTCCAACGGTGCTAAAATAGCGACGCTAACGAGCCCGCGGTCCTAAAACAATGACACTGACGAGCCCGCGTTGAAATTTCCTGTGTCAAGAAAACGCATAAATTTTAAGGAAAAGTTAAAAATAATGATGTCAAGCCCTCCTTCTAGCGCCAAATGTGTGAACCCTTTTCTTAGTACCTACAAAACAACATGAATAAACGAGTTAGACAAGGAATTACAAGCCAAAATAAGGATTCCCCATGAAATCCATTTACAAATCAAACTAGGAATGCAAATAATGAAGAACACAATAAAATTGATAAACCAAATATTAAATCCTAATTTAAATAGCAAACACTTGATCCCATAGGGGAATTCGTGCCAATTTGATGTGAAAATTGGCCCTTTCCCAATTCCTATGATGCAAGATTCGAATGTTGAAGAGTGTTGATCCACTTTGATGATGAAGGTGAGAGCTCCAAGCCTAAAATCTGCAATATCCTAGCTAAGAACTCAAATGATGGATGAAAATGGCTAAGTATTTTAGCATGGTAACTTTGCATGGATTGTGGATGATGAAATGAGGAGAGGGGCTCTTCATTAATAGGATTTCAAGATGGATGAAATTCCAAATTTGAGCAATGTGGGACTAACCTTCATCCAATGATATGGTGCCACTTGTCAAGCTATGAATGGATGATGGTTATGCAAGATTTGGGGTTTGTGCCAATAAATGCCAATATTTGAAATTCAAATTTGTTGAAATGACATGTAAGAGGGAAGGGAAAATGCAATAAATGCCACTTGGCTCAAGGTAAAGGACATGTAAGATGGAGTTATTGCCTTGTTGGATGTACATGTTGACTTGGAATTTTGAATTCAAATTGAGAGAATATTCCAAAAGATGCCATGTGAGGGAAAATAGGGATTTAATAAATGAATTAAATCTATTTTCATGTGCAACTTGCATTATCTAGAGGATGTGACATGTGATTAGATTAAATTAATCAAGGGTTTAATTAATTTAACAGGAGATTATATGATGTGACTTATTTGACTTAGATTTATGGATTTATTTAAATCAAATAAGAGAGGAATATGATAAGAGGCTAATTAAATAAGGATTTTGATTTATTTAATTAAAAGGGATGGTGTTAGATTAAATCAAATAAGGTTTTAATTTATTTAATTTAATGGATAGACTTTAGAGATTTAATCAAATAAATTGATTATTTAATTAAATAGGGATAATTAGATCAAATGGGTTGATTTAATTAACAAGAGAAAGTGACTTAATCAGATAAAGTGATTTATTCAATTAAGAGACGAGTATTGATGAATTTAATCAGATAGGGGAATTTGATTAAATGGTTATCTACCGAGGGATGATTCGGGAAGAAATGATGTTAGTAAGTCAAGATCGAATGCACGATGTCATTCAATATATTTTGCGTGTCTACACATCCATGCAAGTCACCTTACTATCATTTTAAAATGTATCAATGATTTCATCCTCCTATTCCACAATATTTTCCTAATTAGGAGAGGTAGAGGGAGAGGAAAAAACATGATTCTCAATGATTTAATCCTCTTGCACAAAAATACTCTCACAAGTAGGAGATATATTGGGAGAAGAACAAAAATGATTATGATTATCAATAATTGTAACCTCCTACTAAGTAGGAGAGGTATTAGGAGAGGGATCAATGAAAAATAAGAAAAGGGGAGAGAGAAACTCATTTTCACATGCTTGTAACAAAAATTATTTAAATTTCCTAACAAGATCTAACAATAGAATATGAATTATGACAACATAAGATTTTTGCAATGAAAACATTGTGTTATGTCCTATGGATCTAATTAGTGATGTTCAGCAAAATTAGATAGTTTGCAAGACATAATTCCAAAATAGGAACCAGATCTAAACAAAGAACACTGACAAAAATTTACACTAATTGTTTTTAGGCCAAACTGATTGGACAAGGGTGCAATATTCCTTAGACTAGACATGTGTTTTTATAAAATTCAAAATTTGGGAATTTCATCTATAGTGTTCGAGGGTCCTGTGTTTCAAAGGTTTGGGTCTGGAAGTGAATAGAACAAATAGCAGATTATCAAAAAAAATTGAAAAATATAAGTGCACCAGATATTGAAGTCCTTGATCCAACAAAAAAAAAATTGAATTTCAATACATACAAAAAAAGTTACGTTGTATACGGTCCGCCTATGTCTAAATTGTAATTGGTTTGACTTAGAAACTTGATTAAGGAAAAAATATTCAATAAAACACTATGAAACCAATAGGAAGCACTAGATATCATAGTTACAAATCTAAATTCAAAAAAATAGAATTTTATTCTTCATGGAAAAAAAATTATGTTGTATACAGCACAAGTGTCACTCCTTAAAAATGATGTTTATTGAAAAAAAACTAGTTTTCGAAGGAGATGGAAAAAGAAGTGCAATCTAATTCCATTTTTTTGAAAAAAATAAATTTAGAATCTATAGAAAAATGTCACAAATCACTAGTTTGCATCATCTTCAAATTCCTCACGATTTAGTCGTTATAGGTGCCCGACAGTGAAGATTTAGTTAAAAATAATAATTTCAATGTCCACTTTGGCCAAAAATTGCAAACTAGTATTGTGGGATCACCCCATGATTTGGCATGATTGATCATAATGAATCCTTGAACATAATTGCTTCCTTCATCTTGATGACTTGCAAGCTTGAACTTGATTAATGGAAGTATTGTATAATGTTGCTAAATGCTTAATAATTTTTCACTTTACTACGCTTGACTAATTTTAGGATACTTGATTTGCTCAATTAAAATGCTAGGTTTGAAATGATAAACTAACTAGTATTTATATGCAATTATTCTATTTTCCCAATATTCAAATATTGATAGTCAACATTTGAAATGGGAAATTAAAATAATAAATTACCAACATCGACATATTCAAATTTGGGGCCAAATTAGGTGGTCTAGGGTACAGTGCGCCCTAGACTAAAACCACCTTTTTTGGGATGCTAAAGTGTTGGGGGAAAAATATTAAATGCATAATTTAATTTCCCATATTTTATTTTCCATTAATGTTCATAAAATGAGTAATTGATGCATAATTAGGTCCAAGCACATAGGAGAGATCTAAACATAATGTGAAATTCTCATGGGTGACGATTTTCGACGCTACAACTTCCTTTCACTACAAGTCATTAGAACTTACATACCAGTCAAAAACCTCCACATTGCATGCATGCACCATTCTTCTCTCTCTCTCTATTAGTGATTTTCATGTTAATTGGGCATGAACACCACCTATGTGCAACAGTTCCCCATCAACAGTTCATGTTGATCAAGAACCGACACCACTTATGCACTCCTATCAAGGGTTCCATGGGAAACAACAACCAATGGTTCTTGGTTCCTATTGAACCTCAAACAACTTTATTACTTATCCAATTTTCTCATTTTGTAAGTTTGAGGAATTGATTGAAGTACATGAAAGGGAACACACAACCAACAACAAACTATGACATGATGACCCTTACAAATTTTTTAGATTGGTTATTGATGATGGATCATGCAACATAGGCACACAAATGGAAGGGACTCAAGAAAAAAAGGACAATGGGAAATTTAGTCCCATTACTACCTCTATCTTCTATCCATCTTTATCTCCTTCTATTCATCCATCCTTTCCTGTATCATTATTCTTCATCCTCTAATCCTTTTCAAGTGAACACATGTGTTGTTTGAACTTATTTTTCCTCTCAAGGGGGAATACCAACCTCCCTCCTCATTGGTGCTCCAATCCTTTTCTGATGATTATGACATCATTCCACTAGACTTGTCCCTTTCTAACCATTATGTTTTATTCTTCTTAAATGATATGATGCCACAAATTCTAGTCGTGAAACCATATCAGAGGCAAACAAAATGTAGAAACCTACAAACGTCCACACTTGAATACATTAAAATTTATCCTATTATGACTATTTATTAAATTAAAATTATTTATTTATTTAAATAGTTTATCTATCATTCTTATTCCTCACCTTTAATTAAATAAATTTATATTTATTTAATTAAGTTTGACCTTTATCTTCCTATCTCATAAAATTAACTAAATACAAAGATATACCCTTTTCTCATCTTAATCCCATTAGTTAACCAATTCCTATTAATTAACTAAGTTGATCCTATGCACATTTGTGTGATTAATTTATTTAATCACACCCATAAGCCCACTTATCTTAAAATATTATATCAAAATCTTGACCATTTATTATCCCTAGACAATCCCCACCCTTCATTTGGCCATGTGAATCTCACACATGTGTGAAAAGTCACATGTTTCCATCTACTCTTCCCCATAAGGACACTTGTCATCTCATCTCTTCCCCAAGTGTCCTCACACATGTGTAAGAGACGAGTCCAAATTTTCTTCCCAAGACATGCTCACACATGTGGAAGAGACACTTGTCCTCATCAATAATTCCTTATGTGTTCTCACGCATGTGTGAGAGGGCACATGTCATAGCTCTCTTTTGCATGCATCATTCTCATGCATGTGAGATGATGCATCCTCCACTCTTGGATTTGGTTGAAAAAATCCTATCCCTTGATCTTTCCTTGATCCTCTCCATTCTCAAGTCCATCAACCAAATGATGGCACTAGTCATCCTCTTATCAATCCTAACTCTCAACCATTCCTAGCCCTTGATATCCAAATCAAATCTCAAGTGTTCATTCCTCATCCAAGAAATCTATAAATCATAAGCCCTCCAAGCCATTTTTGTATCATCATTTTATCTTAAAGTCACATTGTTATTTTGATAAATAATCTACATTTCGTTAATCACTCATCTACTTCATCTAAGGAACAAATCAAGAGGGTTGAGAAAATCATCTCTCAACATCTAATGCTTCCTCTTCTACTTAATCCAATGAACATTTGAAAAACAAAATTAAAAGATTGTTTCCCTTCTTTTAATCTTTATTTTTCATTATCTCTATTATTGATATATATTACAAATATCATATATAAATATTCTATATAATGATTACTAGTAATATATGTATATTATTTTAATAATATTTAATTATAATAGTATTGAATATTTTTATTAAAAAGTATAATAAAAATTCAAACTATTCAAGTTAGCAATAACAATTTGCATAAAGTGCATTTCAATGAACAAATTTACATGTTAATAATTTAAAGAGAATAGATATTTAATGTTGGCTGAATCAATATTTACTTGCCATTATTATACAGAAAAAAATTAAGACAAAAGCAAATATTTATTATTATAAATATCTGCACACCTAAATATCCAAGGCCATGATGTAACACATGACCAATCAGTCTCTCCCGGGGTGGTTCCAACCCATACACGTACGGCATGTACGATTTATGAATTCCACATAACTTTGACTATCACAGACAACACGTTTCAGCCATTGGTGTCTTTCTGTCAAGTTGTGATTAGATTTCTACTGTTTGAACAGCAGATTTAATATATATATTTAAATCAACCAAATTGACTCACTCTTACGGTCAAGTAAAACTAGTTTGGCATGCTCTTTTGGACAGTAGCTCTACAGCATTCATGATGTGCCAATGTGAATTATTGACTGACATGAAAACGACATCTCTCCTCCTTCCCCGCTTAGTACCTTGATGCGTCGATATTGCCCATTTTCCTGTTCCTTCCCCTCCCTCGTCTTGAAGACTTTGCTTCCACAATTATTTGTATTTTTTTCATCTGAGTCATTGAACTATTTGACTGACATGAGAATGCCATCGCCCTTTTCGATTTTGCTCATTTCCCAGTACTTTCCCCCTCCCTTGACTCGGAGACTTTGCTCGACATCCTTTTGTCTTTCTTAGATGCGTTCACATTCTTCCAGGATATCATCCATTATTATCATTTAAGAAACAGAACCTATTCTTTATAAATACCACTTCTGATAACAGCTCAGCAAGCAAGCAAGCAAGAGTTTTCAAACTAAGGATTTAGATTTGCAGAAGGAGCCACATCAAACTATGGATAAATATGTGCAGGCCAAGCCACTGTAAGTATGATGTGCTTCTGTTGTTAATTGAGTGTTAAGGGTTTAGTAGGCCTCTTGATACTGTATGTAGTGGAAGTTAGAGACGAGCTTGGTAGAAAAATAATTAGAATTGTTATTGGGTTCTCAAAACACAGTAGAAATCTGAGCTTTCTATTTGTAAAATTATGTGGGTTTAACCAGAAAAGTCTCTATTTGTAATACATTTTGACTGTCTTTTTGTTATTTAAGGGGCTTGAAAGGGATAAGAATTAATTATTATAATGCCCAGGTGGTGCTTATATAAAGAATTATTATTACAGGTTCACTGTTGGTCGGGAACTAGCAACTTTGATTACTTCCTGCGGGATCCTGGACAGGGCTTGGAAAGAGATATGTAATGTTTCTAAAAATAATGAAGATTTTTTTCTGGAAGAAGATGAAGGTGTAGCATACGTGAGCTTCCCTTCATTTTCTGAAGGAGATTTCATTGTCACAGAGAGTAAATATGGAGAATACAATATCAAGAATGAGACAATCATCTCTGCCTACCTCAAGGGTGAAAATGATAAGCCGGCCCTTATTCACAAGGGAGCTCTCAACCGATTCAAGCGTATCGTGGAACCGAAAAGTTCAAATTTCAATGCCAAGGTAATTAGGCTCTTTGTTCCCCAAATCTAGTTCTCCTACAACCCCAATTGTGATCTTTCTATCCATAAAATTAATGCAATTACAAGTTTTATAATTTTACCTGGGCATTTAGCACATGTATTTCCTTTACCTAACCAAGAAGCATTTGCTGGTAAAGAAAAAGAAAAAGAATTCCCCTTTTTAAAACCAATTGCAAGTGAACTGAGTCAAATGTTATCGTGACTAGGCTGTTAAGACATGTATCATGATGCACAATATCCAGGTGTAAACCCTGGTCAGAAGAGCCTACAACATTTGAATGCTCCAGTAGCTTCATATTGTTGTGTCCTAATGCTTGTACTTCAGCCTGCAAATTTCAAAGTTCCAAATTCTTATGTCTTAGGTAATTTTAAGCAATATTTTGTTTTGGTTTGGTCAACGAGGGTTTACAGTAGATCCGTCAAATTAATCTTTGGGCTGCTTGATTGTGGCCGCTATAATGGGTTTTCATCATGTTTATGCTCAGCTTTACCACTCAATCACACGCACCGAACAAAATATCAAGCATTGTTTACAATTCCTCAATTGTTTAGTGTCATCATTGTTCCTTAAGTGTTTAGTGCCATCACTGAAAGTGTCATCATTGTTGACAATTCCTCAAATGTTTAGTGTCATCAACATTTAGTAGATATCTAAGTCTGTAAATACCAGTAATGCCGTTTATTTGTTTGTTCACTCAGATGCGAGGTTTAAAGGCAAAAACCATAATATTTGTGGGTCATTCAATGGGAGGCGCAGTTGCAACCCTGGCCACTCTCTGGTATCTGCAAAAGAAGGTGAGAAACATGTCTTATTTCTGCATCACATTTGGTTCTCCTTTAGTGGGAAATGCCGTACTTGGGGAGGCAATTGGGCGTGAAGATTGGACGGGAAAATTTTGTCACGTTGTCTCCAAGTATGATATTGTTCCAAGGCTGCTCCTTGCACCATTTAAATCAATTGCCGAGCATTTGAATCAACTTGTACCTCATTGGTGGAAAATAATGGCCACTGACTATGTTGCTGAAACACATCCTTCTATACCAAGTCTTCTTCAGGAAATCCTACAGTGCACATCTACGATAGCAGATAATCACCCAGGAGAATCTGGTCTTACAAGCCCGTATAGACCCTTTGGTACTTATATGTTTTGTTCAACCCAAGGCGCAGCTTGTATCGATGACTCTGAAGCTGTCCTGAAGATGCTGCATTTCACTATGCAAGGAATGCCTTCTGATAAACTTGCAGGCACAGATCACACAGGTTATGGCAAGATGTTGGAAGCTTTGCCACAGACTCCTTCGAAATGGGAATAGTGCTGGAATTGGAAGCAATGGCTGTTGGAGATCAGGTAATCTAAAAATTTCTGCTGCTTTTGTATGCATTGTAGCCTCATAATTCATGCTCTGCATGTTCAAAACATAGAAATCATAGTAGAAGTTGAAAAAATAAAAAAATTGTGGACCTTGGGCAGTCCTACTACTGGGAGTAGAACCCCTCAATGGCAGAGTAGTAGGTACAAGCATTTGGTCATCATCACAACCTCACACAATCTATTTATTTCAACTATTTTTTCATGTAACCATGACTTAGATATTCCTACACTTTTTCCTAGGACACGAAGAAGGTGTTCATTAACTCCTACTTTAAAATTCAAGATAGATAGAAATGATATCTTCACAGCCAGTGCCCCACATTGACCTATGTTTTGCTTATGCTTTAGTTACATATTGTTTTAAAGGGGACTTCTTATTTAATGTTTTGCTTATGCTTTAGTTACATATTGTTTCAAAGGGGACTCCTTATTTAAGGGACCCTTAGTAATGTCTTCTAGTAACTTGAAAGGGAAATTATAAGTAGCACTACGAATAGAACTAGTTACCTCATTTCCACCCCTACACATTTATATTTGGAGATTTAGATTCAACTCTACTCTTCGTCAAAATTATCATTTCTATTAGTTAGATTATAAGAAATACAATTTATGGTTATCATAGATGTCATCATTTTATTAAATTATGCGTGGGCTCAAAACACAAGGATTTTTTTGTAATCTTTAGGTTACATGAAGCATAGAAGTAGAGGATACACAAAACTACAAATCTTTGTTGTTCAACCTTCGTCAACAAGGATTCGGTTTTTTATGTTTCTCACTTTAGCTAATATGAAGTATAGAAGTAGAAGATATTGTAATGAAGAATCTAAATTAATTTCAACTTCTAGATTACATTAAATGAAATGATGAGAGAAGCACAAGGTTTTATAGTTTACATAAAATAGATGTGTAGAAGTATAGAAGTGATAAATTGGATACATAAATGGAAATAGTGGAAAATAAAGACCCTAACACCAAAAAAGGATCTCATATCAAAGATGACATTGCAATGCGTAGATGTACACTCAATGCAATGTAGTCCTAATGTACTATTATCCCTATTTAGCATAATTGCCCATAAAAGTTACAAAATTTGAAGTTTTCACCAAATTTCGAACCAACCTATACAATAGGAATCAAGGAAAAAAAAAGTCTAGAAGAGATTAGATGATAAAAATGAAGGTAAACTAACTAGAATGAGTAAAATAGTAAACTAACTAGGAAAAGGAAGAGAGAAAATAAAAACCCTAAGTGGTTGTAATCTTCTAAACATCTTTAGCTAGAACAAGAAAAATGGTTAAGAGTACTTGAGAGCTTGCAAAGAATGGTCAAGCCCCTAGTTTAGTTTTTCGCCCCCCAATAACTATCAAGTAGAAAATAGAGATTGAGGAATGTGTGCTCTTAGCCTAAGTACATATAAGACTAAGAATAATAAGACTATGAATATTATATCCTAGGTCTACAAGGATTGATAAAATAGGATGTATGATATTGAATAGAAGATGGTGGTAGTCACCATAAAAATGACCAAAGAGAATAGAGAGAAATGATATAGCCTCTAATTCCAATCATCACATTGGTGGAACTAAACTATCGACTCTCAACTTTATTAAAAGAATAATAAAAGCTTGCTTAACAGTATTACCAAGGAGGTGGTTAAGAAAAAATCCAGAGCATGAAGATGTCAATGTGATGTAGGAATACTTTTCCTTGAGCAAGCCTCATCAATGAAGTGGGTATCCCATAGAGAAGAGATAAAGATAGTTCTTGTTGTTGTTAATGGATATGGAAATCCAAGATTAAAGATAGGTTTTCAAAATGATTCCTTGGAAGTTGAGGGTCAGATTTAGATGCCAAAGGGCTTTTTTGAGATATTCAAGTGTTACAAGAAGTGGGAATACACGGAAAGTTAATGCTACAATGGGGGGAAGCGAAAAGAGGGTGGAGCCGACTAGCTATGAGAAGCACAAGAAAAATTTGAAGGTTTGGAAGCAAATTAAGCGGGGTGGGCTGCAACCTTTCATTGAAAAACTCCATTGTCCTGACCCAAAAGTTACATAGTATTTTGCTAAACATTGGAAGAAAGGTGAAATTATTCTCTCAGGGAGAAAGATTAAGGTGGATGAGTACCTCATTGGGGAAATCACCGGTCTCTTGACTAAGGGAGTCAAGTTCTTTCATGACTAGAAGTTTTTGGATGAAGCTGTTATCAGTTTTCCCAGAATTGATGAGGAAAGGAAGGAGCTGGTTAAAGTTTCCAACAGTTATTTTGATGTTGGGATGGTCAAGAAGATTTGGAAGGAGGTGCTCAGAATCCTTATGGAGTACATTACGTTGGACGATAGGTTTACTAGAGTCTATGGTCATCATTTTTCCCTCAATCATTTTCGACATAAGGTAAGGGTTTCCTTTCCTCACTAATTGTTCTACTCATTGAATAACAGTATTGAGGAACATAGGAAAAGTCTTAAGAAGAATCTAGTTCTGCATATTGGCCTTATTCGGCTTATTCATGAGTATTATAAAAACATGCCAACCCTATCCAATCCCTTATCGACCTCTGCATTGGAAGGGTATGATATTGATATTAGCACATCTAAGAACAAAAATGATTCAGACACTGAATGGGAAGAGGAGAATTCTCCCTCCCCCAAAAAGAAAAATAAGAAAACCCTTGAAGAAAAAAGATTGCTCCGCGAAAACCCCTATTGGCACTCTGCAAGAGGGGAAAATTAAGGACCATCCCCGCAAAAAAAATTGTTTCATATTCTGAGGACTCTTTGGAGGACAGTTTTGTTTCCTCTAAAGCCACTAAGGATTCTTATACCTCTCACCTTGCAACAGATAGAGAATAAACCCAAATTCCCTAGAAATCTCGATCCTAATGATCACTACTTCAAGTCGGACCAAGAATTTCTAAATGATATTTTGGCAATTGCAAGAAATGGGGCTGTTGACTACTTCAAGATCATTAGTTGGGTTTTCCATGAGATTGAGGACCTCAGCTTAAAAAACAAGGTCGTTACTAGCACGCTGGATCAAATGGAAGCAAAAGGGCTTTCCCAAAATACTGTTGAGGTTTTGTGGACTGTGGAAGAGAAAAGGGAAATGGCCAAGTGCATTCAAAAAACTGTTGAGCGCATGGACAAGATGAAGAAGGAAAATGAGAATAAGAGTGATCCCACAATAGTGGTTTACAATTTTTGGCCAAACTAGACACTGAAATTATTATTTTTAACTAAATCTTCACATTTGGGCACCTATAATGGCTAAACTGTGAGGAATTTGAAGATGATGCAAATTAGAGTCTCATCACATTTTGTCTGTAGATTCTAAAAATATTTTTTTCAAAATTTCTGGAATCAAATTGCACTTCTTTTTCCATCTCATATGAAAACTTTTTTTTTTTAGAAAACAACATTTTTAAAAAGTGACGCACATCGTATAAAACATAACTTTTTTTCTATGAAGGATAAAATTCTAATTCTTTCAAATTTAAATTTGCAACTCTGATATCTAGTGCTTCCACTTGGTTAGATAGTTTTTTATTCAATATTTTTCTTTAATCAAGTTTCGAAGTCAAACTAATTACAATTCAGACATAACACGACCATATAAAGTGTAATTTTTTTTGTATATATCGAAATTCAATTGTTTTTTTTGTTGGATCAAGGACTTCTATATCTGGTGCACTCATATTTTTTAAATTTCTTTTTTGATAATTTGCTATTTTTCCACATGTGCAAAACAAAGACCTTCATTTTTTATGAAAAACCTATGTTTAATGAAACTAAAAAACAAATACACAATAAAACTAAAACATATTAAAATTATATTCGTTGGATAGCTCATTCTGAGGACTACCTGATTTTAGTTGGGTTTGCGAAGATTCCTTTATTTTCATCCTCAATCTCAGCTCCGAAGTGCCAAAATTTAGGTTTTTTTGTCTTGAGGGAGCAAGGGGGACAAGGCATAAGGGGGTTCTTGAACCCCTTTACATGGGTGGGCAAAGAACCCCTTATGGGTTCAGTTGAACCAACAGGTTCGTACGAACCCCCAAAAACACTTTTTTTTGCCTTGGGGTCATTTTTTGTGAGTTTCCCTTCCTCACTTGAATTGTAAACCACTATTGTGGCTTCACCCATAAGGTTAAACATCTGGAAGGGGAAATTGGAAAAATCAGGGAAACTATGAAAACCATCATGGAGCATAGCCTCATAGTTGTTAAACAAAATGTTATTATTTTGAGCACTATGGTGGAGAAATTGGAAAATACCCATCAGGGGTCGCTGGTTGTGGACTTGGAAGTTGATAAGGATAAAAGTAAGAAAGAGGATTTTGGCCAATCAAAGAGGACTAGAGCCAACCTGAAGAGAAAAGCGGATTCTTCGCCTCAGGAGATCCAGGGTCTGAAAAAGGTGACACAAGAGATGTGCAACCTCGATGCTAAGGTTGCTGAGACTTTAAAGTCCTTAGGTTAGCTTTGGTTGTGCTTGATGCTAGCTTCGTGCTGGTTCTTTGTCGGTGGCTGCTGTCCTTTTTTGTTTTTTCTGTTTATCAGCCTTCTTTTTTTTGGATTCTTTGATGGCACATTTTTCTCTGGTATGTAAACTATGTGGTTTGGGTCCCTATAAAACCCATTTTTTCCTCTATCAAAAACAAGTGGGAATACAGAGCTAAGCAAGAAGTAATATGTTTTTTTTTAGAAACTTATGAGAGATTAATACACCACATGGATGTTCATGTATCACATTAGGGTATGTGCAGGATCATGATGGGCCAAAAAGTGGCGATATGATGGGTATGTATAGGGTATTTGGCTAATGACTTTTTTTACCCAAAATTGATGAAACGAAAAAGGTTTTTAAAGGATATTTTTAGCTTTCCACCAATATAAATTATGTTTTATTTTGAATTTAATAAATAATTATTATTCATTTTTTATTTAAATTACAACTAAAGTCATGATTGATAGGTTGATTGAAAAACATTTATAACTTTCAAACAGTATCACATTTTTTGAATCTGAAACATGTCACATTTTATGCTTCACACATTATAGGATTAAAAAAATAAATTTTATGAAGTTTTCACCAAGTTAAGGTGGTTATACATACGAGTTTTAATATTTTTTAAAACCTGTAATAAAAAAATTATAATTAATTATTTACTTGGAAAGAAATTACAAAAATTATGCATCACATCAGCACATGAGTCTTCTACTTATATCTAAAATATTTTGAAAAATATTATCATTTTATTGTGGTTAGGTTGGTCAGACAGACACCTTATTTTTTCCCTGAAATTTAAGTATTACTGCATTGAAATTTCAAATTTTTACCAAATAGATTTTTTTTAAAAAAATAAACCTTGTAGTTTAGAAACTACATTCAATTTGCTATAGATTTTATTCTTACATATTTTTGTAAAAATATAGATAACTTATTCAAAATTTTACGTCAAATTGCCTATATTTTTACGTCAAATTGCCTAACTCTATTTTTTCTGATTTTTTCACCACTTAAGGGCCTATTTTTTTTATGATGATCCTACACATATCCATTAGTTTCCTAGATAAAGTGCTCCAACTTTAACATGTAGCCTCATCCTTGTGTGAAAAGTTAGAATTTAGTAGAGAAATTTTGCAATCTAGTGAAGAAAAAGGCTAAGGTTGAGGCTAAAATGATCTCTAAAATATGATAAGAAAACATACAATAAAGCAGGCTCAAAACATAACATGAAATTGTAAGGCTATGGAATTTTCTATGTTATGGATACACAGAAGATGAAATTCTAATTTGACTATTAAATTTTAATCAAATTTTATTAAATTTATGCAAATTTATAAATAATTTGATAAATAAATTTAAATACCTCAATATTGTTGTAATAAAATTATAAAGTGACAAAGTTTAAAAATTGTAAAGGTAAAACTTAAACTTTAAAAATTAAAATGTAATTAATAAATTCATTGATAAAACCCTAAATTTCTAAATTGAGAACAAACAAAAATAAGTTAAAAAATTGCCAGGATCATTAATTTGATATTTTAGATTTAGGAATGAAGTATGGTCTAAAGCTTACCTTGAAGCTCGAAGAAGGTGTTAATTCAATAATTGAATGATGAATACTTCACACTTGCTTTTCATCTTGCCCTTATTCTCATTCTTCCTAATGCTCTTATTCAACCAATGAAGACTTAGGAAATACACTCAATCTTCATATTGGTCTCACTTTTCTTATCCCAATGCTCTCATTCTTGTAGCTTATTGTTGCAATTTCTAATCTTGGTTATGAAAATTGAGAGTGTTTATAAAGAGGTTTAGATTTTTATTAATAGTTTATTGTGACCACTTAGGGTGTGGGTGGGGTCTATGGATTCTTAAGGTTTGGGTTTTGGGTTATTGTCAAGATTCGAAGCATTGTGTGGAGGTAAGGCTATTGATAAAAGAAAAGTATTCAACAAGGATGTATCCCATCTAAGAAGCCAAACATTTTTTAGACAAGGGCATTCCTAGGACACAAGAATTGCAAGATAATGTCACCCACTATTCTTGCACCACCACCGCCTATCAAGAGACATTTCAAGGATGTCATCCTCAAAGAGGAGACATTTCTAAGATGTCCCCTTGTTTTAGTGACTCCATGGACCCCCTTGGGATCCTCAAGAGACCTGGTTGCATCTCTCAAGTACACAAGAATGCCCAAGTGTCCCCCACATCAATTCAAGCAAGTGTGGGTGGGGTCCATATATTTTTTAAGATTTAAAAAAATGCACGTTTTGCTTGAATTGATGTGGGGGACAATTGGGCATTCTAGTGTGCTTGAGAGATGCAACAAAGTTTCTTGAGGGTCTCAAGGTGGTCCTAACATCTCCATGGAGTCCCTAAAACAAGGGGTCATTTTGGAAATGTCTCCTCTTTGAGGGTGACATCCTTGAAATGTCCCCTTATAGTTGGTGGTGGTGGCAGAATAGAGGGGTACACTACCTTGGAAACCTTGTGTCCTAGGAATGCCCTATCTAAAAAATGTTTGGCTTTTTAGAGGGGATGCATCCTTGTTGAACACTAATCTTTTATCAATAGCCTTATCTCCACACAATACTTTGAATCTTGACACTTAATAAGTTTGGGTTGTATTTAATCTCTATGTTTTCACTAAATTAAAGTAAAAATTGTTGAATGGGTGTTGTGTACTTTCCATGTTTAACTACCAAAAGACTTTTTTGGGTGTCATTAATGTTTATTATTTACATGATTCATACAATATATAAAATTAATTTTGATGTGTCTATTTATATCCACATATACTTCAAGGTGAAGATAGATAAGTTCATTCTTATATTGGAAAATAATTGAATTTTCGCAATAGCGAATTTATTTACTATGCTGAATTTTTGTACCTAAAATAATTTTTGAAAATAAAAGACTACATAATATCTTTACTTTCTATTTATTTGATCGTTGTTTCAAATTTGATATTCATTACTTCTAGTATACAAATTTATTATTATTATTTTTTTTAAATAAGTGTATATGCCACACGTAGATCAACAATTTAGCTGTAGCCTTGGCTATCCTCCCAGCCTTTTGGGAAACCACATTTATTAGTTCGTCTCTGTTAGGCATTTATTTCAATGGCTGTGGTAGCTTCTTAGTTCTGTGCATTTTTTCCTCTTAATGTTGTTTCTTCTCTTTAGACAAAGAGATTAATTATTTTCAACCCTCAGGCATTTATTGCACTCAGAGATGCTGGAGAGAAGAAAAATGAGCAAGATATGAACATTGAGAAACTAAATAACGAATTGAGTAAGATGCAAAGTTATATGGCAGAGGTGGAATGGTACAAATCAAGTTGTAAGGAAACTGGCTATTATGATTCTTTCAAACGGCATGACAAAAAACAAGATCAAGATGCAGATATGATTCGAATAAAGTTGGGAGCATTCTGGGAGGAAATTGTTGAAAAGGAGGAGCAGCACGTATTGCCTAGTGACTTCAGATGCCAAAATAAATGGATCAATGCTGGCACCGCATATAGAAGACTTGTAGAGCCTCTGGACATTGCACAATACTATCGTACACGGAAGGATACCAACAAGAAGAGCTATCGTTCAGATAAGGTGAGACCCCATCATCACATAGTTCTGGAGAAATGGTTGAAAGAAAAAGAACAAACTCACACTGGTGAAGAAAAGAAGGGTCGCACAAAGTTTGCATCCTTAACTCTGGACTCCTTTTTTTGGGCTAGTTTAGAAGATGCTTCTCAAGCGTTAACAACGCTCCCGCAAGATCAAAACCAACATCAAGTCATGAATGCCTCACTGCTAGAAAGCCGAGAGTTTGAAAAATATGTTTCGGATATGATCAGAGATAAGAGCATTTCTAAAGAGGTTTTCTTACAGAATAGTAGTTTCATGTCTTGGTGGGATCAATACAGCAGCTATCTGCGAGTTCAATTCCCAGAATTGACGGCAAGCTCTGGTTTGTTCAGCTCCATGGAAAATAAGAGTTGGATGTAGAGAATTCAGAAGAACGGGCTTTTTTCTACATTGGGAAAGATCTTTCAAAATAATATTCTGTTGGAAGTAGTTCATTTTTGTGGTTTCCTCCTATTGCTTCATTTTCTTGTCAATTAGATGAGAGTATGTTAAATTTAGACTAATGGGTGGATGATGGACTCCATCACGTATGTTGAGTTCCTTAAATGTAGTTATGCATTAATGGCACTGTGCTTCATTTGAAGTTCACTCTTCTGTAGTTTAGAGAAGTTTCTTTCCAAAGGAGTGTTATGCCCAGTAGAGGCTTGTTTGCGATAAGTTGTAATCTTGTCTGAATACATTTATGTGTATCTTTGTTAGGGGCAAGCATTGACTTCAAAAATATCAGACAAACGACAAATGATATTTATAACAATGTGCTTGGGTTCTGTACACAATTGATGTATTAAACTAGTATATCTGCTTTTAAATCATCACGGTGTGGTTCTGTTGGAAATAATGTTTATTTGTGGAATGTATTAAAAAAAGCTTCAGCGACAAAGATTACACTTATCTAATATTCCAAAAGATGAAAACATCTAGATTTTTCCCTCTTTGGGATGTCTCATAGTCTTTCTAAACTATTCTAAAGAATTCCATGAATCTATAAATATAGCCCATTGTAATAATCCAAAAATCAACACAGCTGTTGTGTAATTTGATATTTATGAATATATAAATTAAAGTGTTTTTTTTATTTGTTGTGCTTCAAATATTTTATTTTATTTTGTTTAACATGGTATCAGAGCTCTTTTAAATCTTGGGCTGTAATTTGTGGGTTTTGTAGTGTTGACTGAAATATGCAGGTTGTGATTGGAGTTTGAACAACACAAATGAAGCAAGGAATATTGCAGCTAAGAAAAAATCAAATCAGAAAAAAATGGTGAGAGATTTCTGATTTTAATTCTCATCTCAAAAAGAGGGAATTTCACATAATGGATTCAATTCGTGTTCATTTACTACAATTAAATTAAAGAAAAAATTACTATGATTGAGTGTCTCGTATGAAGATTTTTCTAACGCTTCAAAATTGCTAGTCCAAGTGACTGCAAAAAAAAAAAGATTGTAAACCAGGTTGCAGCTGTAGCTGTTGAAGGATTTAATCAATCAAAGGAAATTATGTAAAGAAGAGTGGAGGCACTGCAGAAGAAAATAAATCTTTGTAGTATCAAGTGAGTTTAATCATTGGTTCCAATGGGTAAAGTTGGCAAAAGGGTAAAAAAAGAAATAAATGTTTTGGAGGAAGAATTAATGGAGGTTAAGAAAGAAAAATCTGAATTGTTAAAAGATTTACATAAGGTTTCAATGGAAAATTCTGAACTTTCGATAAAAAAATTATGATCTTGATATTGAATTAGGTGTTGTTAAAAGAAAGAATGAAGAATTGGAAGAAAAATTAAAGTTGTTTGATGAAGTTAGAAGGAAGAAAGAAGATTTACAAGAAAAACTAAGATTGTTAGAACAACATTGTTTATAGAAGATGGAAATAACAAAATTGAAAGAAGAAAACAAATGTTTAAAATCAAAGCCATTGGTAAGTGTGTTGCATGTGGTACAAAAGATTTGTATAGTTCAGTTGATAAACTAGATAATTTATGTGATGGAGCTGAAGTTCTTTATGATAAAAAGTCTAATAATGAGGATGATGTGTTTACAAATCTTGATAGTTGTCATGAAAAGAATGTTGGTTTGAAAACAACGCAAAGAATGGGTTACCAAGGACAAGGATTAGGAAAAAATGAACAAGAAATAAAAGAGCCGATAGAGGCAGTTATGAGACCAAAATATGGTAGTCTCAGATATATTATAGGTACAGAAAATTTTACAGGATCAAGAAAATTTGTTCAAGAAATGCATCAATGTTCACATTGTAAAAGGAAAGGTCATATGAAAGATACATG
The DNA here is from genome assembly GCA_007258455.2 of Sequoia sempervirens. NCBI lineage: Eukaryota > Viridiplantae > Streptophyta > Pinopsida > Cupressales > Cupressaceae > Sequoia > Sequoia sempervirens. Next base: position 567,544,410 of record VDFB02058242.1, read on the forward strand.
TTGGGATCTACATCTCTGTGTTATTTGTGGTTTGAGAAATCATTAAGAAAAAATGTGTTGGCAAAGGAAGTGCAAAAATGAATTTTTGACAGGTTGCATGAAAATAGATTGTGGATGGTATTATGGACTAGAATGGAAAAAGTTTATTGGTATGCTAAAAAAATTGTTCAAATACAAATATTCATATGGGAAAGAAGAAAACAATCAATAGAGTCTTGTTGGTCTTGAAAGATGTCATAAAAAATGGAAAATTATAGATAGTGAGTTTGTAAGAAGAGCACTTCCAAATTGAAGTTTTGAAGATTTAAAAATCAATGTTCGAGTTGCTACAGAGTTGGAAAGAGTTGGAGAACGCTGAAAGAAAATCAAATTTACAAAAGCTAAGTGAATTTTTTTTCAAGTTTAAGAACTTGTGGAATTTGCTATTTTTGTGATTATCCTCTCCAAATAAACATTATGGAGGGATGTTGGAAATAATGTTTGTTTGTGGAATGTATTAAAAAAAGCTTTAGTGATAAAGATTACACTTATCCAATATTCCAGAAGATGGAAAAATCTAGATTCTTCCCTTTTTGGGATGTCTCAAGTAGTCTTTCTAAAATATTCTAGAGAATTTCAGGAATCTATAAATATAGCAACAACATTGCCATTGTAATAATCCAAAAATTGGCGCAGTTGTTGTGTAATTTGATATTTATGAATATATAAATTATAGTCTTTCTTTTATTTGTTGTGCCTCAAATATTTTATTTTGTTTTGTTTAACAATGCCATTGATTTTATGAAGAGATTGGACAATATTTAATCATCTAACAACTATCCAACAACCACACATTAAGAAAAGTTATTATGGATTTCAAAATTGCAGAGTGAGATCAAAGTGATTGTCTTTTCTCATTTATATCTTCACGATAGATAAGAACTTAGAAGACCTTCACTAAAGTGTCTTAAATAAAGGGCAATAGGAGAGAGGGGTTGATGGTGGTGCAGGTTTTTATCGTGAGATAGGAGTTGACAACCTAGATCCTATTTGTTGATAAAATAAGAATTAATATTAACTGGCACTTGCACTAGGGGGTGTAAGGGTTACGTCGATAGAATACTATATAAAAAACAAATATAGTAAGGAGGTGTAGTTTGAAATATATCCAATTTTGTTTGTAAAATTTACAGAATGTTTGTAATATATATTTGGTGATAGCAATGTGAGTGAAATATTTGTAGCTATTCTGTTTGTCGTGATTGTGTAATTGATGATTCCATGTACTAGAATGAAGTGCCCTTCCACATAGTTTCTTGGCTATGAATGTATCTTGTTCCTACACAATTTTAGAAGAAGTTAGTGGACATACATCATAAATGTGTAATTGGTTTTATGTAAATGCTACAAGTTGTATAAATAGTGAAAGTAAGTGTTAAGGAGAGGAATTGTAGGTGTGGCAATATGAGATTGGCATAGTCGGTCCAAAATTATACAAATATAAATCAGCCACCTGCACGATATGAAGTTGTGAATAAATATATGAATAAAAAATTGTATAATAAGAATATGACAAGAAAAAGGAAAACATGACCTTGAAAGTCAATTAAAATTTAAAATCAAGAAAATAGAAGAAAGAAATATCACAACAGAATAAATCAAACCTCAAACTTCTCAAGTGGGATGATAATGGGACTTTCACGACAGTGTATCAGCTTCAAAACACCACAAATCATGATAAATGTTAAAAAGAGTAAAAACAACATTCAATAAAAGGAATATGTAACACCAGCAGTAGGTTCTACTCTCAAGTGGTTTAAAATCCAAGATTCTACAAAAATAAACACAAAGGTATGTCTTCTAAAATTTTAGATTTAGTTAACAAAATAAATGACATTACAATGTGATCATTGTGCATTGATAAAAAATTGTGAGACAAGTAGGACTTGTAGATTTCAAAGCCCAGGAGAACAAATAATAAAACACAAAAACATAGAAAATAGAAGAAGCAAAAATATTTTACACACAAACACACAGGAGCTACATATTTTTGTGAAAATAAAATTCATTACATATGACCTCTCTTTATAGAGGTTTTACATAACCAATACTAAATATAGTTCATGCATGCACGTAACTGTTACAGTCAACATGCAGTAACATGTAGATACAAATAGTTATTAAAATTAATTGTTTACTAAAAACTTTGCATGGAATCTTCAACTAAATGGTGAGGCTATGCAATGCATGCACTGGTTATGTTATAGAACAACATAAAGGAAAAAAAAGCTAAGCTAATAACTCAGGACAAACAAAATAACATAAAAAATAGAGTACAAAAATATGTATATTGTAGACTACGCAATGTTGTCTTTGCACCCGCAATCCTTGGAAATAAGCTCTTATCAAGAGCCATTGGAATATGAAACAAAGCTTGAGAATTCTTCTTCTTAGCTTCCTTTTTAGCTATTCTATCATTGGATGTGAGCGCATTCTAATCAGCTAGCTCTACATAACCTAATTCAACAATATCCTACAAATCTTTTCCTGTTAAAAAAGTCATCATTTTGATGCACCAATAATCATACTCATTTCCATCAAATTATGGAATAGGCAAGAAGTTAGAATTCAACATGATAAACCTTTGGCAAAATTCCAACCACTAAATTTTTAACCCAAAAGAAAATACCTACCTTGCTACCAAATGTAGATTTCAAAGCCCAGACAAACAAATACTAAAACACAAAAACACAAAAAATAGAGGAAGCAAAAATATTTTACACACAAACAAACATGAGCTTCATATTTCTATGATAATAAAATTCATTACATATGACCTCTCTTTATAGAGGTTTTGCATAACAAATACTAAATATAGTTCATGCATGCACACGACTGTTATAGCCAACATGCAATAACATGCAAATATAAACAGTTATTAAAATTATTTTTTTACTAAAAACTTTGCATGAAATATTCAACTAAATGGTGAGACTCATGCATCATTTTCCAACAGGACTTCATGGCTTAGATACACTAAAAAAATTGTCAATCTAAAGCAAGCCTAATTATGAGAAAAGTGAGATTTACAGAACTTGTAGGCATGAAAAAAGCTTTGTCATTCCAAAACACAAATGGAACCTACAAGGCATGCCAAGTTACATGTATTGAAAGCTTTTCCAATTGGAAACGAATTTAAATGTGAGAGAAGTGGGATCTATAAGCTATTGCATGCACACAAAAAAATTCCACTACAAAACATGCATATTGAGAGGCAAGCAGAATTGTAAGGAAATACACATAATAAAAGAATTCTCATTTGGAAATGAGTTGGGAAAAGCACAACTTATAAGGCGTTACATGCACTAATAGCTTTGCCACACTTTGCAATGGAAGATATATTTGAATCTTCTCTCCTACACTAACATTGCTTAAGGAGTTGGGGGTATAAGCCCACTACTTCACTCTCTCTAAGGTGCTAGGGTGCTTTGTGTGTCTCCTAGAAATTTTTCAATCTCCCTAAGGTGCTTCTGTGCTTTGTGGATCTTCTTACCATGTGATTATTTTATCAATGCTTCTCTCCCTATGATGCTTGTAGAGTATTGTTTAACCCCAACTATGTATACTGATTGTGAAAAATGTGATATTGCCATCTAATCCTTTTTATGTCTGTAATAAGTGAATTATTGAACCTACTTGAAACATTGGAAGGAAATATATGCATTAGGCTCTTTATATGATTTTTATCATCTTCGCCAACATCTGGATAATAAGAAATCTAATTTGACTACTTATGCCAACATCATAAATAACATTCTAACAACATTGATGGTTTTGGTCTAAAAATAGTGCTCATGTGTTGAGAAAATTAAATCTATTGATTTGGCATACATTTTCACAAAAGGATACCATAACAAAATCCCCATATCACTGGTTATTGAATCCACTACAAAAAGATCTATTATTTAAAGGAATCCCTTGAAAAAAAATCACTAAACATTAAGAAATTACTATCATCCAGAAATGTGTTTGCACAAATTTGTACAAACTACACCAAATCCATCTTGTAAACACTGATGTGAGATATTACATTGGTTAAAAGATCAAAAAACAGATTATATAAGTATCCATGCTATATACTTAAAACTTATGTTTTGTATAGTGCAGTATAGTGCTATCTTAAAATATAATAACATTAGCCAGATACTATTTATACAAAAAATTCCCTCGATTATGTGTAGGGATGCATTTTCATAACATAATATTAGAAGGTTTACCAGGGATTCTAGAATAAGCCTATTGAAACCCTAATTATTGGAACTCAAACACTGGCTCAAGGATTGTAGTTTGCATAATGCTTGAATTTTTACATGACATTTAAACAAAAATCCTTACATTTGGAAGCTATATAGGGCTTCTCAATATAAGCTCAAAAAACATCAAAATATGGGAAGAAGTTTGCATTGAGTCATACTATGTTACTGATATCCTTGTGTCCTAAAGTTATATTTTCTGAAGAAGTCCTCTATTCTCCATCAAACATATACAAAAAGGCTTGAGCTTCAAACCCTAATCCTCTTCATACATGGAAAACTCATTCATTAATGAGCATCTGGTGAGAACAAGATGAAGGATTTTTTATACTAAAGCTATTAGTTTGAGCTTACATTCCTTTATGAGTCTCTTGGCTCTCAAACTAATGAAAGGATGGTGGAAGAAATACTTGCATCCTACCAATAATTTCTCAATTGTAGCAATGGAGAGCAAATGATTAGCATCCTGCCAATAATTTTTCAGTTCAAAATATATTTTTTTAATTACTGACTTTTATTTCTATGACTAACTATTTAGACATTTTTATTTGTATGACTAAATAATTTTTTAGTCGACAACCAAGTTAGTCATTTATTTACTCATTTATAGCTGAGTTGTAAAAAAATAGTAGAATTTAGTCATTTTTAGTTGTTGTGACTAAATGTTTTAGTCACGTAGTCATTTATTTTCCAAATTCTACTAGTGTTGGTACTATGTTTACTATTCCTTCACTTAATTATTGTGTTATATCACTCACAAGGGAGTAGTAAAATTTGGTACAGATGAGCTCATTGAAGTCTTCCAAACCACATGTTCTTACTGTAACATGACAAAGACTAAAAGACTTCAAATAGCAAAGGAAAGAAATAAAAACACAAGGATTTTAAGAACAATGAGCAAGAAAATGATTCACATTCATAGGACACCTCTAAGTTCTCTTCTTCCTCTTCTAGGTGGGAATCATATTTAAGGAGAGACTAAAATGTGCATATTGCAAAAAAAAATTAGGACATGATGAGCATTAGTGTTATGCAAAGTAGATCAATGAGTTGAAACACCTTCTACAAAAGAATTACATTTAGTTTTCTTCATCTTTGACATCTGATACATACGCTTCTTCCATGTCATTTCCTATGCAATTCAGGTTAGCTAATGTGGAAAGAATATTATATAAGAGAAAATTGCATCCACCAATATTCAAGTCTAGTTGATGGATTCTTGATTTTGGAGCCTCACATCACATGGCTTCATCTCTAGGTATGTTCTTTTCATATGCTCCTTACGTTTCAACACATATAATAATTGGGAACAACACTTACATGAGTTTATATGGGAAATTATCCATATATTGATGATGAAACATTTCATGATGTTCTTTATGTCCCTTCACTAACATTCAATATCCTTTCTATCTATCAGATTGCACATAGTGGAGAAAGGAAGATAGTAGAGTTCACACCTAATTCAATACTTCTCAAAGAATTACACAATAAAGAGATTATTGTATTTAGGATAGTTTATCATGCATCTTGATTATATTCCTTCTCACATGTTGCTCCAAAAGTGCTTGTAGTAATATTGACTAGTTTACACTCACATGCATCTAGACTGGATTATATATCTAAGGAGAACTTTGGTCACTTGAACCTATGTGTACTTCCATTGTCCACCTTATTTGATGCATTTTTTGAGATTAGTTCAGTTCAACAATATGTTAGCTCTCTTTTAGTTCTAAATTTATGGGTCGATGTCTTGCCATACATTACAATGTTATTTATTGAGTCACACATTACATATATTGGGGACATGATTGAGGATATTCACTTCATCTTTGAATATAGATAAATCACACCTATCATCAATTTATCATTGCATTTGGAGGTTTTTCTACTATGATTTTCATAATTGATTGGATTTACTTCATTTGATTTGGTATATTTTGATTTAGACATGTGGACACTTGAGCAATTTTTTGAGGCACTCATATTAATATCTCTTCTCTTAAGAGAGTTTATTCCACATTCTCCATTATATTTGTTTCTTCCTAAGATAAGGAATAGTTGAGTCCTACATTAGTTTGTCACATGTATTCTTTTATTTATTTTTTCTCTTTTGGAAAGGAGTTTCTTCCCATGAGGTTTTCTCTTTTTCTCTAGTTATGGGAGAATTCATTTGTTTGTACATGGGTGCCTCATTAGGCCCTATATCCAATACCCATTCTAGATACATCATTGCATTCATCATTAAAGTTCTTTTAAAATTCTCCTTAAGTTGATCTTAAGGGAGGGTGTTAGAGTAAATAAGTAATCACCTAATAAGTAATTAATTATTAGATCCATTTTACTTTATGAACTTAAGCTAAACTTAGAAAAATGTTGCTTATTCTTGGATTGAGCTTCTTTAGGTCATGTTGTACAACATTGTATAGGGTGAGGACACTTTTCATAATATAATATAATCCTCACCTAGTAGTTGATCTATGTTTTTCTTTCCTTTTCATAAGGATTCATCATTCATTTATAATAATTAATTTGGGTTAATGCATCAATACAATTTTTTAGGTTGAGAAAATCAATTGCTTTGATCTCTATTTTTGATCTAGGTTATTTTCTTGCAAGTGATTTTTGACAAATGTGGGGCTCACCATCTACTCCAACACTAAAAACCATTTAACCATGATTAAAATGCATGCATTATTGTAAAATTCACCTTTTGTACTTAGTGAAAGAGTGGTAGGTGACATAAATTTAATTCTACACCTTACAAGTCCAAATTAAAAGCACAAGAACCTTAGGGTGGGTGGGTGAATGCTAGTGGAGGCCCTTTTTTGTCATTGAAATCTCTTGATCCTTTAGAGCTGAAAAAATCTAAGAAAATCTCTTAAGAGACAAAAGAGAAAAAAAGGTGTCAAGATTTGACAAAGAAATTTTTAGAATCAATGGCACCAAAGAATTTTTTCTCACATGTAACTAGATTTTAGATCTAGCTATAGTACTATATCTCAATTTCCTTCAACATCAAACTATTTGACCATTTTAACAAATAAATAGTTCTTGTAAAATTCCTCTTTTATGCTTAGTAGAAGCATACCAAGAGCAATAATTATATTTTTATCCCTCATGGAACCAAACTAAAGGCACCAAACAAATAAAATCGAGTGGATGAATTCTAGTGGAGGCCTCAATTTATTGCTAATATCTTTTGACCCTTGAAGGCTACAAAGATTTGGTAATTTTTTTGAAAAGAGAAAAGAGAACTTATGAATTTTTTGTTCACTTAGAGGTAGATTTTGGGTATAACAATTATAATATATCTTATATTCCCTCAACTTCAAACTATTTGACCATGCTAACAATGGATGCATTCTTACATAATATCTCTTTCATGATCAATGTAAAAGTGTTAAGAGCCATAATTTTTTTCTACACCTAATGGGACCAAACCAAGGATGTGAACACATTGAGGTGGTTTAGGTAATTATATTGGATACCTCAATTTGAATCTCTCAATCCTTCCAAGATATAGCAACCAAATAAAGTTGCTTAAGAGACCTCAGAGCAAAAAGGTGCCAAATTTTGATAGATAAACTCTTGGAATCCATTGCACCTTGGAATTTTTGGTTTGCACACATAGGTGGAATTTAATTAAAACTAAAATAACCTTATATTATTTTTCCTCAATTCCAAAAAAATTAACTATGAACATTAAATTTATTCTAGAAAAGTGCATCTTTAATGCTTTGTGCAAATGTGCCAAGAGCCATATTTTTATTTGTCTCATTGGACTAAACTATGGATGAAAAAAGTTTCATGCTAGGTGGGTGAATACTAATAGAGGTCTCAAATAATTTATAATTTTTCCTAGCCCTTCCAAGCTACAATTGTCTAACAAAGTCTCTTAAGTGACCTAAGAGAAAAAAGTGTCAAAATTTAACAAAGTGATTCTTAGAATTTGTCACACCTAGGAATGGTTTTTTTTAATAAAAATGGAATGCTATCCACTAAAATGTATTAATAATAGAAAGGATTACACTATCAAAATTACATATTAAAGCTCCTAAAGAGTAGATACAAAATCATTTTTGAATATGAGACTTTCAAGAACCCCAGAATACAACAAAACCAAAATAATGATAAGGAGGATTACATCAACAAGAAAAAAATAGGCTCCTTAAGAGTGAATAAACTACAAATTTGTGTATAGTGCTTTCACAAACCCTAATAGAAGATAGCTAAACTAGACATATATGCACCAAATACATGTAAGAAACCCATGAATACATCTGCAATTGCAACTAACAAAAGATGGGTGGTGCATGAAGAAACCTAGAACTTTCAAAATATTTGGGTAGAAAACCATCAAAAATCCCATGAATACAACTATAAAGAGCATACGAGTGAACCAAATACAAAGGAAAAAAAGGTGGTGCACAAAAAAACCCTAGCCATCCACAAAAAGTAATTGTGAGCAAAATTTTAAACTCCACTCTCTGAGGAGGAAGGCATGTCAGTAGGGGGAGGTAAGAAAGGAATAATGTGAGGTTCGACTAAAGCATGTTGAATGAGAAATTAAACTGCATCATAAATATTCTAGAACATATCTATTAGGAAAGGAGAACCCAACTTGCAACTTACAACATCCTATATTTTTCTTAAACAAATATTCAATAACTTGATGCAAGCACATACTACTATGCCCTTAAAGTGGAAATAAACATAGTTGATTTCCCATCTCATTAACCCTTAGAGGAAAGGTAATGTAGTTTATAGATCTAAATAAATTTCAGCAACATAATGGCATATAAATTAACATTTTCAGAACATGAAAAGGAGAAGAACATAAGAAAGATAGACATAAGAGAAGAGACAACAATATACGAGGGGAAAATCCTTGAGTAAAAAACCCCACACTCCAAAGCATCGAACCAATGTATTGAACTACAACAACAAACATGTTACAATACACTTGCAGGCTGAAAGCCTTAACATGGAGATTTGCATCTTGCTCCTCTAGAAGAAAAACTGACAACATAACCCTGCATAGAACTCTCCTCACTCAAATCCTCAAGAAAAGTCTCATATTTATAGAGTTTTACAATGAATAAAATAAAAATTTCTAAAGCAACTACCAAAGGTTGAATGTGCAACATGGAAAGTTCCAAAAACACTGTAGAAACACAACAACAAGTTTCCAATTGTCACCACATGCCAATCTGCAAAATCTGCACTTGCCAAAATAACTACTTTTTGAAAACTCACATTCCATGTAAACTCAACACGGAAATAGAAAAAAAAATTATGCACAAATCCACTTGTAAAATCAACTTTCCAACTTGACTCCTCATTAGAAAAAGAAACTGCAAGTTGTAACTCAAAAGACAATGTGAGAAAATTAGCAACATTCAATATTTAGAAAAATCAACGCTATGGGAAAAATCAAAGGTTGAGATGCCTTCTTTTTCCTAACATTCTCCCACTTTTTGAACACCTTTGAAGAATCCATGAAAGTAACAGGATTTAATTGCTAAGAGTCAACCAATGATAGCACATCATCATAGCCATACATGCAATCACAAGAATCTTAAACAATGCTTTCATGCTCCAACCAAGACACTTGCAACAAAATCCAAGATATCCACCATCTCAATCCACCATCTCAAGCAACAATTCTTTCCATCCTCCAAGGAAATGAACAATCCATGGTGTATATGCACAAGTCTAGAGGACACAAGCATCAAATCCAACTGATAGCAAAGACTACAAAATATTGTCACCACTCCACTATGCTCACAAGCTATACAAAAGCATCAACAACATCAATTTCAAAGCCATAACCAAAAAACAATAGTGAAGTCCAAACTTCCTCCAAAACAAGATCGAGCATGAATGCTCCAAAAATAGTTAGAAAAACAACCATAGCTAGTTGTTTACATCCAACTAAAAAACCCACCACTGATATAACTTTTTCACATGACATATCCAACCCATACTGAAGCTCTTTCCCTATATAATCCACTGCCCTACTCAAAGTTGCCATCTTCCATGATAATGAACACACCAAAGCCAGTGATGTGCAAAAAATATGAAGACCCTTGATACTGCAGTCCAATGAAAAACAATCTACCAAAGACATACATACATCCTAGGAATCATAGTGCATAAGCAATGCCAACCAAATCAACCCAAAGTCTACCAATCATCACTTACATCAAAGTGTGGCTTACAATCAAATCATGTAATACAAAGAACAATCACAATGATCTACAAACTGCAACCAACCTGCTACAAAATAGATCATACTTCCACAAACAATTTTCTGCTCACTCTCTCACCTTTGATCTACTCCACTTCTCCCAATTCCTCCACATCTCAAATGATATGCATTAAAAGAACACACAATGTTGCTAAAAAAAAATAAAGTACAACAATATTAGATGACCACAAACCTAGTGATCATACTAGATGATTAAGAACCTCTACGAAGAAACATGAGACCATAGAGAGAAATTGCAAACCATATCAAGTCCTACCAACACCACCAACTGCTAAGTTGTGCCAAGTAAGATCTCCTTCATAAAACACCCAACTGTTTAATCTCAAAAGATCAAACAAAACATATATATCTCAAATAACCAGAAAAGGATGTAAGCTTGTCTAACCAAGGAAGATCAAACTTAAAAGATTCATTCCACAAATAGGAAATCAGCCCAATAACATCTCCAAAACTTCTCATAAATCAAATCATATACCCAAGGATATAACCATTCCAAGCAATTCTCAAATGAACCCTCCAAAACTAGAAACTATAGCTCAAGATCCATATCCATGAGAAATCAAAGCATAAAACAAAATGAATCTAAAATAACATGGGCAATACTTATCATATCATTTTCTACTGAGTGAATTGAGAGTGGGGAATGAAAATGATCTACTGAGATACACCAAGTAACATAGACTCTCTCCAAGAACAATCTCCTCAAGTTCAAACATGAACTCATGTCCATAACAAGTGAAGGCTCCTCAGTCTTTCTACTGAAATTTCACCATTCCAACACATGATCCCCACAAAATAGATCTCTAGCCTCACCTCAAGTCTCTCTAGTATCCATAAGCATCCCTCAACCAATACATGCCAACTTCAAATACATCCTACAAAATCATGAAGCTTCAAGCAAATGATTAATACTCAAAACCAAAGAAAACTTCACCAAACCACTGTTAAAGCTCCGACTACACATTTGCAAAATCCAGGAACACACATCAAATCATGATCTAATATATCATCCCAGAAGATCACTACTTGCTCCAATTAATATATCTTGCCAAAGGGGCACTATCATACCAAAAATCCAATCTTAGAAATAAGAATCCATCATGGCACAATACCATTTCCAATCACATGAAGATAACTATCCTCTAACAATGGAAATCAAGATGTCAATAATTTCACAGCATATAAGGATCATAATCCAAAGGTCTTACCATGACACCTACAACCACTGTAGAAGATCATCCATCACCAAGTGATAGATCCACATCACTACCAAAGCTCCCACTTAAATTGTGATAACGAGCTTATCCATGACATTGTAATAAACATGCTACAAGTCCCAATAACCAACTATCCAAGAACTCTAATCATCCATCCTCTCATCCCAATGTAACATACCAATGCACAAATGACCATAGACAAGGCCAACTAACAACGTTTGCATAAATATTGAATCAATATTGTGGATATAGATAGTCCACATCTGATTCATCTCACTGCAATCAAATAGGTGATTAGCCCATAAAACTGCATAACTCATAGATCCAAACATGAAACATGCAAACTTTTCATCACATTAGTAACCTACAAACTGAGATAACAAGAAGATAACATGTAGACCACAAGACTCAAACACCAAAATCAACCACAATCTGGTTTCCCAAACAAGTCCACATATGAGTAGCCATAGTCAAGGAACCCATCAAGCAAATACTATAGAAATGATGAGTGACTAATCACATACCAAAATATCCACACCAAGAAAGCTACAAACCTCCTCACACCATGCACAAAGCATACATGCACAACCCTGCAACTATCTTACATCCAAAAAAACCCCCAAGGAATCATACTCTGAAAAATAGTTTATTCACATATCTACAAAACCACAAGTTTTAATTTACCATGTAAAACCTGCAAAACCGCCACGTCATTGACACACATGCAAATCCATATCCACTTATCATCTGGAAGACCTACAAGTCTGAAAACCACCAATAACAACTATACTAGAATAATGGAATATCATAGATAAGCATAGCCATAGATTTTGAACAAAAAATATACAAAACCCTTATATCAAATCAATATGAAACTGAGACATGCCCACTTGTATGCCAACTCCACAACCACTGCCATGTACAAGAATATGAAGGAGCTAGCTTGTTCTAGAAGCTTTAAGATCATCCAATTATCAACTCCACAACCTAGATGCATTTGAGGTTAACAAAACAATGCCTTCCAATGCCAGGGACTAAATCCAAGTACCCAACATAAGCACATTAAACCATAGTCATGACAACCCAATTTTTTCCATGTGATCAAGGAGCCAAGAACAAACACCCAACATGAATACTTTGTTGCGGCTAACCATAGAATGAGAGAACATAACCACCATGCATGATGGTTATTACATACTATCAAATACGAGCTCTTGATCAATATCATATTAAATTTAACCACATGATCAACTCCATAAAACTCTATCTTCTCCATTCTTCACAATGTCTGTTTTAACTAGAAATCAAGATCAACTACAAAACTTCCACTCAACCAAGGATTAATAATTAGCCAATTCCTTCAAAAAAAATCCCTCGAGCTTGCCAGGCTAAGAAATCACAATAGAAGAAATATTTAGAACCTTAAACACTATCGAACCAACACATGGAATCTCATGCAACCATGGAACAACCGTAGCTTTGATACCACTTGTTAGGAAAGGAGAACCCAACATGCAACTTACAACATCCTATATTTTGCTTAAACATATATTCAATTACTTGATGCAAGTAAATACTACTATGCCTTTAAAGCAAAAATAAACAAAATTGTTTTCCCATTTGATTAACCCTTAGAGGAAAGGTAATGTAGTTTATAGATCTAAATAAATTTCAGCAGCATAACAACATATAAATTAACATTTTCAGAACATGAAAAGAAGAAGAATAGAAGACAGATAGACATAAGAGAAGAGACACCAATATACATAGGGAAAACTCTTTTTTGGGTAAAAAACCCCACACTCCAAAGTATCAAACCAATGTATTAAACTACAACAACAAACATGTTACAATACATTTGTAGGCTCAAAGCCTTAACATGGAGATTTACATCTTGCTCCTCTAGAAGAAAAACTGACAACATAACCCTGCATAAAACTCTCCTCACTCAACTCCTTAAGAAAAGTCTCATATTTATAGAGTTTTACAATGCATAAAATAAAAATTTCTAAAGTAACTGCCAAAGGATGAATGTGCAACATGGAAAGTGCCAAAAAAACTACAGACACATAACAAAAAGTTTCCAATTGTCACCACATGCCAATCTAGAAAATCTGCACTTGCCAAATAACTGCTTTTTGAAAACTCACATTCCATGTAAACTCAACACAGAAATAGAAAAAAAATTATGCACAACTCCACCTATAAAATCAACTTTCCAACTTCACTCCTCATTAGAAAAAGAAACTACAAGTTGTAACTCAAAAGACAATGTGAGAAAATTAGCAACATTCAATATTTAGAAAAATCAACGCTATGGGAAAAATAAAAGGTTGAGACATGTTCGTTTTCCTAACAATATCATAGATAGAGTTGCCTAAGAAAGATCTCATTCTTCTGAGGTGATAATTGAACTCATAAGGGTAGTCATCTAACAACCCATGAGACATTGAGCTTAAAAGTGTAGAATTTTTTTTTACCATAAAGTAAATGCTAATAGAAAAATGCCTCTAACCATATTAGTTCCATGCAAGATATCATAACCTTCAAGCGCAAGTTGAAGAACTGAAAGAGGGAAAATGTGCAGTAGTAAATAAGTTCTTGCAACAAACTTAACCATTTCTACACATCAAAGGATTTCCATCAAATTAGCAAAAAATGAGAAGTAATTTCATGAGGTAAATCCATTGTATGAAAGTCCAAACAATCCCACCCCAGAACTGTGGAGATAGCCTCGACCACTTGGTTGCACTCAATTGCAAATGATCTTCTCAATTTCTCGACCATGGAAGGCAAGGTTTCTCTTATTTCATGAAATCTAGTTGGAACAAAAACTTGAAAAGAGTCCTCCATTAGCTTAACAAAGATATAAACCAACATTAAATAAAAATTTCCCCAAAAGAGAGTATTAATAGAGCCCAAAGAAAGCCCACAAAAATGCAAGGAGCAAGCGTACATATTTGAATTTATGAATTTGATGTTTCATTATACCAAAAGGAGGTGAAAATGCAGATAGCCTATATTGAAAGAACCTAGAGAAGTACTAATTGCTTGGTGAAGAAATCCCAGATGCCACATTCTAGTGAAGCCACCATGAATAATAACATTTCATTTTTTTTTTAAGAATCAGTACCGTCAATGGAGAGAACCACCAAATTTTGTCTCCACCAACGTTTGTTAGTGTGAAGAAGCCTCACATAGGCAGACAAGAATGAATAAGAAATAATAACAATATGAATGTTCCCCATTTAGAAGGCACCAGATAAAACATATTGCCAAATTTAGCCATCAATGCAGTATATGCCAAAATTCTCGTCATTCCTTCACTGATGTCGTTAGTGTGAGCCAATCTCACACAGGCAAAAAAATATGAAGGGGGGAAATAATACAAGTGGTGACTTCCAAGTTGTCAATAATAAATATAGAGTAGCTACCAAATTTAGCCACAAAAAATAATACATCAAGTGTCAAAAAATTAAGTAGGAAGAAAACATTTGATCTTACATGCCTTACATAACCGTCACCAATACAACCAACCTTAACCAACCATAGAAAAGATAACTGCACGGGAAAATAATACTTATGAAAAGCTAAAAATAGAAGCCTTGAAAAACATGCGAAACATATAAACCAAATTTACTTTGAGATCTGCACATTCAATGTGGTATTACTGATGTGATTTTTGAACATAACATGACAATAATGGTAACCTTTGCAAATAATTATGCACTGTGAATTTTTCCAAGGCATAGGATAAACTTGTCAAATACCACAATAGATGCTTTTTATCATAAAAATAATTGAGCATATTTGTGCCCCTTTAATACCTTGAAAGCGATGGAATTATCAATGGCCATGTTAGCAAAGGAGTGAGAACACAAGTTAGCTTCTCTATAACAATGAATGATTTGAAAAGAGGAAAATTTTTCTAACTGTACCAAGATATGTGATAGGAGGTACTTTAGATGCCATGAATTTGATTTTATATTTTTTAGAGCTGAGATTACCACCATTGAGTCCCCTTTAATAACAATATGTGAAATAAATAATTTCAAAGCCAAATATAGACCTAATCTTGTTGAAAAAATGGATGCACATGAATTTTGATAAAGTTGGCCAAACTTCACAAGATCTTAACTAAGAAGAGCTCCACCCACACAAACAAGAAAGTGTTGCAACTTAGGCTTGCAATGAGATTCTATGAGAAGTTGATATGATACAATGTACAAATGCCCTAAATATATAGGCATGAGAGAAATACAAGATGCATTATGATGTTGCCATGTGTCTTGATCTAACAAAATGTGACAACATGTAAACCCTAAATAACTACCTAGGGAATGATAAACTGATTGAGATAAGTTCTAGATGATATTCTAGAAGGAATCTTATCTCCTAAATACATAGAAAGGGGGATGACCCCATTATTAATGATTTTCTAATAATGCAATCTAGGAATTAATTAAATATAATTCTTAAGTTAAACTTATGCTAGTGTAATTAAATAATTAATTACACCAACACCGCCCCTCAAGTGCAACTTAGGGAGGAAATGAAAAATGCAATGATTATGCAATGGATGATGGGTCTCGACAACATGATGGCCATTTTAGGTACCCATTTATAAATGATATGAAATGAAACTAATCTCCCACAAATAGAGTAAAGGGGAAAACCCAGTGGGAAGAAAACCCCTCTCCAATAAGGAGATGGAAGAAGATAAGTGAGGAATGATGGAGGACTCCATAATATGCCCCAAGTACACCATCTGTCACATGGATACAATACAATCAATATCCTCCCATAGGAGGGAAAGAGAGATACTATATATCCCCCCAAGAATATGAGATCACCTATAAAATTGGTAAGTGTTTGAAGAAAAAACATGATCCAGTGTCGACAAACAACTTGTCTCCCTTTCAGAAGAAACAAAACCAAGTGCAAGTTTAGGGATGCTTCCCATTTTGGATAGGAATTGAAGGAAGGTAGGATGAATGTGAATGATGATTTATATGAAAACTGCTCATGTGTCTCCATGTCCAAAGAAGATAAAGATGCCACAATCAACTCAGATACATGCCCAAACAATGAAGAAAGTGACAAACTAGGACAATGTAGAAAGTGATGTTGAACAAGATCCAAAGACTGCAATACAATGTTCCTTCCATTGAAGGAATAGATGGAGACTATATTTCCCCCCCATAATGAGGTGTCCTCAAAACCATTGAAATAAGTTTGAAGGAAAAAATGTTTCCAAACCACATGTATCCCACTAGGAAGAAGCAAATCAAATGACAAATGCTAAAGAAACTCCAACTCCTGAATGGAATGGGAGTGGAGAAGTTTGATATATGAAATCTATGAAGAGAAAACAAGTGTCTCCAAGATGGGATCACCAAGATGAGGATCCAGGCTAATCAAGGTCCAACCAAAGGAATGTGGAGAAACAAGAAAACTCTCCAAAGTAGAATTTGAATAGAGGAGAGATATCCCCTCAAGAATGTCCTCCAAACGTGTAGAAGTAGCCAGTTTTGCAATAGCTGAAACAAAGCCATCTTATGATACCAAGTCTGGAAAATTGAATATGTCTTGATGAATGGGAATGATGGAAGCCTTGAATCAATGACTTTGGACAAGGAATCACTTACTGTGAAGGGATATCAATTATCTCTGATGGAGAAGAAGGAATATCTAAAGAAATCTTATCAACCTCTTCTGAAGATTCAAGGAAATCAACCTTCTGCACAACAATATCATTATGGGTTACCTGATTTGAAGAATGACATTCTAAAATAGGATCATCAGGGAATGGTGGAGTACCAGGATCTCCATATAGCTCCCAAATCTTAATCCAAAGAATGTGAAGATAGTTACGATGATCAATAGATTTCAAAACATCATCAACAACATGCATTGCAATAACCCTTAGAACATCATACCTTTGACAATTCCAATCAAATTTTTGGATACAATTATTAGGAGGAGGAACCCAACCATACAAATGTGGAAAAAATTGAAGGGATTGAAGATGGTTGATGATGCAATCTCCATTGTCAATAGTTTCCCTTTCCTAACATGATCAGTGAAGGATGACTTGAAGACCCCATAACAAACTATGATTGAATCTCTAATAATACAAAGGTATTGACCTTCAACAACAAATAGAAACTTCCAAAGATGATCTGCAACTAAGAAGATGCTTCCCAAATCAAAAAATTCTTCTTCAATCTTCAGGATGTCCAAAGAATCAAGAAAATGCACCAAATTACAAAAATCCAATAAAATATACCTGGAGCTTAAACTAAAAGAAGTGATTGGACTAATGCAAAAAACTTTGAAATATTTTTTGAATGTCACTGAAATCACTAAATTTTGACAATTTGATGCGAAGATATGGCTTTTGAGTCCAAAATGGAGGGTTGACTTCATTTGACTATAGAATTTTATAGTAGAAAAATCCTACAAAATAGATGGTACCACTGAATAGTGCTCTGAATCCTCTTTATGACGGTATCTTGTTTGATATCCTGGTGAGAAACTCAATTTTTTTTTTCCCTATTAGGGCTTACAGACTAACGAGGTGTAAAAATAAAGCACCTCGGGCTTAGAAAAAAGGTCACTGGTCGTTAAGATGACTAGGGGTTGAGGGATAGCAAAACTAAAAGCACTGCTAGGTGAAATCGCGATGGGACAACTATCGAGCAGTGACCAGGGCAGCGTTGCTCCCCAAGGTGGAGCTCCCAGTCACAAGAAACCCGCGGTGAGGACTTTAGCATTGCTCAGAAAAATGACAAACAATGAATAAAAACTAACAACAGGTAGGTGAATCAGTCGACAAGGTGATGAATAGACTGGTGGAGCAACATCGATCGACAATGAATGGCAACGTACGAAGTACAACTGGGATGGAAGAACAAACCGATACGAAGAACGGGCTGACAAGACAAGACCTGACTGATATACCCTCCTACAAATTATTAGATGCAACTGACAAAACAAGCTTCTGTAGACTTTGAAAGCAATTTTGAATGGGCTGATGAGTATTCGGAAGATTTTTTAATATTGTAAGAAATGCAATTAAAAAAATCAAAAAACCTTTTTCAAAGCTGATAGAAAATAAAATATTTTGACCACTGTAAAATATATGCCGCAAAAAGAAAACCCTAATAATATACGCCGATAAAAAAGTAATATTCAACAACAATGTTGACGGTAATTATATATGAAACCTTATAATGTTTGCTGAAGAATAAAATCAAACCCCCAAAAAATATTTTTCTGCCAACTATAGAAAAACTATAGAAATAATTTTTGATGATAATATAAGCCCTAAATGTTTTTGAAAGAGCCTACGATTTTAAAAAATTTCCTTAGATTCTTAATAACTATATTGTGTCATCCATATGGATCGTATGGTGACCCAATCAATGATGATAACCTCTAATGGCCTCCAGGAAAAGATCTCTAATTTTGAAAATTTGGCAGCCGATCCTTAGGTTTTTAGGCCTTATGAAGACAATAGCGATCTCGGATTGGACTCAATCTGCTCAAGAAATCAATTGCTCCCTGGAAGTAGACAACTATCCTATAATGAAAACCTATCCTACCTTGATGATGATCTCCACAACCTAACTTTCCGAAGAGAGATGGATTCTCCTATGGCCCATACTTTGATACCATGTTGAGAAAAAGGATGCACATGAATTCCGATGAAGT
The DNA here is from genome assembly GCA_007258455.2 of Sequoia sempervirens. Classification (NCBI taxonomy): domain Eukaryota; kingdom Viridiplantae; phylum Streptophyta; class Pinopsida; order Cupressales; family Cupressaceae; genus Sequoia; species Sequoia sempervirens. The sequence continues at coordinate 567,563,909 of VDFB02058242.1, forward strand.
TAGAAAAACTTTACAAAATCTTAACCAAGAAGAGCTACACCCACACAAACAAGAAAGTGTTGAAACACATGCTTGCAATGAGATTCTATTATGAGAAATTGATATGATACAATGTGAAAATGCCCTGAATATATAGGCATGAGAGAGATACAAGATGCATTATGATGCCATTTATGTTGATCTAACAACATGTGACAACATGTAAACCCTAACTAACACCTAGGGAATGATAAACTGATTGCTCGATAAGTTCTAAATGATATTCTAGAAGGAATCTTGTCTCCTAAATACATGGAAAGGGTTATGACCCCATTATTAATTATTTTCTAATAATGCAACCTAGAAATTAATTAAATATGATGCCTAAGTTAAACTTATGCTAGTGTAATTAAATAATTAATTATACCAATAAATCTTAATTCATTAAACTCTACCACATTGTTTGTAACTTTTGCTAACAATTCACAAGCTACACCAATAAAGTTACCTTGCTAGTCTCTTAGGATTGTAGTAGTTCCAGATTTCCTAGGGTTACCTCGAGAGGCCCCATATTGAAGTTCAATTTTATGAAGTCCTGAGGAGGTGGAGCCCATTTTACAAGTTTCCTATCAACTAGGGGACTCTTATTGTATACAAAACCAACATTTGAAAGTTTAAGAAGGGGCCAATTTGTTAGGATGAGAGAATCCCAAGAGGAAAAAACTTTAATTGAGTTTTTATTTTTGTAAATGCAAGACATTATTAATTCAAAAATGGAAATTTCAATTTTTTGAAAGACTTGAGACACAATAAAAGTCAGCTTCCTAAAAATTCTATTGTTACATTCCAACCAAATATTCCAAATGAAAATAGAAGGGAAGATATCCCAAATACATGAGAACAAGGAATTGGTTTAAGATCGAATTATGAAGAGGGCTCATCCAACCAAGCTTTTTCATCATCCATGACCAACACTAATGGGAAAAATGGCAACCAATGATTAAATGATCTATGGATTCATATGCATTACCGCACATAACACATGGGAATAAAGGAGCAATTCCCAGCTTATCTAATCTCATCCCTGTTAGGATTCTATCTTTTAATGCAAGCCAATCAAGGGCACCTACTTTGGGAAGGACATGAGGGACCCAAAAAAGCGTAAAAGGTCAAGTGGTAGAGTTATTTGGGGTAATTAGTGAGTTGTAACCATCCTTCACATTTTAATATCCTAATTTGGCCATGATCCAAATAATTTCATCTTGTTTATTGGACAAGATTATTTATCCTTTTCTAAGTTCCACCTTAAGAGATTCCTTCAATTGTGTGGGAATTGGAAGGAACTCAAAATATTTCCAAATTACTTGGAAAGGTCACCTGGGTCAACAGACAAGTAGTCTTTTACTTTATTCCCAAAAGGGATTTAAGAGCAACCTCAATTTGACCCCAATCCCTAAGAAATATGAGTGGTACAGATCTACAAGATGTAATAAAATTCCAGATTTTGGAGCTTGAAGGAAGATTTTTCTAAGTGAAAATATGTTCTCTATCAAGAGAATCAAGGTATTTATATCTCATGATTTGGAACCATTTGGTATTAGGTTTAGAATAGATCTTCCAAACAAGTTTAGCACTGGGAGCTTTGTTTTGCAAAAAGAGTTCTCTCAAACCAGCCCCACCCTAAATTTTAGAACTACACAAGGAGTCCCAAGCCACAAGGGACAATTTATTTTTTGACGTGACATTCTCAAACCATAGGAAGTCTCTAAAGACCTTTTGGAGATCAACACATTTACCTTGAGGAAGTTTTAAAACTAACATCAAATAAATTGGAAGGGATTGCAAGACTGCTTTAAGCATAACCAATTTACCTATGAAGGAGAGCCATTTTGATCTCCATAATAGAATTATGTTTGAAACAATGGTGATTATATTATCCCAAAAATCATGTTTTTATTTCCTAGAGAAGGGAATACCTAGGTATTTGCAAGGTAAAGAATCACATTAGAAACCCCAAAATTTCAGAATCTATTTTTTAGCTAGAGGGTTGACATTTAAAAAGAAGATTTTGGATTTATCTATGTTGAAAGACTATCCTAAAAATGTGCAAAAATAAAAAATAATAATTTTTATCACCTTTTCTTCAACAATAATTTCTTGACCAAATAAGAGAGTATCATCTGCAAAAAATTAATGAGAGATTGTCATCGAAAAGGGTCTTACAACAATACCTTTCCAAAGCTCGAAACAATGAGAAAATATAATGCATCTACTCAACCCATCAACCATTAAAATGAAAAGGGATGGAGAGAGGGGATCTCCTTGTCTTACCCCCTAGGTGGGAGCAAAAAAACCAAATAGAGATCCATTGACAATTATGGAAAATATAGCATCAGAGAGACAAGAATGGATCCACTTGCACCAGTTGTAGCAAAAACCAAACTTTTTAAGACAACCATTAAAAAATCCTAGTCCACCCTATCATAGGCTTTCGACATATCCAACTTTAAGGCAACAACAATAAATTTATCTAACATAATTGAATGCAAAACTTCATGTGCCAAAATGGCTCTTTTTGGGGTATCCTTACCCAGTACAAAACCTCTTTGTTCATCAAAAATGATAGAAGGGAGAAATTTTTCTAACCTTGAGATAATTTATTTAGTAAAAATCTTATAAAATGTATTACATAGAGCAATAGGCCTAAAAATTTTAAAAGAAAAATATGTTGAAAAAAGAGGTATTTTCTTAGCTTAATACTCTGTAAAACTTTAATATTGATGATCTAAGTAAGCTCTTTCTTTGTTACATATATTCTTTGCAGATGATTATCTTGATTAATTCATTTTACTATTGTAGAATGAAGAGAGAAGTTGATAGAAGAACTAGACAGGATATTAGAAAGATCACACAAGATATAATGCGGAGAAACCCTTTCGGGAAAAAAATCCACCAATAATTATTCTATTATTCAATCTTTGAATTACAATAGCTCCAATTCTTTCTTGAGAATGCTTCTTCTATCTTTACCAATCTTCTTCGCACCCGCAAATAACAATTATGAAAACTCTCTTCAACTTGAATGAGATATAGAGACAATATGCAACCTTGTAATCTCCAAATGGTGATAATTACAATGCACAAGCTCAAGACCTTGAAAAGGTATGCCATATTCCTTCAAGTTGAGTTATTCTATGAAGACTAAAGCTTACAACATGTGCTTCATGCATTTGGGCGTCCCAAATTGAAGCTACAACTTCTCCTTCACTTCGGTGATAATTCCAAAGCTCTTCCTCAAAGTTGGCACCCTTAAGTAATCCTACTTAACTGAGCCTTCAGAAATATCTTATCATGCATGAGAGGTAAATCCAAGAAAGCATCTTGGGTGCCCAAGTTGGTTCCAAGTTATTTCTAGTTAATTGAAACATTTACTCAACACCATTCATGCAAGAATGGTCATCCCTTGTTAACTAAAGGTAGTCCCTGTTATCTGTCATACAACTCAAGTTATTAGCCATGCATTCCAAGTTAACTGCAGCTAACTACATGCAACTCAAAATAACCAAAATGCATGCAACATGCACTTGCATGCAAATGAAGATAATTGAACCATAACTAAACTGAACTGAACTAAACTAAATTAAACTGATTCTAAACTAAACTGAACCGAACTAATTTGAATTGAACTAAATTGAACTGAACTTCAAGCATGTAAACATCAAATCCTGACTCCTAGGATCTTTACATGCATTCAGAAGTGTTAACTGTTATTCCGTATAGTTAACTGAACACAAGGTGAGTGTCACCTTACCATGTGGGTGTCCCATGTGCCCCTATTATTTAGGAACTCACTATGGATGCCCTCGCATGCTTCTTACATTTAGAATTAATTTAAAAATGCCAATAATCATGATTATTTCATCAAATATTAATCTCATCCTAATCTTAGTGTTGTTGAACACATTCCAAGAATCTAGGAGATACATGAAATAATTAATTTTTAGGATTTGCAATTGAATGGAAACCTATTTCCAACATTCTCCCACTTGAAATTATACATTTCAATTATTCTGAACAAGGAATAATAAATTTAAATCAAGTAGAGGACTCAAGGCCAATGGCATTCCTACACCATGAGAACGTATCTCTAGGAACTAGCTTCGTGAGATAATCTGCAACATTCATCAAAGTGTCAACTTTTTCTATTAATAATTTTCCACTCTCAACCATTTCTCACACAAAGTGATACTGAACATCTACATGTTTAGTATGAGCATGATACATAGGATTTTTGGCTAAAAAAATAGCACTCTGACTATCACATTCAAGCCTAACTTGCTTGCAATTAAAACCAATACCTGACCCAAGCCTCTCTAACCAAATTGCCTCTTTAGAGGCATGTGTGGCAGCCATGTACTCTACTTTTTTGGTGGAGAAAGCAACTGTGGGCTACCTCTTACTCATCCAACTAACTGCAGCTCCAAATAGAGTGTACACATAGCCACTTGTCGACCTCTGACTGTCCAGATCTCCAGCCCAATTTGAATCAAAAAACCCCTATATGTCCAATGATCTATTCATAATATCAATATTATTTGAACCATGATAAACTAAATAGTAATTTGAAGTCCCTCATAAATATCTAAATACCCTCTTAACATAAGTCCAATGTTCTTTACCAAGGTTAGACATAAACCTACTAAGAACTCCCACTGCTTATGAAATATTTGGTCTCATACAGACCATTGCATACATTAAACTACTAATTACACTAGCATACGAAATATTAGACATTTCGTCAAAATCAAAATCAGATTTAGGACTCATATCTAAACTTAACTTCATGCCAACTAGTAAAGGAATATTAACCGGTTTACTATCCAACATGTTAAATCTTTTCAAAATAGTATCAACATAATTACTCTGACTTAAGGAAATCTTTTTGCTACCTCTATCTCTACTGATCTCCATACAAAGGATATATTTTGCAGCCCCTAGATCTTTCATCTCAAATGTGCTTGAGAGTTGTGCTTTCAATTCTCTGATCATTACCTTGCTGTTCCCAATAAACAACATGTCATCAACATACAAGATAATAATTAAAAGTTGATCATCAATAATTTTTATATAAACACAATGATCTTCCTCACTCCTAACATAACCAATTTTTAATGCGAAAGCATCAAACTTCTGGTACCACATTTTGGGTGACTGTTTCAATCCATATAAAGATCTCTTTAACCTACAAACCAATTCTTCTTTTCTTTTTACAATAAAACCTTCAGGTTGCTTCATATAGATCTCCTCATCAAGATTCTCATGCTAGAAAAGTAGTTTTCACATCCATTTGCTCAATTTTGAAATCATAAGCAGCAGCAATAGATAAGAAGAATCTAATAGAAGTTAATTTAGCAACATGAGAGAAGATTTCATTGAAGTCAACTCCCTCTCTCTGGGAGTAGCCCTTGGCTACTAATCTAGCCTTGTACCTTTCGAGATTACCATCTACACCAATCTTCTTTTTAAAGATCCATTTACAACCAATGGCCTTTCTATCTTTGGGAAAACTCTCAAGATCCCATGTGTTAAAAGTATCCAAAGATTCCATTTCCTCATGCATAGCTTGTGACCAAAGCTTGTTCTCATTGAGGAAAAAGCTTCCCTATAAGAATTGGGTTCATCATTAGTACTCATTAAAGCAAAAATACAACGAAAATTAGGTGGGCTATACGTATCAATGGGATTCTATTAGCTTGTGGATCTCCTTAAAGGAGTTTCTTCTGGTTCCTCGATATGCTCATCTTGAGCCTCTATTTTAGAAGAACTCTCTGAACTCTCTTCTTGTGATTCATCCACTTATTCTTCAACATGTGCATCTTGTTGCTTCTTAGTATTTGTCTCAAAATGCATTGTTTGAGAAGTGTCCTTTTCCTTTGGTTGTTCTTCTCCTAAATAAGCTTTAAATTCCCTGAAAATAACATCTCTAGATAAAGAAACTTTTCTTGTTAGTGGATTCCAAAGCTTGTATCCTTTTACATTTTCACCATAACCTATGAATATGCATTTCTATGCTTTAAGATCCAATTTAGATCGATTTTCTTGAGGCACGTGAACAAAAGCCTCACAACCAAAGATCCTTAAATGTGCAACACTAGGTTTCTTACCTAACTACATCTCATAAGGAGTTTTATCTTTAATATATGAACTAGGGGATCTATTGATTAAATAACAAGAAGTACATATCGCTTTAGCCCATTAGGACCGTTCAAGATTAGCACTACTTAACATACTCCTAGCTCTTTCCATTAAGGTTCAGTTCATCCTTTCTGCTACTCCATTTTGTTGAGGTGTATATGGAGTAGTTTTCTATCTCACTATTCCTGCATGCTTACAATAATCATCAAATTCCTTGGAACAATACTCACCACCATTATCTGATCTCAACACTTTTATCTTATGATCTGATTGTTTCTCAACCAAAGCCTTCAATTCCTTAAACTTATTAAGCACATCAGATTTTTTATGCATAAAATATATCCAAGTGTATCTTGAGACACCATCAATAAATGTGACATAGTATCTAGATTTTCCAATAGAGTCAATATCCACAATACCCATTACATCTGAGTGAATAATCTCTAATAATATTTTAGCTCTATTTGTACTACTAGGAAATTTAGATCTAGATTGCTTTCCAAACACACAGTGCTCACAAAAGTCATTTTTTCCAATATTATAATTACGAATACCGTCAACCAAATTTTTATTAAGTATGGCCCTAAGACCTTTTTCACCTATATGGCCCAATCTATGGTGCCATAGCATACATGTGTTTTCAGCTTCAATTACATTTGATAAAATATTTACATTGGAGGTATTCAACTTAAACAAAGTCAAAATCTGAGATCCTTTAGCAACCACCTTATTCCATTTCACCAATCTGCAACCACCTTTGTCAAATGTCACATGCATTCTAGAATCATTAAACTTAGAGACATACAGTAGATTCCTTGCAAGTCCTAGAATATGTAAAACATCATTAAGGGCATTAATACTACCATCACTGAAACACAATTTTACCTCTCCTTTGCCAACAACTTTTTTTGTGATGTTGTCTTCAAAGAAGACATCTCCTCCATCATATGCAATATACTTAGAGAACCAATCCTTTCTTGGAGTCATATGATAGGAGCAACCTGAATTAAGAAGCCAAGAGTTATCAACAACAATATTAGAAGAAATCACTAATGAATCAATACTCTTCTTCTTGCTCTTACAATCCTTTTTAATATTTCCAGGTTTTTTGCAATTCTAGCACTTTACCTTACTCTTACCAGGGGTTTTTGACCGTCCTTTAGAATTACCCTTTCCTTTCTTGTTTGCTTTAGATTCCTTCTCTTTAGGCCTACCTCTTACAAACAAGGCATCTTGGGAGCCAATTTTAGATTTCCTCCTCATCTCTTCTAATAGGAGAGTAGGAATGATATTGTCCATCTTTGGATCTGCACCATTACCACTAATTGCAACTATTAGATTTTCCAAAGAATCTGGTAAAGAGAAAAGCAATAAAATGCACGTATCCTCATCCTCAACCTTTACATCTACCGATGATAACTGACTGAGAATTAAATTGAAAGCATTTAAATGTTGTGCTACTGAATCACCATCTTTGATTTTCAATTAATATAATTTCCTTTTTAGATACAACTTATTTGTTAGACTCTTTGTTTGATAAATGTCTCCTATTCTTTTCCACAATTTATATGCACTGGATTCCACTGAAACATTTAAAAGAACAACATCAACAAATTTTTCCTCTTGCCTTTTTATCTAACTTAGCCCAATCTTCATCTAACATAGTTGTAGGTGTCTTTGTCTCATTATTAACCACTAACCATTTATCTCTTTCTTCAAGAAGATCTTCCATTTTTAATTTCCACATTTCATATTTAGAACCATTGAACTTTTCAATATCTAACCTTGAATTCATTGTAACAAAAACTTAATTTCAAAAACAACAAAATTACTAAAATAATAAGAGCTCCCACTAAGCCAATAAATCCTTCAAACTTTAAGAGAATGGCATCCCAATACTCTACCCAACCTCAGCTTTGATACCAAATGTTGAAAAAAGAGGTGTTTTATTAGCTTAATACTCTGTAAAACTTTAATATTGCTGATCTAAGTAATCTCTTTCTTTGTTACATATATTCTTTGTGGATGATTATCTTGATTAATTCATTTTACTGTTGTAGAATGAAGAGAGAAGTTAATAGAAGTAGATAGGATATTAGAAAGATCACACAAGATATAATGTGGAGAAACCCTTTCAGGAAAAAACTCCACCAATAATTTTTCTATTATTCAATCTCTGAATTACAATAGCTCCAATTCTTGCTTGAGAATTCTTCTTCTGTCTTTAACAATCTTCTTCACACCTGTAAATAACAATTATGAAAACTCTCTTCAACTTGAATGAGATATAGAGACAATGTGTAACCTTGTAATCTCCAAATGGTGATAATTACAATGCATAAGCTCAAGCCCTATAAAAGGTACACCATATTCCTTCAAGTTGAGATATTTTGTGAAGAATAAAGCTTACGACATGTGCTTCATTCATTTGGGCATCCCAAATTGAAGGTACAACTTCTCCTTCACTTATGTGATAATTCCAAAGCTCTTCCTCAAAGTTGGCACCCTTAAGTAATCCTACTTAACTGAGCCTTCAGAAATATCTTATCATGCATGAGAGATAAATCCAAGAAAGCATCTTGGGCACCCAAGTTGGCTCCAAGTGATTTCTAGTTAACTGAAACATTTACTCAACACCATTCATGCAAGAATGGTCATCCCCTGTTAACTGGAGGTAGTCCCCGTTATCTATCATACAACTCAAGTTATTAGCCATGCATTCCAAGTTAACTGAAGCTAACTACATGCAACTCAAAATAACCAACATGCATGCAACATGCACTTGCATGCAACTGAAGATAACTGTACCATAACTGAACTGAACTGAACTGAACTGAACTGAACTAAACTGAACTAAACTGAACTAATTCTAAACTAAACTAAATTGAATTAAACTAAACTAAACTAAACTAAACTAAACTTCAAGCATGCAAACATCAAATCCTAACTCCTAGGATCTTTACATGCATTAAGAAGTGTTAACTGTTACTCTATATAGTTAATTGAACACAAGGAGAGTGCCACCTTACCATGTGGGTGTCCCATGTGCCCCTATTATTTAGGAACTTACTATTGACGCCCTCACATGCTTCTTACATTTAGAATTAATTACAAATGTCAATAATCATGATTATTTCATCTAATATTAATCTCATCCTAATCTTAGTGTTGTTGAACACATTCCAAGAATCTAGGAGATACATGAAATAATTAATGTTTAGGATTTGCAATTGAATGGCAACCTATTTCCAACAAAATAATCTTTTTTTTTTGGAATGAGAGTGGAAAGGGTCACATTTAGTTCTTTCAATACATTTCTATTTTTGCTCGTTTCCTCCAAGGAAAGAAGGACGTCCTTAACAACAAAGTCCCAACATTTCTAAAAAAATAATGCAATGAAAGCATGTGGCCTAGGTGCTTTTTCAACAGCCACGGAGAAGACCAAAATTTTGACTTCTTTTGTTGTGAATTCAAAAACTAAATATTTATTATGTGCCTTTGCAATTAGCAAAGGAATTTTATTAATGACCTCATTGTTCACCAAAGACTTAAAATGCTTCACCAAAGCTAACATATTATTTTAAAAAAGAGATCATCTCCTCCCTAATTTCCTTTTCTTTTAGAAGCATATCACTTGATGAAGATTGAATAGAGATGATTCTATTTTCCTATCACCTTATTTTTGTGGAGGCATGAAAAAATATTGAGTTCTTGTCCCCTTCTCTTAACCACATTTCTCTTAATTTTTTCCTCCAATAACATTCCTCCCTAGCAAGAATTTCATCTATCTCTTCCTTTAAATTCTTCTTCTTGACAAACAAGGTGGCATCCATGCCTTTTTTATCACAACTTCATATAACTCAGATAATTCCAACTCAACCCTTGTATTTTCAGAAAAAATATTCTTAAAGTGCTTAATATTCCAATCTTTAATTTTATCCTTCAGCTACTACAAATTTTTACTAAGTTGGAACATCCTTGAACCTTCAATGAAAGGAAAGTTTTTCCACCAAGACTTTAGGAGAGGGATAAAATCTACATCCCTAAACCACACCGCTTCAAATTTAAAGGGACTTTTTATTGTCATTCTATCCTCAAAAATTCATGGAGAAAGGGAAATGATCTGAACCCACCTGAGTGTGGATAATAGAAGAAAAGTCCCATGATGCATGTAGTGAATTTTTTGATAGCAAAAAGTGGTCCAACTTTTATGCAATCTGTGTCACCAAAAAATGTATAGTTGACATTTTTATGCTCACTTGAGTCCCTCTAATGGACTTTGGCTTTATTTTGCCTATAATTAATGTTGTAATGTGACCAACACATTCACATTAGGTCTTGGACCCTTGTGAATCATTACCGCTTCTAAGATGTCTTGTAAAGTGTTGTAACACATTTCTACACTTTTCTAGACTCTTCTCATCATAATTCACTTAAATAACCCCTTTTATCACTTACCAAGTCTTATTTCAAAGTGTTGTAAAGTGTTGTAACCCACTTTCACACTTTTCTAGACTTGTCATCACTAATTCAACCCTTTTTCATGTTTAAATGACCCTTTAATGCACTTTTCGACCCCCCTTAAGTGTGTTTTTGAGGATATTCTTGTTGGAAAACATTTAATGCCATGTAATTCCCAAAACCCAACTAATTTGCTTAAGTGGGACTAAATCACCAATAGCGGCAACTTAGTCCTTTTTGGCACAAAAAATAAAATTATTTTAAATTTCTGATGAGATTTTTCTCTTACCCTTGAGGTCGGCCTATGATGTGTTATTTTTGGGAAATATTGTAAAATCAAGTATAAATAAGGGTTTTTCCCCTCATTTTCATCTCCTACAATCTCCTAATCTCTTGCACTCATTAAGCATTCAAGTGATTTAGGCATAATCAATTCATCCATTGGAGCACTTCATTGCATATCTTCATATTCCTAGATCAAGGTTTTGGTAATTTTATGACATTGCATGTTGTTTATTTATCATTCTCTTTCCGTTTCATTTCATGTCATAGGGTTTGATTACCAAAGTGGTATTTGACCAAGGCAAACCCCTATACTCTAACTCTTAACCATTTTCCCCCTCTTTGCATGTGTGTTTACATACTTTTGTAGGAAGATTTGTTAAAGAAATAGGTGTTGAAAAATGGTAAATAAGTCATCAAAACTATTCAAGTCAACAAAGACCTAATTCAAGCTTGGCGACACTTTTTATCCCATTTTCATTAGAATCAAGAGTGAACACTTCTCAAAAAAGCAAGTGCAGACCTGAAGCTATAAGATCCTATCCCGAGATTCCTAAAATCTGTAGGTGGACTAAGTCACCACCAATGGTGAATTAGTCCTACTGTCAGGCCTGAAAAATGGTTTCTACATTTTTGGATACCCATTTGGCAGACTCATGTAATAGAAAGTTTTCCCCGAAACTGGGACTAAGTCGCCTAGCTTGGCGTAAGTGTCTCAGTCAATATTTTCAATCAAATTTTTAGGATTCCAGAATCTTTCCACATCATATTTCAGATTCCAGGTGCACCTTTCCAATTATGTTAAGTTATTTCATTATTTACTTGCATTTTTAGGTGTTTTTACATATCACAGTGTGTTTTCTAGCACTTTACATTTCTTAGGTTTAACATCATTAAATCATTTTCTTTTCAGATAAGTGCATTAATACATCATAATTAGACATATTACATTTCATTTACATTAATCTTGAGTGTAGAAATTTGCATTTTGGACCCCATTCTTTCTTCCTTTTAAGTGAAAAACCCTAGGAGCTTAAAGCAGTTGGGCGATCCAAAATCATTGTCCACGTTTTTCTAAACCTTACTTTTGAACATATTAACTTTTGCTTTCAAGTGCAACCTAGGTTTCATTTGCATTTCATTAGCTATTTCATTGTTTAAATTGCATCCTAGGGTTTTAAAAATTGCATTAGTGAAAAGCTCAAAAAGCTCGCATTTTTGCATTATTTTTACATTGAAAACAACAAAAATTCTGCATTTTCATACTATAGTTGCATCTGTGCATCCAAAAGACATAAAATTGCATTCAAAATTTTTGGAAAATCTCAAAAAAATATCACTGGGACTAATTCGCCACATTGGGTGACTTAGTCCTTCTACACATTTTGCACTATAATTTTTGGCATTTTCTAGGAATTTTTTACATTTCTATTTTTTGGTATAGCATTCCTATTTCATTTTAAATAATTTATGTTGTTCACATTTTATTGTTCCTATTTTTCATTTGCATTCACCCCATGTTTTGTGGTACTTGTATGAGTGTTTGGTTCCCTATTGATAATACTTTAGTGAGACGAAGTTCTAGACTCGTGACTTCTTGCAATAACACTTTCGTTGTGGACCTTGGGTTATCACAAGCTCCTACTCCTAGTATTGAAAATGGTGCATTAGGCATGGATACTACTACCAATACCCCTTTTCCTTCCAATAACATGCATTTTTATACACAAACTAATTCCATTCTACAAGAAAAAGTAGTTAACATTCATGAGGACTTCATACATCTTCAACAAAACTTATGTCTTCAAAACATTTCAACCATTGTCATTCCTGCTATAGATAATATCCATCAATTGCTTGAAAGTAATGAGGGCTTAGATGTTATGAAACACATTGTTGAGATGTATCAAAAACATGCCCCTAGCACATCTCTTGACCAACAAACATTGTGGTTAGCCAAGGAGGATCCCACATTTCTCCTCCTTCAACTGTAGCATCCATACCCACCTATACCATCCCTCAAGTTACAACAACCAAGTAACAGGTTATTCATGTGACTCCTTTCACTATTCCAACCAACATTCCTAATTCTTTTGTGGCATCGAATATTCCATCCTCCACCACCTTTACCCCTCTTAATGTTCCCTTCACTTGTCCTACCACTACATACACTCCATCACCCTTCTCTCTTCCACCTCATACCACTTACACTGACCCTCTCATTACACAACTCTTTCACACTATTTCTTCCATGCAACAACAAATATCTACCATAAACCAAATCTAAAATGCACCACCCACCTACTATGTCTATAGTAGTCCCTTATCTTTGGAAATCTTAAGAACCCCGATGCCACAAGGAATCGAGATACCTAGGTTTGAGAAGTAAAGAGGAAAATGAGACCCTACTAATCATGTCAATGCCTATATAGCCTTATGCAGTGACTTTGTCCTTGACGATAAATTGTTAGCTAAACTATTTCCTAGGACTTTAAAAGATACTACCTTGGAGTGGTTTTCCTCTTTACCCAATCATTCAATCCATTCATTTAATGAACTTGTTGATGCCTTTATAATTCATTTTAAAGTACATATGACTCCCAAAAGACAATGGAGGATTTGATGAGGTGTAAAAAAATGTGGATGAAAAAGTAACTAATTTCATTTCATGCTATTAGTCATTGTATGCTCAAATAAATATCAAGGTTCCTAATTCGCATCTCCAAAAGATGTTGATTCAAAACTTGCAAACTCACATTCAGGATTAATTGACTATGATGAAACTTCCTTCTTTCATGCATTTATGCACAACCCTTTGTGACTATCAAATTTTGTATGTAGTCACAATGCAAAGTCCACTTCCAATCGAGCTGAGAATTCTAAACAAAACAACCAAAATAACTCATAAAACTTTAGAAAAAAAAGAGGGTTTTTACAGTTCAACCCTCCACCTCCACAACCAACTCCACCTATTCATAACCAGGTGGCAGCCACTAAAGCAGCCATACCCTTTACCTGTGGGGACTCAAAGAGATAGTTCACCCCTTTTCCTAATACCCTACATAATACAATGAATCAACTGCTACAAAAACAAATGATTTCTTTACCTACCATTAAACCACTTGATCCAACCAAGCCTTTACCTCCCACCTTTAAACCCAATACTTATTGTCATTTTCATCACCAAAATGGAATTGATACCGAACAATGTAAGCATCTCAAACACTTAGTCCAAGACCTCATTGATTCTGGCCGTCTATCCATTGTGAGTGTCAATGATCAGGGCAATAAGTCTGTTGCCCCTCCTAATAAGAATTTTCAAATATTTACCAATCCCATGCCTAAACACAATGTTTCATTTGTCAAATCTAGTGATCCTTAAAACACTAATGTGATGACCGTTGATACCAATGATGAACAACATGATATTACTCCAAATGTTACCCATATTAATCATATGGATGGAATGGTCAAAATGATAGATGTTATCCCTCGTAAGGGCCCAACTACCAAATCTCTTGATATTACTTTTTCTCCTCAAGATATAATTAAAAAATTTCCCGATGGTCCTCTTTATATAGCAAGTTGAATCTATGATAAGCCCACCAATGGGATATTAATAGATCTTGTTTGTGGTGAGAATTGATCACGGAAGAATTTTTAGTATTACATGATCTCTATCAAGATGATTATGACAAACCAATCACATGGATTAAAACACATAATGGTTTTGCATGCCCTACGATCAGATCGATTGTACTCCCATTAGAGATAGGACCTAAAACATTAGATGTAACATTATCTATTATTCCATAATCTGATCAGTTTCATCTACGGCTAGGTCATCCTTGGCTTTGCTCGATGAAAGTTGTCCCTTCAATCGTTCATAAATTTTTGAAGTTTCTGCTTGACAATGAGATATATACTATACACCATAATGGTTTTAATCCATTGTCCTCTAAAGGTAACTTTTCCTTGGAATCCTTCTGGCTTGAACCTATGGAACCCATTACCCCTTGCAAGGACTTCTTTCTGATTGCCTATCAAAAGTTTAAAGCCAAAAAAAATTCCAAATTATCTCTTTGTAACCTATCCCCGTCCACTTCCCAACCGAGTCCTATCCTAGATGAGACAATGCTTCAACCTGAATCTAAACTTGAACAAACATTACAACTTCTAGAGAAACCAATAATAAATACATCACCCTCTTCTCTAAATGACCCAGAGATAATGAAACCAACCCCATCATGCCTCACATTAAACAAGTTTGTAAAGAAAAAGAGAAAGTGATTGACCCACCCCCCTTGGTTCCTCCCCCATAGGAAGAAATGGAGCCTATGGTGGATCAACCCTCTCTTACACCCACATAGGTTCAAAATAGAATCAAAAGAATCCACAGTGCTAGGGAGCATAGGCATTGTCGTCATCTCTTTGCTCATCAACTACAAACTGAAAACAACAAAGAAAATCAACCTTTTCCTTTGACAAGAGTAATACCTGATCACCCTCCTCTTGACTCGCCACAAGATAGTACGTTACAACCATCACAACAAAATGCTCAAATACAATAGCCCCAATTCTTGATATACCCTTCATTGGAAATTACCATATGTGCCCCCATCATGATTAATATGGATGATGATGATGATGATGATGATGAGATCTCTAAAATAGATGAAGAGGTGCATAATGATATGAATTCTTTATTTTCCTCTTCCATGGGCTTGTATGATAAATCTCCCACACCAAGTGAAGAACTTGGAACTTACCCTAGTTTGGCACTTGCAACTCCCTCGTTGGACAGTCAACCTCCCTTGCAATACACTGAACATGATTGAGAGGTGAAAGACCTGTTAGATAGTTGATTTGCATTTGCCTCACTAGCCTTTTGCATTTTTCTTTTATTTGATTTTTCCTCTATTTGTATCTCTATTCTTCTATATGTTGTACATTGCCTTTTCTTTTGTTTTGTGTTTTCCTTTTGGGGATGACACAAAGCATTGAGATGCCCTATGTCTCTTCCATGTTGACCCAAAAGTTATTTTTCACTTTTGTTTTGTGTTTTCCTTTTGGGGATGATGCAAAGCGTTGAGA
Organism: Sequoia sempervirens; assembly: GCA_007258455.2. NCBI lineage: Eukaryota > Viridiplantae > Streptophyta > Pinopsida > Cupressales > Cupressaceae > Sequoia > Sequoia sempervirens. The sequence goes on from VDFB02058242.1 coordinate 567,579,920, forward strand.
TGCCCTATGTCTCTTACATGTTGACCCAAAAGTTATTTTTCACTTTTGGTTTGTGTTTTCCTTTTGGGGATGACACAAAGCATTGAGATGCCCTATGTCTCTTCCATGTTGACCCAAAAGTTCTTTTTCACTTTTGTTTTGTGTTTTCCTTTTGGGGATGACACAAAGCGTTGAGATGCCCTATGTCTCTTCCATGTTGACCCAAAAGTTTATTTTCCCTTTTGTTTCATTTTTTCCTTTTGGAAATGATGCAAAGCATTAAGACACCCTATGTCTCTTCCATGTTGACCCAAAACATACTTTCTTTTTCTTTTGTTTTTTCTCTCTTTGTGTCATTCTTCCACTTCTATGTATTTGTGGAATGATGACAGTTTCTAGCTCTTTAATAAAAACAGTGTAGCAACAAACATACTAACCCTAAATCCATAGATCCCTTATGTGTTTGGTGTGTTCCTTTTGTGGGAAACCCATCTTTCTTTTGTTCCTTTTCCTTCACATGAATCAACCTTACTCAGAAACATATGACTTGGCATAGGGGCTTCCCAAGTTGGCTCTCATGTCTTGTTTTCTTTTTACATTTTTCATTTGCTACTTTAAAGTAATTTCTCACAGAATGGTGTGTAGCAATTCCTTTAAAGTGGGGGCATACATTGGCATTATTCATTTGTATTTGTATTTTTCTTGGTTCTTAGTGCAACCTTGTTACTTCATACGATGTGTTTGTCACTTTGTGGATGACATTGGGTGTGATGTCCTTCATAAGCATGATCTATCATAGCATATTACATTCCTCTTGGTGGCCTGATGTGACGCACTACATCCCCTAAGTTGTGAATATTTTATTCTTTGATTGGCCCTCTCTTGTAGACATTAGACACAATGTTCCCTAAGTTATAGACCCCACATGATATTAACATGACTTATTTGAACATTGCTTTTGCATGTTGCATTTTGCATTTGCATGGCCACCTTGCATAACATGGCTTGCATGCTTGTGGTACCATTGTATTTGTTCATGATTTCTAAGCATACAAAGCTTTGCTTGTCTCATGAAGCATGCAACAACATTGTCTTTTTGGTGTCTTATTAAAGTTATGAGGAGGTATAACCTTGATATGGTTGGGCGATAAGCCCATTCTGAGGCACAAATTTCCCCATAGCCACCATTCGAGATTTCTCACCCCGTAGACAACCAAAAGTTTTGTGGCCCCAGATTGAGTATGTTGTGGATTTCTCACCCCATGAACAACTAGAAGTTTTGTGGCCCCAGAGTGAGTATACTCGGGCCTTCTCACCCAATGGACAACCATGAGTTCCATCACCCCAGAGTGAGTAAACATTTATGTTTCCAAACAAATAGCCTAGATCTAATCCACAACGGGTTGGAAAAATGATTGAAGCTTTCATTTATTTTCATCATTTTCATGTGTGTTCCTTTGCACTTATGTTTGGTTTTCCATGGGATCATGATCATGGGGGCTTGATTATTGTTGTCTCATCTTACTAGCATGTGTGCATTTGGATCCCTCTCGATGTGTGTGTTGAGCTACTTTAGCGAGAGTTTGAAGCAAGCTCATCCTCTCACTAAAGTGGGGGCTTAATGTGTCACCAAAAAATGTATAGTTGACATTTTTATGCTCACTTGAGTCCCTCTTATAGACTTTGGCTTGATTTTTCCTAGATTTAATGTTGTAATGTGACCAACACATTCACATTAGGTCTTGGACCCTTGTGAATCATTAAGAGTTCTAGGATGTCTTGTAAAGGTGTTGTGAACTATTGTAACACTTTTATAGACTCTTCTCATCATAATTCACTTAAAGAATCCATTTTTATCACTTACCAAGTCTTATTTCAAAGTGTTGTAAAGTGTTGTACCCCACTTTCATGCTTTTCTAGACATGTCATCACTAATTCAACCCTTTCTCATGTTTAAATGATCCTTTAATGCACTTTCCAGCCCCCCTTAAGTGTTTTTTTGAGGATATTCCAATTGGAAAACATTTAATGCCCTATATTTCCCAACACCCACTTAATTTTCTTAAGTGGGACTAAGTCGCCAATGGGGCGACTTAGTGCTTTTTGGCACAAAAAACAAAATTATTTTAAATTTCTAGCGAGATTTTTCCCTCTTACCCTTGAGGTTAGCCTATGATGTGTTATTTTCGAGAAATATTGTAAAATCAAGTATAAATAAGGGTTTTTCCCCTCATTTTTCATCTCCTACAATCTCTTAATCTCTTGCACTCATTAAGCATTCAAACGATTTAGGGATAATTATGTCATCCATTGGAGCACTTCATTGCATATCTTCAGATTCCTACATCAAGGGTTTAGTAAGTTTATGACATTTCATGTTGTTTATTTATCATTCTCTTTCCATTTCATTTCATTTCATAGGGTTTTATTACCAAAGTGGGGTTTGACCAAGGCAAACCCCTATACTCTAACCCTTAACCATTTTTCCCTTCTTTGCATGTGTGTTTGTAGACTTTGTAGGTAGATTTTTCAAAGAAATAGGTGTTGAAAAGTGGTCAATAAGTCATCAAAACTATTCAAGTAAAAAAAAAACCTAATTCAAGGTTGGAGATTCTCTTTATCTCGTTTTCTATAGAATCAAGAGTAGACACTTGTCAGAAAAGCAAGTGCAAACCTGAAGCTAGAGGATCCTATCCCGAGGTTCTTGAAATATGCAAGTAGACTAAGTCACCACCAGTGGAAAATTGGTCCCATCTCTAGGCTTGAAAAGTGGTTTCTACATTTTTCGATACCCATTTAGCAAATTCCTATTTCAGAAAGCTTTCCCCAAAACTGAGACTAAGTCACCCAACTTAGTGTAAGTATCCCAGTTAATATTTTCAATAAAATTTTCAAGATTCCAAAATCTTTTCACATCATATTTCATATTCCAGGTACACCTCTCCAATTTTGTTCAGTTATTTCATCATTTACTTGCATTTTTAGGTGTTTTGCATATCACTTTTCTAGCACTTTACATTTCTTAGGTTTAACATCATTAAATCAATTTCTTTTCAAATCAGTGCATTAATACATCATAATTAGATATATTACATTTCATTTAAATTAATCTTGAGTGTAGACATTTGCATTTTGGACCCCATTCTCTCTCCTTTTAGGAAAAAAACCCTAGAAGGATCTTAAATTGGTTGGGAAATCCAAAATCATTGTCCACACAATCTAAGAGAAATCCTTGTGGTTATTTATCCAAGTAAATACTATGTTTTTTGGAGGAGAATCATATAGCTTATTGTCCAAAATGAAGTTATTGAAATCTTCCATTACTGTTGTAGGGGGAATAATACCTCTAGATTTCTCAAAGGCATGTCTAATCACATTAAAATCCCTAGCAAAGCTCTTGTAGTCATTATTGAAGGGAACATAGGTAGAGGAGAGTTGTCTCCAAACCTACCTTTTTCCTGAAGTTGATCATAGCCCATAAATGTTAAAAAGTAAGACTTATTTGTTCTAAGGCATTTGACCGAAACTCCAATATAATTAGCTTTACAATCAAGAAACTCTACAACCACATCACACTTATTCCATACAATTACAAGGCCTCCCAAGGCTCCTTGAGCTAGAGAGGCTATCAAGCCCTAGTTTACCCATGAACCAAAAATATCAAAGGCTAGCTGCAAATATAATTTTTTTTCTTGGAGGAGAACAATATTTGAGAAAGTACTAGAAGTAGTTGATGCTTAAGTAAGCATCATTTGTTAGGGTTGTTTAATCACCTAACATTCCACAAGAGGATCCTCATTGTGCTCGAGGAGAGATAACATCACTCCTCAATCATAAATTCATTTATGAGGTCTTACACCCCATAGTTGAATCTGAATAGAATGAAGAGATGTCTTTGCACCAACCATTCTAGCTGATTTTTTAGAAGCAGATCTGAGGTTCTTTTCAAGTGTCATTTGGGTACCAACAATAATTTCAAGGTTGGTCTTCTCATTGTTTGAATTTTGACCCCATTTACCTTTAGGGGAAACAAGGGTAATTGTACTAGATTCTAATTGGGAAATTGGAGGGGAAGATACATGAGAAGAGGGAGGAGAAGCAGGATTATCAAGGGCCATAAGGGTATCTTGATCAAGACGTAACTTTCCTTTTGAATCAGATTGAGTGATACGAAGATGAGGGGACTTATTTTCTAGATCCACCTCACCAATGATCTCATTAGAAAATTTCTTAATAAAATATTCCCCAACCTTAACAATCACATCATTAAAAATTTTCATTAGTTTATCATCCTCTAAGGTTCTATTTAACATGTCATCAAAATAGGAGATGCAGTTTAAAGGATGGGATTCACTTTCAAGAGGAGTTAAAGATCTTACAAAATTTATAGTAGGAATAGAAATGTCAACCACCCCCAACCCATTATTATCATGTTGAAATGTAGGAAAAGGAGATGAGTGGCAAGAGAAAGAGCTCTTGGATGGGAAATTAGTGCCTGTGTTATCTACTAGAGTAGAAAAATCTACTTGATTTTCCCATGATTTTTTTCTTGAATCAACCAAAATATTTTCCTCTTTCTAGGAAGAGGAGTCAAAATTGATTTTTTGATATCATTCTCCCTTAGAGGAGAAAAGATTCATAAGCTCTGGAATAGAATTAGTATTTTTCACAAGGACCCAAGCCCTAAGTGTGGGTGAGCCATTTATTATTACAAACTCATTTTTCAAAAAATCACCAAATTTAGAAACAATTTTACTTATTGAGGAGGTTTCTAAATATTCCACAAGAAGATATAGCATGGAAAGATAGATTGGGAGTGGGGACATTTTAATAACATCCATTGAAAGATTAGCTTTCCAGTCAAAACCCCCCCAAAACTTTTAGTGTTCCCACATAAGAAGGGGCCTTTTCTAAAAAATTTGCTCTTGATAGCTCGGTTTTGAAAAGAATGAAAAAAGAAGTTGAAACTACAATGATGTCAAAAAAATAATACTAGTTCTCCTTCCCCCAGGTGTGAATTTCAGTTAGAGGTCTATCATCTCCCCATATCTAGACAAACATACCATTTTGTTTGAAATCTGCAAAGTGGTTATCCAAGATCAATGATATTTCCAAGATTGTCTTCCACCCAAGCTCATAACGAGGCAAATAATCTTCAATCGAGACAAGCTTATTCTTGTCCAACCTCAAGGATCCACCTTCTTGGTTGCGAGAAGAAAGATCATTCATTGATCGTCGGTCTTGTTTGTCATCCTCAAAATGCTAAGGTTAAGTGTGGTGAGGGCCCTTAGAATATGAGGACTTGTAACCCTAGTTTTCTTTGCCCCAAAGATTAGGTTTCTTAGGGCCATAAAATCTACCGTGAGAGAGAGTAGGACAAAGTTCACATGTGTAGGAAGCACTTCGCCTAAAAACTTTTTGATTTTTTGAAATCCCATTAGCAAAATCACTTTTCATCGAAGATCTTGAACTAGGGCGGGGAAGGTTGCAGTAGTTCTGAAAAGCCACCACTTTGTGAAAACCACCATTATGAGGAAAGTTAGGATTTTCAAAAGACTGAACCAAAGATTTGGAATTATTATGATGATAAGAAAAGGAAAGATTAGGGTTACCTTTGTGTAGGGTTTTCAGAATACCACAATTTTTCCAAGGAGCCTTGTCATTTTCACTTACAAAGTTTGATGAGGGTTTGTGACTACTAGATGACAAGGGGGGCCAATCCTGGTTAGTGTCATCAGCCCAATGGATGCATTTTTTCTAAGGATATGTAGGGTACGACATTGCAGAAGAATGTCACACCTAGAATGGTTGTTTCACACCTAAATGTATAATTTTCACCCAAATATAGGGGAGAGGGGCCTATAGTGGAGCAACCTAACTTCACGTTTCTCAAAATCCTATGTGGAAATTTCAAATCACTCCCAATTTTTTACAATAGTTTATTTTGAACCTCACATCTTTCTATATTTTGTTTTAGGGCCACATCATCAAATATGATACCACATCAACATGCTTTTTGTTGAGGTATCCAAAAAGACCCAAAACAAAAGTGAGACTGATAGTGTTGCACTAAGTCATGTTTTATTGGTGTGCTAATGTGGCATCACATGATTTGTCAGTTTATGTACTTTATGGATAAAAAGTATTTTGTAATTGGATATTATGGTGCTCCATTATGGGTTCCAATAAGGACTACTTCTATCCCCACTATTGGACCCCACTCCACTATGGGCGCCTCTCCCCTAATTAACATTTATTTTTTCCTCTCAACTCCAAACTATTTTTTACTCTTTTGTGCTTAGTAAAAGTGTGGAAATTGCCATAATTGTATTAATGCATCTTATACAATCAAACCAAGGGTTTAAAATTGTGATTTTAGTAATTGAATGCTAGTGGAGGCATTATTTTTCATCAAGGTCTCTTGGTCTTTTTTGGATATAGTAATCTAGAAAATTTTCTTAACAGATCAAAGAGAAAAAAATGTAAAAATAACCTATTTTGTTACCCTCAAATCCACATTATTTGACCATGCTAACAATAAATACATTCTTGTAAAATTTCTCCATGCCAAAAGTCATAATATTATTTTTGTGCCTCAAGGTCCACTAAACTAAGGATGTAAACATGTTTGAGTGGGTAGGGTTATGCAAGTGGAAGCCTTCTTTCACTTATAAATTCTACAAGTTATTTTGAGCTATTATGATATGGAAAAATCTCTTAATAGGTCTAAAAGAAAAAATATGTCAACATTTGATAGAGAATTCATTAAAATTGGTGGTGCCTATGGATATTTTAGTCAAGCCTATAGGTTGAATTTATATTTGATTATAGTAAATTATCTTAGTTTCCCTCAAATTTACAAATTTAAGCGTATGATATTTAATGCATTCTTGCAAAATACCTATTTTCCCCTCAACGTAAGCATGCCAAGAGCCATGTAATTATCTTTCTATTCCTTATGGGATATAGGTAAGGGGAACTTTTTTTTTTTTGGGTGGATGAATCATAATGGAGGCCTTATTTTTCACTAAACTAATCCTTTCAAGCTACAATAATTTGAAAAAATGTCTTGTTCATGTGTTTTTTATGCACTTCTCAACACAAGCAATGCATAGGTGCATCACCTCTCTTGAAAAACAATCTTCCACAATCAAATTGCAAAACACTATCCCAAGGTCTCTAATGTCAGGTCTTGATAGTGCTTGGAATTTCTCAATTGATTCATGTGATTTGTTGGAATCACAAGGCAAAATTACGAATGAGTTACAAAGCAAGGAAGTTGGGTCTGCAAATGGAGTTCTTAAGGTGGGAAATTGTTGTTCAATTGTTGCAGGTTCAAAACAACAATCTAGGACTCCACTTTTATCATTAGATTTGGCTTTACAATGTGTAATGAACCTTAGCTTAGGTCACTATTAAAAAAAAAGGAAAAAGGGAAGGCAAACGGAGAAGTGCCTAGACCTGAAACTACAAATGAATAGTGATCATAGAGGTTGCTATAGTAAACAAACTTCCTAAATTGGGTTCTACTTGACCAGGAGAGGCCTACAGCTACACAAAACCAATGCAATCTTCTAAGGACTGCATATTTTCAGATTGCACATGCACATCATGAACCTACAATGAAGGAAGCTCATACTAGCTTTACAAAGTGATTCATCATCAATAAACCACAAAAAGCATGAGCTGGAAATTCATCATATATTGTAACGACAAATACCATCATCACTTCCATTCAAGAAACTACAAACTAAATCTAACATGAAAGTACAACCATGCATGCATAATGAACAAACTTAAAAGAAACACCCATAAATCATGCAATGTTGTTTTTTATTGCTGCATAATGCCTTTACATCAGTTCTCCAACCATTTGCAAATGAGGAGGAGACCTCTATTTATAGTTTTCAAAACCCAAAATGAATGGCTAGGATTGAATTACATTGTGTGGCTCAGATTTAATTACATTAGGGTTTCTCCTACGCCCTATTATCCACCAATTTAAAATACAATTTTGTCACATTCCTATTTTGTCTTATAGTGCCCAGGTGTTGTAGCAGCTTTGCAATTTAGTAGATTGCTCTTTTCACTGTAGCAAAAACTGTCTGAAGGCTACCTTCTGTTTGATGGACTTGCAACATACTTCATTGGATCAAAAGGACCTTTTTTGTAGATTTGTGTCATTGTTAAATGGATCAGCTATCCCTAATTTGATGAGATAACTCCTGGAAGATTATGATTGTTGAGTAATTGAGAGGGATTTCCCTTGCTTCAAGCTTTCGATAGACAACCACCTCGATTATTGGCATTGATCTCCTTCATAACGTAGTTGTTTGCTTGTTGGTCCTTCTTGTGATGAATCAACCATTGAGTAAATTTGAGTTGAGACATTTCCCCTTTGGATATTGCCCCCGATGAATCCTACGTGAGGGTACACCTTCAATTGTAGCTTTGTTCTTCTAGAAAGTCCATCATTGGTCAACACATTTCCTTTGTATTAGTCCTGCTTTATCCTACACAACATAGGTTTGGTGCAATATTAGTCCTTATTGAATTTAAAGGGTAAAATATCGTGTTATAAGGCACAGCTGAAGATTCTTGGTTCAATGTTTTCAAGCCCTTGTAAGCATTGATCATACCCCTCCCTTTATGGCATGAATCCTGCACGCAGAGAACACAACACCCATCATGACACAATTCATAACAGATGTCCATCATTAAATCATCCAGCACTATAAAATCTAAGAGACCAATGATTCAATCTCCCATCCCACATCCCAGTAAGTTTCTTTTAAAAAGATGATTCCATTAATAAATTGTTTCTTGGCTCCTAAAGACATTTCATCAAATTGTTCTCTTTTGTTGTTGCAGACACTGGATCGAAGGAACAATCCAAAATCTCAGAGAAGATGGCACTCCTTTGCATGGCCCGATTTGGTTTGATAAATTTAAGAGAAAGATTGACCTCTCTTGTCCTGCGGGAATGAATATGGTGTCTTGGCCCCACCGGGAAGACGTCCGTGGAGATGGCGAACTCTGCATTACTATCATCCTCAAGAAAAATGCGGGTGATGGGATGCGGGGAATGGGTGGCGGGTGGCTGCGAAGCAAACAACATGAAAGAGACAGTGAGGACCAAGCGGCTGCCCGCACTGCAGAACCCACCTCTATGATATCCGTAGGTGAGGGGGGCGCATGGAGAGATGTCGTGAGAAGGTCGTTATGTTTAGGAGAAGATGAACAGCTCAATAGGTAGGCCACTTGAAGAACGGTATGAACGACGAAAATGGTCAGACCAGGTCTCGCAACAATCAACCTACATAATCAACTCCTCGAGCGCTTCCCTCCCACCAAATCCAGTCTTTATCGTGCTCTAGGTGTCATGGGTTCCCTGAGCTGTATTACGTCCATCATTCTGCAAATATCTGATGTCTCTAATGATCTTCCCATTTTAGCCCCTCCATGGTTGATTATAATTGTCCTTTTAAAGGATGCAGTGTCGCGATTGCCTTCACGAGTTAATCCGCAATGCTTTAATCATTCGTGCATAGAGCCCTGGAGGTCAAATAATCCCCTCATTCTTTATTCACTCTTACCTATCCATTACAAACCAACCCAATCAGGCCTTCCATTGGGAAACACATTCAATTACGAATAGTGGTTCTGAGTTTCATCCAATCATTGTGAAGCCTTTGTTTCGGATATTTCCCTTTCTGATCGAAACTAGACCCTAGTATAGGCACCTCAACCCATTTGCTACTATATTCCCCACATGGAGGATGGACAACAACGACGGTTTAGTCAATGCAAGCCTATGAAGGAAAATGACATGTGGGCAGCCCCCATAGAAATGTCATGCGGGAGGAAGTACGCAGGGAGCAGTGGTGTGGATGTTGCTAATAAAAGGCGCCGAGGCTGTGAAAGTCAGCCAAAAAATTTCTGTCGAGTCCAACTTCACCCACGCCTCTAGCCATTGTATTATTTCATCGACCAGACTTGTCACAGATATATCATTTTAAATTTCATTCTTTAATGCCAATATTCATCCTTTCAGTTCTTGTGTTGCTTCTACAACTTATTCTACCATCGAGAGACTGGGAATGGTATGGAAATGGGAGCAATGGAATTCATTACAGGAATATTATCTCAAGATCGATGGCCCCACCCCTAGTGGAGTCCACACATAGGAAGGTCGGCAGAGATTCCAGCGCTAACGGACGCCATCGGATTATCGTTTGAAAATGGTGAGGTGGTCGCAGCATCACACACGTCGGCACCCGGAATGGGATGTTTAAATGATACCATGCAAGTGGATTATGGGGACCAATTCTTATGATCCCCTCATGATTTCTTAGTCAAATATTTAATTCATAAAAGGATCTCCCACACTCACTGATTATCTTTAGCCATTCTTCCTTCTGTGATGACAATACATGAAAAGCCTCCAAGAGCGCGGAATCTGCAATGTTGGTTGCTATGGGTCAAAGAGGGCGGGGCGTTGTGTTGCAATTGTCGTAGCAGCGTCGGCAGAGGCCAATGGCCATTGAGAGGTCAGACCCCGCGCTCAAGAATTCTTTGGAATGATCACCATCGCGAGCCGAGACATGGAAGCCTTAAAAAAAATGTCAACAAGCAAACGAAAACCCACGTCACTCCCCCCACATGATATGCTTCCCTGCTAGCCACGAGCCCTTTATGTTTCAACAACTGATTTGACACTCAAAACTTTCAGATCTTGATCGTCCAATTCCATCCATCTTGAATCCTCTCACTTATTACCATCGTCATTATTGTAGAGGCTAAAGGTCCTTTGCTAGCCGCCATTGAATCTCCTCGTAAAATACCAACTATTAGCCTAGAGGCATCATCTCCCTAAATACAAAGTTAAAGCACTAGAATAAATGATATCTTATGTGGTGCACCCGCTTTCATTTCAATGCTTATCTTTTGTGATGTCATTCCAGTATCACCGTCCATGTGATGGCATCACTCGACCATGGTTGGGATTCCTTCATGAGGTCATTAGTGGATAGTGTTGAGAGTGCCAACTCCACAGGATATGAAAATGTAGAAGTTGCGGGGCGAGGGCAACTTGATGCTGAGGTTGTTGCACCTGACCAAACGTCCATGGGTGCGGCAGGATTCGAACATGGGTTAGTTGTGGTGGTGACATGATACAGGGGAGGCGTTTGATGATGATATTGCTAGTGACAACCTTTACAGCTCAACTTCCAGTGTGGGATCCACAACTTTTGTTGGTTGCTCTTCAAGGAGGAACACCTCATCCTTTCGATCTTCTGTTGTCCAGACCTCTACTTGATTGTTGTCTTCAAGGGGCAGCATGTTGTCTGATTTCCTTTCCAAGGTGTCGACCTTATTCTTCTGATGTTCAATGTCATGGGACAATGACTTTTACGGATCTGTCATATTGTAGCTCTCTAAATGTGAAGGAGGATTGACAATGATCAAGGTAGAAGGACTCCCAATTATGTCTTGTAGTTGACCAAGCATGTCATGTTTGTTGGTAGCCATCGAAACACCCCCTTCTTCATCTTCCTCTCTCTGCATTTCATGTATCTCATCAGTATGTTCAATCTTTTCCTCTTTGTCACTATCATTGTAAATGGAGAAGGAACCCCTCTCCCATTCCAGAGGCTCTAGCACTTCGTTGTTCGAAGGTTCAGGTAGTGGGTCTTCATCACTCTCATTTATTCAAATGTACTCATTCTCAACATTTGTATGCATCTAAAGTGTAGCTCCAAATGGAATTAAGACTTCAATTGATCGCACCTCCCAGGGGAATAAAATCTCATACATTATTTCTCTCTAAGGATTCCCCATAGAGCCCAACATGCATGGTGTATGAATGCTCTTCAAGACGGAAAATTTTTTGGTGACCGATGGATAGCATTCCTATGTGTTCTACTTCATCGTTTGGAGGCTCGAGACTACGTTGTTCTTCTACTGTTGTTGTCTCAACACCTTGTAGAATATGGTCTTCAATTGAGTTGCCACTTGGTTTTGATTCTTCATCCTTTAGCTTGGGTCTAGAACTAGCGGTAGGGGGCAGTGCACTTGGCTTCCCCACTTGCTCTTTGACTTGTTCGATGGCTTCCTAGCAGAGTTCACATATAAACTCAGAATGTGATGAATCATGGAGTCTACACCAATTCAGGAGTAGCAACACGTTTAGATCTACTTGGTATCTTAGCTCGGACCAGTCCCTTACTAATCTTGACACACTACTACATAGAGGGACGGTTTAAGACAATTTTTAGGACAATTTTTGAGTAAATTGTCTTAATTTGAGACCAAAAAAAAATTGTGTATTGTCTCAAGTATTGTCTTTAAGCGAGTGTCTTAAAGTATTGTCTTAAAAATTGTCTCTATAAAGACAATATGAAATAGAAATATTTTTGTCTCTTTAGAGACAATTTCATTTTTTGTCTTTTTAGAGACAATAGTTGGGATTAAAAACATATTGTCTCTACAAAGACAATATGTAAAAATTGTCTCTCTAGAGACAATATATAAAAATATATTAAAAAAATAATCAATTTATTTTAAATATTTTTTTGTGTGGTTTTCAACATTCAATGTTTTCAAATTCTTGTCGTCCTCCTATTGGTTGGAGTTTTTATTTTTATTTTTCCAAATGCAATGGAAAATTATGACAGAAATTATCAATGATTTTGAAACTAGGAGCAATGAACAGTTGTCGAATACGCAAAGCATAATGTCCATAAAAAAACAAAGAAAATAATGCATCATAATTCAAATACATAAAGTTAATGCCAATAAGTATTTTTTTATTTATAGTTTATAAAATTGTTCATACCATCATGAGCAACATATACATCATAACATGGCATGAAAAAATGATTCATTTTTAGGAAAGAGAAAATGTTAATATTTTCCTAAAACCTAGTGGAATATATTCAACTACCAGCATAACTCTTTCGAGCATGGCAAGGTAGCTTGACAAAGAATTGACTCAATTGTCTAGATTGTACAATTTTGCTTCAGAGTGGGAACTTCTTCTTGTGTGTTTATGTCTGTGTTTGGTCCTCTCAAAGGCTAATAACCTTTCATTGTAACAATCCACTTAATCATGTACTTTGTTACAATTTTGGAGAGAGTTGAATTCTTCCTTTAAGATAATCAATAGGGTGAAAGAAAAATTTTCCTGCAAGCAAACAATATTAGATTTAACAAGTAAATCCATTTGCATTATTCATTTAAAGAACCACAAATCCACGAGTCTCTACACATGAACTAAAAATAATAAATCTACAAATCAAACCATAAAAAAAATATCCAATTATATGTAGCCACTACACTGTGGTCATTTGATAGCCCAAAAGTGAAAATATGTGATCCCAAAAACTTTTTACAAATATTTTTTTTCATATTAATTTACTGCTCAAACTGGGCTGCAAACTGTGCAACTTTAAGTTGGCACTAGTTAGTTGTACTAGTAACTTCTCCACCTCGATAGAGCTTTGCAACTCACTCAAACTATTCCAAAGCTAGTTCCAAATTTTCTTCAGCTTCATATATTTCATCGAATTCCTATAGAAAACAATATTTTTAATTTCAATAAAAATCCCTATCTAAAACAAATAGGTAAATTTACTCATAACTTGATTATCATAAAGATATTCACAAAATAACCATATAGCTTCTACAATGAATGCCTTGTACATTACATCCAACCAAGAAATTTGTAGTCTTAACAACATATCAAAACATATTACCATGAGAATAAGAACCCTTACACTAGTTCCAAGTCAAACTTTGACAACCTCAAAAGATTAGGTCATCCCAAACCCAATTCAAACATTGAATTACCTTGCAGTGTTTTCCAACCATCAACAATCTTCTTATCTCCAAGAAGAGATTAATAGCCAAAACAAAGCACCTAGCAGCCTCTGCACAACATTAATTAGTAAATCAAGACCACTTCCTATCCAACAATAATAAATGACACCCAGCCTTCTCCCATTCTAATATAATGTGAAGAGAAATTACCACACAACAAGAGAGAAATTTAGACTAATATCATGACAAAATAACACAAAGGAGATGAAGACACTAGATTATAGACTAAAGGAAAATATGAAGTATAATTCTTCCGTCTACAATCCATTCAGCCTAATATGAGAGATTATACACAACATGTTTTTGATGGAAATTAACAGTAGTTTTCTCAATTAATGAATTTGACAATCAAGAACCTTCAATTAGAAGTAAAATAATGCCAATTTCTCACATATAAGCTACACGATGATGAGTCAAAACTTTGATGTTATATTAGAGCCTAGGAGCTTGGTCTATTATGGACACAAGTTACATATTACATTTTTATTTGTATTCAAGGAAAGAAAGCTCAAAAAAATCCAAATAAATAAGTCTCCTCACCACTTCAAAATTTGGACATCTCAGCATCATTCTAAGGAAGATAACGTGTTGGCTAAACCTTCACCATCCATACATTTTTCTGCCTTTGTTTAATCGACCTTGTTGCCCACAAATCCAAATCCAGTAATTCAAGCTCAAGATTTATGATAGAAGTCATACCTATGATTTTTAAGATAAAAGTTATGAGAGAAAATAAACCACAATTTAACTATAAAAATGATGTTTTACTGAAATAATACCAAAATGTAATATTTACTAATATCAAAATGTAATATTTATAAATCATACCTTAAATTTATAAAATAAGTCTAATTCCAACTTACATGTTTACAGATCCGCAAGAAAATAGCAATAACCTGTTTCATGACAAGTGTGACAATGTGCTACAACATTTCTACTTGCAAGTGCATAAGCATAAGTGTAGATACCTCTAAGATACAGAAAATAAAAGAATACATAGAATTATTCATCACATTTGGCATGATAGACCCATAGTAATAAGCTATTTGGCATGCCATACAAGAGAAACTCATTATAGTTGGCCAGTGGACTTACATCCACAACTTGCAAACTTTCCACAATCAACACCAAATACAGATTTTATCATCTCAAATTTGTCTTTTCTACACTTCATCCTTGTGCAACATGATAACAAGTAGGTCAAGCACTGACCATGGAATTGATGGCTCTATTTTAATGCCTTCATTAGGAAGGCTAGCTAATTTGATGACCATCTTATGCATTAAGTGCTTTAGTGCATACAAATTGTTAACAATGCAAGAGAAGATTCTCATCTTTAGTTTCATGCAAGAGAAAAGGAAGGTATCCTCTTAACAAATTGTGTATCACTTAGCTAATTTTCTCATTTCTTGACTTCTTTGTGTTAACATCTCAATAAAAAAAGAGAAAGAAAAGAAAAGTAATGTCTACAAATGACCAAAAATGGATCAACAAGACTAGAATATATAGCAGGTACAGTAGCAAAGGACTAAGGCCAAAAAGAGGCCCTAGACAAAAAGAAAACATAAACATCATCTACTCTAAAAATAGTAAACCCCCATGCAAGAACAGTAATATAAGAGGAGTCGGAGGACCCCATAAGATGATAACAAAAAACAATTTAGATGAGCAACCAAAATCCTCAAGTGTCCATGCTCTGAGATGCATTGGAGTAGCCAAGAAAAATGCCATCATACACTGTGGGAGTACCAATGCAAAGTCCGAGAGTGCTTTCTAGACATATAGACAGTTGCCGCTGATCTAATAGGCCAATCAATGATCCATTGAATCAAGGAAAGAGACTGACAACTAGATTTTCAATTGGCCGGGTCATGTAGCAATGATTATCAAGGAAGCTGGCTTGGTAGATGATAAGGACAAAGTCATGATTACTCAAATGATTTTTAGGGGGTGAACACATAAGTATGTGACTGTATCCTGCTTGTCTCTTCTCTTGATCAATCACACATGCTAAGCCTAATAGCCATTACAATATGATCAGTAGCATCATATTGTGTCTCAACAGTTAATCATAAGGATTCAATTAGTTAACCATACAATGATGGTGAACTTTGTAAAATTGAATAGGCTTACAAAGGGAAGCCAAGTTAGCTATCTGGGAAACAACTTACACAAGAAAACAAAATTATTGGATGCCCATTGAAACCACTAACCCCATCTATAATATATTTAACACAAATATATCTAATAGGTACTGCCTTGACCTATGATAACTCTAATATAAAAATATATTATTCATCTCTTTGTCCTAACCAAGGGACTGTAGAGGTGCAACTTTTCACTACACAACTTTTCATCCATCCACACACACACATGCATATGTATATGTATATTTACTCACTACCCAACAACTCATATTATCGTTATTTATCTAGTTTCAATGTTGACTTGCTTATATGAATGTGCATGCAGTTGCACTAGTTCATTACCATTTCAGATCATCCTCTTAGTTTTGATGATGCTATTAAAGTGTTGCTTGATAATTTGGATAATGGTTTGTTGTATAGAAAAAAAACAAAAGGAGAAAGGAAGGAAAACAATAATTTTATTCAACAACATCAAGTTTCTGCAGTCCATGATAATTAAATCAAGTTTCTAGATTTAAACTGTGAGTTTTTTAAATCAACATTTCGGATCACACTCCATTATCCATATCAGGATGATTTGTATGCAAAAGAAAGAAGAATGAAAGAATGAGATAGCAGAATTAGGAGGATAAAAAGGTGAGGGGGAGAAAAGACAAAAAAGCTAAGAATTGACCAATCAAAAAATAATAATAAAATAAATTAAAGCACCTTACCTCTTAATCATAAAAAAAAAAACCAAGAAACTAATGAGAAGAGCTAAAGAAAAGGATAAAAAAAAAGAGAACAATGAAATCAAAGAGCCATAGGTTAAAGAATAATTAAAAATATAAAAACAATACTATATATATATATATATGTATGTATGTGTGTGTGTGTTAAAATTATACAATTAAAAAGTGAAAAATTATTGAAACAAATTAAAATCAAAACAAAACTCTCTTCCTTCTGAATTTTTATATAATTTAAAAAGAATATATAGTAACTTATTTTTAAATTATATAATAATAGAAATAATTACCATGAAGAGAATCAATTAAAAATATACAAAATAACCCAAAACTTAAAAAGAGCAAAAAGAAAAGAATGCAAGAGACACCAAACAATAAGAATATGAAAACGTTGTGATAAGTATATGGCTTGATATAATGAGTAAACATGTAAGGGTTCGAATTCACTGGTGTTAATGATCCTGTTGGGTTCATTATTATAGGATAACTTAATGCAAATATTTGAATGTAAGCTGTAAACAAATGACTATCTCTGAAGGATAATTAGCAACTGAAATGCTTGCTGAACCAGAATGCAAGTCCTAGCTCAAGTATCCATGTGCATTCCCCACATTGCCATTTTTGTGCATAAGTTGAGATAGGATGTCTCATATTAAGGGAAGGTTCCACTAATATTTTTTTTTGGGGATAAAATGAGTGTTAAATGAAGCATAAGTTTATGATAGATGAGTGTCTATACATTAATGTTCATAAAAGATATGTTACAAGATTACGTTAGATTTAAAAATTAATTAATTTGTTAAAAATAATATTAAGGAACAGTGTTTTGCACAAATGTTTACGATGTAAAATGAAAGAGTTATAGAGGACCAAAATGATTGGTTCATAAGGAATAATTAAAGCAAAGAGGGTTCTCCGCTCTGCCCAAAAACCATTTACAAACACAAAATCACTGGAAAAACTCTTCCTTAACCCAATATTCAAATTTCAATACACAAAGATTGCAACAAATAAAAAAATCCTTGTTCTATTTAAATCATTCAAATAACTACATCAAAATGCAACTGTATTAATTAAAATCAGATTTAATGGACTCCTATCTCTACTAACACACGGCCTCTGTCATCTCCTCTGTATTTTCCAACATAACTATTGCAGCCTTCTTTCATAATTAAATCTGCCCATTCTCATTTCCTTCTTACAACCTTGCTCATTACTCTCCATGCCCTCTGGATATTCTAATCAGCCTTTTAACTTTAATTTGCTTTTGTACATTGAACATTTATTATGTTCAACATGCTCTTCTAATGCTGCCCCTTCATCATTCATTTATTTACTGTTTGCAATTCTAAAAGTCCATTATCATGGGCACAACCCCTCTATTTTATTCTTGTGGAGACTCCTCTTTCCCCCTCAATTGTTTAGCCTGCATAACCTTTAAGAAATATTTGAAATGCAATTTAAATTCTATTACTCCCTCATGCTATGCACAAATTTTATTGGTCTCCATGGTAACATATATGGGTGACCTCGTATCTTATGCAAATGGAATAGCAAGATACACTCATATCTTGATTGTGAAGAAAACTCTAAATGTGTTTGATCGAAAATGATAACATATATGGGTGACCTCTTTAGATGGCTTGTTCTAATGGTATCAAATTATGTTATGCATTCTCATTTCATTGCATTTAATTCCATTGTTTCATCGATGTAAAACATCACGTATATAGAAGTAGTTTCAATTGGGCCATTCAAGGTCATCAAAGAAGGCTCCTTTAGGGAATCTAAATCCTCCCTCCCATCAAAAGCTATGAGTTTAGAAAATATTAAATAACTAAAATACCCAACCTAGGTGATGCATACAATTAATAAAACCTACTACTTGTAGTGCCAAAGAGACCCATCATGAAGTTGAAGTAGTCATAGTAGTATTCACACAAGGATTCATTGATGTCAATTAGATTTAATAAGAGAAGCTAAAGAGTTATATTGCTTTCTCTTAAAATCAGTCACCAAAGGTTAAACACGATGAACAAACTATTTTATATACAGATCCACACTCAGAGAAAGATGGAAGTGTAGTATCATTTGGGCTACTAACACATAACAAATTAAATTCTCATGAAATCATTTCAATCAAAGAATACCATCATATACAAAGAAATTTCAACCTCTTAAAAAAAGTAATATAATATAACTCTACCTATAAAATGCAAATACTGGAAAACATCATGATGCCAATTCAAAATACAAAGAATTAAAAAGCTCGTTTCAGGTGAATATGCATACCTATTACAATAATATACAACATTAACTCCAGACAATGATATGGCCAACGTATACAGATCAATTGCATCATGTTATCTTTTTGAAGACATAGCTGAATTGCCTGCACAATAGCCAAGAGTTGCAGTGAAAAAAGGATAATGTTAGGCATGATATCGTATAGTATGATCAAATTGACTTTCTTCATTAAAAGTGAACAAGAATAATCTAGTAGTATATAAATTTGCAAATTTCAAAGCTAACATTAGCATGTCCAGTTTACCTTGGACTTTAAATGCTTCTGCAAGAACTTTCTGGCCTACTCCAAAAGCAGTACCTACTTTATTCATTTCCTGTTTCATATATATTGAAACAAAATAGAGGAAAATCCCCAACACCTTCAAACACCCATGACCTTGCAAACACAAAAACCTTTATTGATTGCGTGCATCAATGATTCTCATCCAATATCCCACTACAAATCATAATGATGCAACACAATGTAACTTACAATTTACAATTTTCTTGGGAAAAAGATGTCCACAAATAATGGAATTTTGTAGATCAACAAGGATTTTTTCCAATCCTTACATGTGGTTGGAAGATGTCACCTTCATGAAAAGGAATAACCAAATTGAGCTGTAAAAAGAAAAATGTAAGAAAACTAAGAGAAATCTTGTCAGTACCAATTTTTTTTAATTTCAAACTTCAAGAAAAATGTTAAAAAACGAAGGAGATGCATTAATTCCACTCTATAGTAAAAATATGTGCTTGAAAAACATAAGGATTCTTCTAATTGTCTGAAGCAAACTCAACCGTATTCTCTAATTTTAGTATATATTTACATGCTTTCTAAGTTGCCAGTTCGGCTAGAGGATTGGGTATGGGAATGGAGTTCAAGTATGATAGTAAGGAAAAAAAATATATGGCAAAAATTTTACATAGATAAGGTACAGCTGGGTACAGCCATACATTATATATATATATTAAAATATATATAATTAGCAATTGCACCTTGGTGTGCAATGGGTACGCTGAATAGGTGGGGAAGTTCAATTAGGGAAAAAATTGTTCTATTCATTTTTTACATTCATTTGTGAAGTACATGAGGTCATTTGGTACGCCATTTATCAAATGATGTTTGTGCAACAAAGGTCTCAATGGAGAAATGATAACTTCAATTCAACTATGCATCCACTTATAGGGATCCAAACACAATAAAAAAAAAACTATGACTCAAAAAGATAATCATGGTCCATTACCAATAGGCTCATGTTTTGTTTGCAAAAGGGAGAGAGGGAGATAGAGAGAGAAAGAGAGAGGCATGGAAGAATGATTGAATCAAAGAGAGGTAAGGATATAAAGATGGAGATGGAGATAGAGAGAGATATGGAGAGAAAGAGAGGAAGAGATAAAGAGAGGGATAGATAGAGATGGAAGAGATAAATATAGAGAGAGGAAGAGAAAGGGAGAGATAGAAAGATAAAGACAGAGATGGGAAGTAATATATAGAGAGGTAGAGAAGGAGAGATATAGGGGTAGAGAGAGGTGGAAGGGATAAATATATAGAGAGGAAGAGAGGGAGAGATAGAAATATAAAGATGGAGATGTGAAGTGATATATAGAGAGAAGGGGAGATATAGGGGTGAATAAAGATGGAGAGATAACAAGATGGAAGAAAAAATAAGAGATAGAGATAGAGACCTGAATAGAGAGGAAAAAAGGTCTAAGAAGAGGAAGATGGAGAGATATGGATGTATAAAGGGAGGGAAGCATGTTTAGAGATAGGGAGAGAGGAAAATAGAGGTAAAGATGAAAATTGAATGAGAGAGGAAGAGGGAGATAAATATATAGATAGATAAAAGCAAAGGAAGAGATAAAGACAAAGAGAGATAGGGGATAGAGATAGAGAAGGAGATAGAGATTGAATTCATATAAATAGAAACAATAAATAAATAACATGTATGAAAACAAAACCTAATTTGACACGAAAACCTAATTATCTTCAAAGGAAACCAAATAAAAATTATTATGAATATACAAATATAATTATCAAATAGTTTATATGATTAACTATAATTATTTACAAAATTAATTTTAAATAAAATAAAGATTGTTTCTATAATTGCAAAATAAAAGTAAATCAATTTATAAATTATTATTTAATGTAAAGTAGAATTTAAATGACAAATATTATTGATTATCAATTTAAATATAACCTAAGTATGTAATAAATAAAACTTATTTAATGTATAAATTATTATACAATATTTAATAAGACTTAAGCTGAATATAATATAATTATATTATAAATTTTATATTGAATAATATTACACTATATACTATACTGAATAAATTGTAAAACATAAATAACATATTATTGACTCTTAATTTAAATATATAATAAATAATACTTATGTATACATTATTATACAATATTTAATAAGATTTAAATATTATACAACAAGAATATAATTTATATAATAATAATAATTTAAACCATAAACTGATTATACAAGTCTCTGGAATGCAACTTCTATTTATTTTTTCAAAGAAAAGAAAAGTAAAAAGAAATCTTCCATTCAAAAGAGAAAACTTTATAGAAAAGTTCAATCTGATCCCATTTAACAAATGGAAATGGTAAAATAACTTGTAAAATAAAAAAGGACAGAAGAATATTTGTATAATGTGAGGGGGGGGGATTATTTGAACATCATGCCTAATATATTGAGTAGGGATAGAAACTTGTTAAGTGTTGCCAATTACAAACTGTAAACTAGAAGCTTTACAAGCAAGGTTGCCAGTTGCCATAAAATGATTCAGCATGGAGGAGAGCATGAAAAGTTAAGTTGACATTGAAGACCCAGTGGAGAATGCTTATAAAAGCTATTTTTAATCAAGTGACAAAAATCAGAATAGAATTCTCAGAGTTTGAGGTTGAGCTTTAGACAGATTTATTTGTCAAATTGATTCAAGAGCTAGAAGAGGATGGTACTGTGGGCAACGTCTATCAAGAATGGTGGATGCACTTTTTATCAAATTAATTGTTAATTAAAACTTTAAAACATCTAGTACTGGATTTGAAGACATAAAAATTAATTTGGTAAAAAGTGCATCCTGTATGCTGGATTGACATAGGCGGCATTGTGGTGGGATAATTTCCGAAAGTGCTTGTGTATTGTGTTGGTGGAGGCTAGATGATACATGAGTGGCTGATAGACATAAATGTGAAAAATGTCCAATTCATGTTGTGTTGCAGATGTAGTATTGGAGCATTTGTTCATGGAAGTTTTGCTAACAATTAATTGGTTGGTGGGATCATAAATATGCATATTTTCGATGTTTTGAAGCCTAAACTATTGTAATTCAATCTATTGCAGTAGGAGGGCCTTGTTCTAGAGTGTGCTAAAGATGAAGAGTGGTAAGTTGGGCTTGGAGAATAGCTGGGTTCATTATACATCCCAATGAGTGAGGCCAAAATGATTTGATTCCTAAAATGGTGGTCTAGTTAGGAGAGGCTTGCATCCAATTGGGTTAAGACAGAATTGAAAGCAGAGGTGGAATTTGGAGCATTGTTTGTGACTGTCCTAGAAGAGATTTTGAGAGCACTTCTTGGTTCCTTTGTTTCAGTTGCATTAGAATGGTTTTCAAAAGAATTAAGCTTGCTATAAAACTCACTAGATAAAAATGTCAGAAGGTGATGGGTGGAGATGTTTGTGGGAAGAGCCATGAAATATAATGGTGAAGGTGAAGGGGTTGTAATTGGAAGATGAGGGGATAGTGGGAGAGAGAGAGTGGTATGATAGACAGGATGAAGAAGCCCTCTTATCAGCAAGTGAGTATACTTTAGTAGCCTGACTTGGAGTGCGGGAAGGGACATTAGAGAAATTCTAAGTTTGAAATGTGTGCAACAAAGGAATTGTTGCAGTGCTTTGGGGAGAGAAGATGCATCTTATGGTGTTGCTTATCCTCTTCATTATTCAATTTGATGAAGTTCTTCTGTCAAATATTGAGTTTTTTTGTCTATTGGGTATTCCATTGAGAGTTGTTGGCCATTGAGCTTCCTTTAACTAAGATTTGTTTGTAAACATATTTAGGTTAATTTCCAACTCTTGTGTTGTGAGCAGTGGCTTTGCATCAGTCTTTTATAGAAATCATGCAATGAAGTCTTGTACTTCTTAAATTCATGATTTGGGGTTTGTCCTTTGAATATTTTTGCATTGCAAAGTATTGTCATTATATTTGGAATGGGTAGATGGCGTATTTCAGGACTGTAACAACAAGTGGCTGCAGCAGATTAAGTGAAGAGCATAGGAAAAAAAAGAGGTGTTGTGGAAGAGAAGAAAAAAGGCCTTATTTGGGAAGTTTCTTGTGGATGTTTCAAACCTGTCCCTGCATACCCAAAGCATCCCCTATGGCCCAGTTAAAAAAAATGATGCAATTGAAAAAAAAAATGAAGAATAAAAGAATTTCTAAAACCTCCTTACACTACTCTTCTCTAGTCTGTAGCCTTTGGGTACATTTGATATGGTTGTGAACGGTTTTATACTTATTTGACATAGTTGTAAGCAGTTTTGGTACTTATGCAAAAAATTTGAATGGTAGCTTTGGAATTGTTTGGTTTGTATACATGTTGAATATGATTTAAAACGATATCATTTTGAATGACCTAATGGCTAGATTCTCACTCAGCTATGGCTAGATTCTCACTTAGGTAAATAGTAGCTGGTGCCAATTGTTTGTTTTCTAAATCATGGTTGTTATCTTGCTGAAAATGGCATCTCATTCAGTACTTTTATGATATTGATCTATTATCAAACTGTTGTATAACAAACTTGGAATATAACTGAGTTTTAAACTCCTTGGAATATAACAACTGAAAATGTAAAAACAATAAAATGAAGATGTAAAAATAGTAAAATGAAGTCTAAATAAGTCCTAATCCAATTATAACAGAGTTTAATTATAAGTAAAATGATCTTCTTTTGTATGGTTTAATTGAAATATGTCATAAATATATTTATATTGAGAAATTTATGATAATAGAAAAAGACCATGTGAGAGAACCTTGTTTTGCTGCATGAACATTATCACCAAGAAGTTATGAAGAAGACTGAAACTATTATAACTCTTGTTATACCATATGCAAATCATCTTAAACAATCATTTAGAAGCCAACTTACAAAACGTGGTTAAACATTTTTTTCAAAATCTCATTCATCAGATATATGTCTGAGATTGTTCATCAGATATATGTCTGAGATTGTTCACGCCATGTACACATCAAGGAATTTCCAAAACTATAAACAGTATAAACTGAATATTTAATTTCTAAATCAAAATAATAGAGTTGCATTCTTTGAAACAATTACATTATGGATTATCACATTAACCCCTGTTCAAATGGCTAATAATTTTACAATTATTCAATAACATCATACTCATACAATTAATTCTAGAACTTAATCTTCCAGCAAGTATTCCAAATAGGTAGTTTGGAGACACAATTAAAAAATGGGTATAAAACTTGTTGAATACAAAAGAGGTTGAAATAAAAAGAGCTATGGAAAACAGTAACATATGCAAGTTTCTCTAAATAAATCAAGCAAGTTTGGCACATGACAACCATGTTGTGAAGAAATAAGGACAAAACAGAAACAACAAAGAATGGAAATGAGATCAAAATTTGATTGTAGACAAATAATGGAAATAGACAAGAGTCATGGAGAAAGCAATAAATGCAGTTAGGCACACACAGTGATAGCTAATAATTGGACAATATCAACTGTCAAAATATGAAACTATTAAATGGACATGCTACTTCAAACACCTTTCTGCTACTTCAGCATAATGAGGTACAGAATATGTAGTTGTTCCCTAATTAAAGAACAACATTTGCAGGTAAACATATTGCTTGGAGTTTCTAGATGACCCACATAATTGTGTTTGATTCAACATTACAATTCAACTGTTTCATTCTTCAAAAAGAACATGCACAAAAAATGATGAGCTTCATATGTTCTAAGTAGATACAATTACATAGGTCACACAGAGACTCTGATCAACACTCCAAAATAGGTGAGGGATGCCCAATACAAAACCATCATACCTGTGTTACAATAAGGCAGTGAAATATGATAAAGCAAAACTTACCCAAAATATATTCCTAAAAACCTTAAGCTCTTGTGAATATATTTGACAATTCTCCTAAAAAACAAGCAGCTCTCCTAACTCTCTATGCTCGGAGAGAAAAGGAAGTGCAGCGGCTGGAAGAGATGTTCCACAACAAGCAATTAAAAGTTGATTTTTGGCTCCTGTCAGTCGATGAAGATTAGGCTCGTTTAAGGCAAGATCATTTTCATTCATGGATCTGATGGCTGGAAGAAGAAGATCCGAATTTTCTTATTAGCTTTTTTTTTTTTCTATTTGGGAGTTACACACTTTCCTATCATGGCTTGATTCGATGATTTCACAGTTTATACTAGGTTGTGAGTTTGAAACCCTAGAAGAGACAATTACCCTTGTAATAATATATGTGTAGAGTAAGTAATGTGGACGTTAGGATAAGGCAAAGTGCCCCAGAGAAACATGGTCTCATGGAATGCAATAATCACAAGATATGTACAGGAGGGATTTATCGAACAGGCTTTTGAACTCTCAAGCAAATGAGATAGGTGGCATAAAACTAGATTCCTCAACCTTTTCCAGCTTTCATTCTGCTTGTGCCAAAATGGGAGATTCCTGATAGGGTAAGGACATCTATCAAGACATAAAACAAATGGAATCATAGTTTTTAGGTGTTGTAGTTGCCATTGCGTTGGTATACCTGTTTGTAAAATTGAAGAAGCATAGACATGGCACTTGAGCTGTTTGACAGCAAAAAGTGAAAGCATAGACAAGGCGTATGAATTGTTTCAATAAAAATTGGAAGTATGGACAAGGCGTGTGACTTAATCTTGACAAAATGCCTCAAATGAATGTGATCTCAGGCTCACATGGTTGCAAGGTATGCACAAGATGGGTTTGCTAAAAAGACATCAGAAACTATCAACCAAATGCAATATGCAGATGCAAAGTCGAATTCAGTAGCATTTGCCAACAAAAAGACAAAAATGTGGGGCACACCTGGTGCTGAAAGGCCCTTCATAGGAACTTTATTACTATAGCTTTCCCCAGATCCTGGACTTGTGTGGTCGTGCCTTGCTTGATTTTCTGAAAAAAACCCTTGAAAAAGCCCTTGTCAATATTGAAAAACCCCTGTTTGTTGTGCTTCCTGACCACTATCTGGTGTTCACTTTTCTCCATGCCGGCTGTCATGCCTCTGTTCCTTAGTGCCTCTATTCCCTGTTCTTTGATTTTTTTGTTTGTTCTATTCTTTTGTTTGTTCTGTTCTCGTTCAGGAAGAGGGAGAATTTAGATACAAGGGAAAAGCCTAAAAAAAATAGAAAATGCATAGGGAGAATGTGGAGGGAAATAAAAAATGTATTTTAGAAAAAAGTTTTATTTATTGTCTTAATTTAAGACAATTAAAAAATTAAAGAAAAAAGTAATATTTTGTCTAAAATTAACGTCTTAAAACCCCTTTGTATGTAGTAGTGACACTAGCTCGTTATATCTATTCACCATTGGGTCCTTGTCATCGCTTGAGAAGGAAGTTTGGAAGTGTACAGCTGCGACATATGATTGTTCCCACTCCTCCAAATCTTCATTTTTGGATGCTTGATCATTGTCATTCATGAAGGAGAGGTCTTCTAATCTAATTTCACTTATTTCTACGTTATTATTTTTTGTTGTCCCAAGGCTGTCAATCTCTTCTTCTTTCTGATTTTCAACATCTTCATGAGCTGCTTCAACATAAATTGTTACAAACCTTGTTGATCCATGTTGAATTACTAATGGCTTCTCTTTTGGAATGGAGGACTGCTCTTTGCTAATAGAGGAAAGGATTTCCAACTCCCTCTCGACTAAATTATCATCAAAGCTTCTAGTTGTCCCAATGAAATTAGCTTCTTCCTCCTCATTTTCAGCTTCAATCTTCACTATCACAACACTAGTTTGTGTCGAATTCCTTGGTTCATCTTCAATGTGATGTCCTTCAGATGTTGAAAACCCTTATACCTCATGGGATAACTCATCCTTATTGAAAGTTGGTGGCTCTAACTTGTTCAAACAACCCTTGGCTCGAGTGACGATGCGTGTGCATGATGAGCAAGTGAATTTGGAGTGAGCTGCATCATGAAATCTGCACCAACTTGACATTAGTACTTCCTCCAATAATTGTCCGTGTTTGTTGCCCAAACATTCTTGGATCACCTCCTTGAATGCCTTAGCCACCATGTTGATCAACTACTCTTCTGGATCTGCAATAACCAAGGGTTGATATATTTCCCAAAAGGGAATCTCCCCTTGCAAGACCTTTTCAACTCTGCTCAAGAAAGTCAAACATCCCAATTCATTGTGTCTAGGAGTGCAATGGATCCTACACTTATCTACCAATACAAATTGTTGTAATGGTTTCTTCAATCTCTTGTTTAAATCTACATGTAGCTGAGTGATGCTTATTTGCACATGTTGCTCCATCCCAACTCAGCTTTTATTTGTCTTCAATTTTTTTTTATTTTCAAGTTTTAATAGTAAAAGGGATCTCCTTATCTTAGATTTCTTCTTGAAAGTGCTCTTTTCAACTTCCAACTTTTAGCTTTGTAGCCACAACATGTCAACCCTCCCTCTAGTGCTGGTTCTTTTGATGTTTTTTTATGCACTTCTCAACATAGGCAATGCATAGGTGCATCACCTCTCTTGAAAGACAATCTTCCACCATAAAATTGTAGAACATTATCCCAAGGTCTCTAATGTTAGGTCTTGGTAGTGCTTTAAATTTCTTAGTTGATTCATGTGATTTGTTGGAATCACAAGGTAGACTTATAGATGAGTTACAAAGTATGGAAGTTGGGTCTACAAATGGAGTTCTTAAGGTGGGAAATTGTTGTTTAGTTGCTGCAGGTTCAAAGAAACAATCTAGGACTCCACTTTTAACATTAGATTTGGCTTTACAATGTGCAATGAACCTTATCTTAGGTCATTATTTTAAAAAAAAAAAAGGGTAGGGAAAGGGAGAAGTTCCTAGACCTGAAACTACGAATGAACAGTGATCATGGAGGCTACTACAATAGACAAACTCCCTAAATTGGGTTTTGTTTGATCAAGAGAAGCCTACTGCTATACAAAACCAGTGCAATCTTCTAAGGACTACATATTTTCAGATTGCACATGCACATAATGAACCTGCAATTGAACTAAGTTGCAACAATGAAGTAAGGAAGCTTAAAATAGCTTTACAAAGTGATTCATCATCAATAAACCACATAAAGCATGAGTTGTAAATTCATCAGATATTGTAACACCAAATACCATCATCACTTCCATTCAAAAAACTACAAACTAAATCTAACACAGAAGTACAACCATGCATGCATAATGAACAAACTCAAAAGAAACACCCATAAATCATGCAAAGTTGCTTTCTATTACTGCAAAATGCCTTTACATCAGTTCTCCAACAATTTACAAATGAGGGGGAGACCCCTATTTATAGTTTTCAAAAGCCCAAATGAATGGCCAGGATTGAATTACATTGTGTGGCTCAAAATTTGATTACATTAGGGTTTCACCTACCCCCTATTATCCACTAATTTAAAATACAATTTTGTCTCATTCCTATTTTG
This sequence comes from Sequoia sempervirens, assembly GCA_007258455.2. Taxonomy (NCBI): domain Eukaryota; kingdom Viridiplantae; phylum Streptophyta; class Pinopsida; order Cupressales; family Cupressaceae; genus Sequoia; species Sequoia sempervirens. The sequence continues at coordinate 567,608,648 of VDFB02058242.1, forward strand.
TCTTATAGTGCCCAGGTGTTGTATTAGCTTTGTCATTTAGCAGATTGCTCTTTTCACTGTAGCAGAAACTGCCTAAAGGCTGCCTTCTGTCTGATGGACTTGCAACATTCTTCATTGGATCGAAAGGACCTTGTTTGTAGATTTGTGTCATTGTTAAATGGATCAATTGTCCTTATTTTGACAATCTAACTCCTAGCAGATTATGAATTTTGAGTAATTGAGAGGGCTTTCCCTTACTTCAGGCTTTCGATAGACAACCACCTATATTTTTGGCATTGATCTCCTTCATAACGTAGTTTTTTTCTTGTTGGTCCTTCTTGTGATGAATCAACCATTGAGTATATTTGATTTGAGACTTTTCCCCTTTGGATATTGGCCCCAATGAACCTGCATGAGGGTACACTTTCAATTGTAGCTTTGTTCTTCTGGAAAGTCCATCATTAGTCGACACCGTTCCTTTGTATTAGTCCTGCTTTATCCTACACAACATAGGTTTGGTGCAATATTAGTCCTTATTGAATTTAAAGGGTAAAATATCACGTTATAAGGCACAGCTAAAGATTCTTGGTTCAATGTTTTCAAGCCCTTGTAAGCATTGATCATACCCCTCCCTTTATGGCAAGAATCCTGCACGCAGAGAACGCAACACCCATCATGAAACAATTCATTACAAGCATCCATCATTAAATCATCCAGCGCTATAAAATCTAAGATACCAATGATTCAATCTCCCATCCCACATCCCGATTCGGTTTGAGAAATTTAAGAGGAAGATCGACCTCTCTTGTCTCGCGGGAATGAGTATGGTGTCCTAGCCCCACCAGGAAGACGTCCATGGAAATGGTGGACTCCGCATTACTATCATCCTCAAGGGAAATGCAGGTGAGGGGATGCGGGGAATTGGTGGTAGGTGGCCGCAAAGCAAATGATGTGAAAGAGATAGCGAGGACCAAGAGGCTACCCATACTATGGAACCTGCCTCTATAATGTTTACAGGCGAGGGGGGCACAGAGAGAGATGTTGTGAGAAGGTTAGTAGGTTCAAGAGAAGATGAACAACTCATTAGGTAGGCCACTTGAAGAGCAGTATGAATGAAAGTAAGGGTCACACCAGGTCTCATAGCAATAAACCTACATAATCATCAACTCCCCGAGTGCTCCCCTCCCACCAAATCCAGTCTTTATTGTGCTCCTAGTGTCATGGGCACCTTGAGCCATATTACGTCCATCTTTCTACAAATCTCTGATGTCTCTAACGATCTTCTCATTTTATCCCCCTCCATGGTTGATTATAATTATCCTTTTAAAGGATGCAATGCCGCGATCTCCTTCATGAGTTAATCCGCAATGCTTTAATCGTTCGTGCACAGAGCCCTGAAGGTCAAATAATCCCCTCGTTCTTTATTTGCTCTTACCTATCTATCATAAACCAACCCAATTGGGCCCGCCACTGGAAAACACATTCAATTGCAAATAGTGCTTCTGAGTTTCATTTAATCATCGTGAAGCCTTCATTTCAAATATTGCCCTTTCTAATCAAAACTAGACCCTAGTATAGGCACCTCAACCCATTTGTTATTATATTCCCTGTATGGAGGATGGCCAATAGTGATGGCTAAGGGTGGGGTCCCATGGAGGGGCTGCAGGGTCTATTTTGAAGGAACAGGAGGTCCCATGGATTCACAAAAACAATGCTACGGGATTAAATGGAATCTGCCCCTGAAAAATAGCTGCTGCTATATTTTAGGGCTGCAAACTTGAGGGGTGGAAATGGGGTGGGGCTGGAGCTCGCCCCTACAGTTTAGCAAATTTCTTGCCAGTTGTCGGCTATTAAACTCAAGTTTTTGATTCCCGCCGGAATGAAATTGGAGGGAAACGTGCATTTACAAGTTGTTCATCTCTACGTTTTAATACAAAACTTAATCCACACTCAATAGCCTGGAACAGAGCAGCGGAGACCTTCCAGCAACAGAACGAAGCATTGAATAGAGCAAAGCAGCCACAAAAAGAGGTATGAGAACATAGATATCATATTCGTCCTCTGTTTGTATTGTTTCTGTTTCGCATTTGCCTCCTTTCTGGTCTGTCATTATTTTCATTTGAATCTTAGCGTATTTTTTTTTTTATGTGAGACGGAAAGTGACACACGGGCGGGACAAAAGAAGTACTCACAATAAACAGGAAACCTAGGCAATAAATCTCCGCAGTAAACAGGAAACCACTACTTCTTCCGGCAGTGAACGCAATAAACAACAGAGGGATCAAATGTCTCTAATACCTGTTCCTAGCAAACCATAGGAAGATCTTGCAATCGCCATCGCTAGCATGAGGAGAGCAATGCCAAAACAATCTCTAAAAAAATATAAACTCACTTCGGCAAATCAAAAACCACATTTTTTATAGGATAAACACCTCATTCAATTCTAATTAGTTTCCATGTCTAAGAAGTAAAAGTCTAAAAGATAATGTGAGTTTTTAACATGAATAGAAAGCTGTATCTTAGACAAGACGCCATCAAGGTATATAGGAAACTTTATCTCTATTTGTTCTTTATCTTGTTCTTTAGCACAAAATATAGTTACATTATAGCACAAACTGACCAAAAGGGAACTAATATAATATATTTATAGTTACATTAATTTAGATCATAATAACATACATATGGGAAGTTATACATAGAAAACTTCAATGCCGCCATTAAAGATCGAGAAGACCAACATCACGACCCCAAGACCAAGACAAGAACAAAAGGCCAATATAGACTGCAAAAGTTATCCCAACGGTATTACTAGCATTGTTTCAATAGTAAAAACAAAAAAAACTAAACAAAAAACACTAACATAGTCACAAGACTTGCTTGGACTCACATATATGTATTTCTTTCAATGCTCACATATCCTACACAAACAAGGCTTAGTTTCCACGTCTAAGAAGTAAAAGTCTAAAAGATAATGTGAGTTTTTAGCATGAACAAAAAGCTATATCTTAGAGAAGACGCCATCAAGATAATCATAGTCACAAGACTTGCTTGGACTCACATATATGTATTTATTTCAATGCTCACATATCCTACACAAACAAGGCTTAGTTTCCATGTCTAAGAAGTAAAAGTCTGAAACATAATGTGAGTTTTTAACATGAACAAAAAGCTGTATCTTAGACAAGACGCCATCAAGGTATATAGGAAACTTTTAACTCAACGACTAAGGAAGGAAAATTGTTTGCACAATAAGGGCTGAATGCAGGCAACTTATTGAAAATTGATCTTTGAACTACAAACTGTGGGGTATTAGTTGTTTTCATGAGCAATGTCCTGTGTAATGTGGCCTGAAGTCTAGGAAATTCATATCTATTGAAGCCAATAACCCTGGATTCGTCACGGATCTGTCACGGATTCAACAAGTGAGGAGAGAGCCATGATACCACTTCTAATATTTCTACAAAAGTCTAGTACACTAAATCCCAACTCTATTGATCAACCTTATTGATCATCTCCAAAGGAGCAAACTCCACATGCGTTTGGAAGGATTCATAATCTTGATTTCCAAGGCTATATTTATCTTTAAATTTTGGTCAAGATAACTAGTGCTTAGTGGCTTAGAAAAAGAGGTCTACAATATAACAAATACCTTTTTTGAAAGAATTTTAAGCACTAATCCAAGGAATTTTGGCAAGAGGTCTATCTTGGTAAGCGATCACAAGGGACCATATAATGGTCTGCCCCTATTTGGTATTCGAGATTTTTTCAACTTCAAGATTTCATGTGAAAGAACATTCCTTCAAACAGTTCATTTATATTCAGGTGCAGATTGCCTTTGATTTAAGTGTTTCTTGATGCTTGCTAATTGGTTTTCAGAACACACTGATATCACATTGGAATTGATGAACTTAATTTTCAATGTCCATAGAAGTAACAGAACAATATAGCTAATTGTTTACATACAAGCTATGACAGAGAATATTAAATTATTATTATAGAAATACTAATGCGCATTTGAAACAAAACATTCCAAAATTTCCCATTGCATAATCGAAGAATTATTTCATTTATACAAGTAACGATTTCATTTCAGAGTATTTGTATTCATTGATTTGTGTCTACATAAACTCTCTATTCTTTCTTTTTGTTTGTAATGTTCTATTTTATAGCATAAATCATAAGTTTTATATGAAACTGTTTGATGCTTTTGCTTCTCTTCGAGTGTTGTACTTTTCTCCCTCAACACAGTATTTTAACTTTTGCATGTATATTTTACTGCAGTTTGTGAGGAACCAGTTTTTTGTTTCATTGTCATGGATAGGAATGTGCATCGTCCGATTCCAACAAAGACTGGTTTTAGGAGGTTCAATGCAATGTTATCACAGAATGACGTAGAATATGAAGATATTTATTCAATAGATGATGAGCTCCCTGATTTTGTCCCAAGTACACAAACAGCCAATGAACCAATCATACCTAATTTTCCTCCATGTACAAATAGGGAAAATGAAGAAACATTCAGCTCTACTCCATTTGAGTATTATCCTAATGTTTTGTCTCCCAATGAAGTTCAACTACCATCCAAACAATCAGATGGACAAGATAAACCACCTTTCATTCCTCTATCACAAAAAGCAAGGGCACGCTGGAGTATACCAGACACCATGGTCCTCATTGAAGCAAAACGCATTGAGAAAGATGCAATATCCAGTGGTGGGGCAATGAAAAAAACTACAACTTCTGTTGAAAAGTGGAAACTAGTTCAAGAGTATTGTTCTCGTCATGGTGTCCTTCGGACAACAAACCAATGCTGAGATCGATGGGAGCATATTTTGCCAGAATATAAAAGGATCAGAGATTACGAGTCACATATTCCCTCTGGCCATGATAGCTATTGGAATATGACTAGCAGAGAAAGGGCTGATAAAAAGCTTCCACCAAACTTTCCTGTTGAATTGATGGATGCAATGGAGATCAAATTTGGGACTGATAGAGCAATTGATCCTGGGAATATTAGTATTGATACTTCAGAGATAAATTATACATTTAGTTAGAACATTCCGTCTCCGAATGAAAATGTTGATGAATTTGATACGGTGAATGCAACAGGTCAAGGCTCACAAAACACTGACAGTGAAAGAGAAAAAGGGTACACTGGTAAAAAAAGGAAATCAGCATTCAAAACTACAGCTATGAAGGACACTATTATTGAAAACAACAAATTAGTTGTTTCTACATTGCAGGTTGCTGAGGAGGGACGTATGAAACGCCATGAAAAAGATTATGCTTTGATGGAAATGCGGTTAAGTGATCAAAAATTATGTGATGAAAAAATGTTCAAGTTGGAGGAGCAAAAGGTCAATGATCAATTCAAGTTGGAAGAGCAAAAGCTCAATGTTCAAACGAGCTTGGTTGCTGCTCTAAATTCCATTGGCCAAGCGATGCTTAAGATTTCTGAATCATTTTCAAATGAAAAATGATTTGGTCATTGTTTGTACGTTGTTAAATCAAACTTTGTATGACAATTTAATAACTATGTAAAAAACAGTTTGAGACTGTTGGATTTGTCTTATTAGATTCAAAAATGATGTCTTGTTAGATTCAGCAATGTTGTTAAGTCAAACTTTGTATGACAATTAAATAAATTTGTCTTATGAGATTCACCAATGTTGATCAGCTCTTTTGAATATATATTTTAAAAGAATAATGGCTTAGTTTGATACTGTTCTATTTGCAATCACATGGGCTTAATTGTTTTGGGAATCTTAATTGGTCTGTAATAAATTCTAAAATGAATTTATCATAATTTAGTATAAACAGTCTAAAAAATCTATAGGCTAACAGAATAAAAGTTTTCTATGGGCTGCAGAGTGTTAAAAAATTTCTGTGCAGTACATGCTGAGTAACTTCTTGTATTATATTGATTGGCACAAAAAAATTCAGAGATTTTCATTATTTTTATCCTTAATTATAAGTCTCCTTTTTCAAATAATGATCAAACAGAGCCCATGTGTGCTTGGAAGATTTAAATATATTGTTACATGTTATAAAATTATTTAACTTTACAACTCACAGCTTACCAGAATTAATCGATGTAACTATAAATACTAGATGCTAAAATTACATCAAAGCAACAATGACAGTAATGGTAGTGATTATTATCGTACAGCTATAGTCTATTCAGGTAGCCAACTTAAAAGATGCATTTAAAATAAGATGAAGTGGTAAGGCACAACTGATTGCTTCTCCTCTTGAGACTCAAGAGGCAGGAGGGAAGGAATATGCAGATACATAAAATCCATATTTAAGATCCTGTAATGTTGTGAGACAATGAACCACAGCATTTGACCTAGGTCCTAGGTCCAACTTTGATTTATCGTCCATATTTCAAATTGCCAGAACATCATGACACTATCTTCTGTCAATTGCCTGAACAATACAATCATCTTCAAATTTGATAAAGGGGAACAATACTGAATTTTAACAAGATAAATAAAAAGTTTGATCTTGGCTTCCTTCAGAAGCAATTCTAGGCAGTAATCTTGGGCTCTCTTCTTTCACTGACTGACAAAAAATCTGACATTGGTTTGTGTTTTTCACTTGTATTCAATAATACATCCAATGGATGGATTCGTCTGAGATCTAAAAGAGCTGCTAGACCCTTCTGGTAACGATATGTGTTGTACTTATCTTTCTTTTGTTATTTTATTTTTCTGTTGCTCTGTATGTCAATCTCCATTTGTACAATAACAGACTTCCGTGACAAGTTAATGGTTTGACAGAGGCATTTGAAAAGTCTCTGTTGATCAGAACCTGATACAATCCTGAGGTTTTTTTCTTACATTGAAAAATTTAAGAGTAATTAATTGTTCAAGTATAAAGCAATCCATATAGTAAATCATTCCCCAAATTAAATTGTGATGAGTCATGATAGGTTTACATGTAGTTTTATTCAATATTTCCATGCTCAAGGTGGAAACACTTAAAATCATTTCTTGCCAATGGTCATTAGGAAACTGATATGACAATGTGTATGGCTGCAACAAAATATTTCTGGATTTAAACTGCATTGAAAAGGCTTCTATATCCTGACATCTAAATATGGAGCAGTTTTGTGCAATAAGGATGTGGAAAGGAAATTAAAACGGAAATCTAAAAATTTCAAACACATTCAGCAGCAGCCTTTTTACAGTCAAAGTAAATTAGTAGGACAGACACAACATTTTCCACAATTTGCCTCACGAATAAGGAAGAATACTAAGGCAACAAGAATGTTTGCAGTGAATGTGACTAATTTTGATTGGTAAATTGAGGGATCATTGGGGTCCTAATCCATATATGAAATATGGAACAGATACATGTTACAAAAAGGGCCAGTAAGACCCACCACTGAAACTACCAAGGAAAGCAGCTACTCTGCTATGAACTCTCTGGCCAAAAGAAATTCACAGCGAGATCCACATGGAGCTACCCAACAAAAAAAGCCTACAATGGTAACTGTTATTTGATAAACTACACAACATATCACTAAAAGTCCATACAAAACCCTAAATACTGCAGAACCACCAACCTTCTGACATAAATTAGTCTAGAATCAGTACTTATGAACTAACTGAAACATAGTAAAATAAAGAGGACAGTCTTCATGTATAAGATAACGACAGATGTAGAAGACTAATAACTCCTGCAATGTCTTCTTCTACCGTTGGGCTGTGGAGTTCCACTATGGTTTCTTAGCTATGAGTCACATGGGTTGTTTTTTCCCACCATTTCTAATTTTCTACCATTCTATGCTTGTTTAAAGTTTAAAAACCCATAAAGTGAATCTGGGTCATATGGCAATTCAAACGGGGAACTAACACTAAACTTAGTTTTGGGTATCCTTGTGCCTATTAAATTTCTGAAGAAAATAGCAATGAATTGAAGAAACCTAGCAAGGTAGATTGTTTCCCAATCTTGAAGTTTCCTGATGCCATGACAAACATTGCTTGTAAGGTGTTTGTCACTAGAATGTCTGTTTCTATTGGTATGGATTCTTCAATAGAAAAGAAAGGCAGCCAAGTTTCTATCTACAGACAACTCTGTGCTCTCTACACTTGACAAGTTTGAACAATAAGAACACCCAGAAAAAGGAAAAGCACAACACAAGAGAAATAGAGTTACCAGCAAAGTGCACAACGTAACAAACAAATTAGCAATTGCTCTCAATTTAAAATAACTATTACTAGAGGAGAGGAGCCAATAATAGAGCAAGTTCCAATAGTTGTATAGTGAAGGAGATTGTTGATATATTTAAACTTTAAAGTAACTGATTCACATTTGCTGTATATTTCCAGAAATTTAAGTATTGCTATATAACTATTAGTTTTGCTGGAGCAGTAGACATATGGCCGTGCTGCATAATTCTTTGTAAACCTTGGTTATTCGATTCATTATTTTGGATAGGTTTTGATTTAATTTGATTGCAGGCACTTGGAATGGTTCTGATTTTTTTTTATTCTATGGTTTTGTAGGGAGGACATCACTATTGCATAATGAATTCTGCTTCAATTAAAAAGCTAAAATTCCTTCTTGCCACTGCATCAAATATTATTCAATTGGCATTACAAATTTGGAATGATCTTCAAAACTCAAACATCATACAACAAAAATATAAGAGACCAAGAATAGAGTTATCTGAAATAAGACAATCATCAAATATGGAATTAGATGACATGGAAACAATGCTTCATACAATAACTTCTGAGGTGGAAAGTGACATTGTTGAAACATTATCTATTTCTCAGTGGGAAGGAAGGATTCAAGGGGAGTGGTATGTGAAACCACGCTCTTTGCATTGGTGGAACCACTACATTTTTCAAGTTAGATGTGATGATGAACGTTTCCGCAACATTTTCAGGTTGCCATATGCATTATTTCAAAATATTTGTGAAACTTTGAATGATGATCTAAAACAAGGTGAAATACCATATTCATTTGCTACAACTATTAAAAGTAGAGTCCTTCCAGTAGAGAAACAGGTTGCCATTGCAATTTTACGATTGTCATCTGGGATGACAATGCTTAACATTAGTGAATTGTTTGGTTGTGGAAAGTCAACTATGGTAAGAGTTGTGAATAAGTTCATCAATATCTTTTATATTCGATTTCGAAGTCATATCCAATGGCCTAGTAATCAGATGAAACTTGAGCATGTAAAAGAAGGTTTTCGTCTAAAACAAGGATTTCCAAATTGTTGTGGAGCTATAGATGTAACTCACATTCAGTTTCATCTTCCACCTAATGAGTGCTCTACTGATTGGTATGATCGTGATCATAACTATAGTATGTCATTACAAGCAATTGTTGATAGCAACATGCATTTCATGGACATTTTTACAGGGTGGCCTGGTTCAGTAAATGATTCTAGACTTCTACGGAATTCTTTTTTCCATAAAATGTGTGAAGGTGGACAGAGATTATATGGTCAACCAGTGTCAATTGGCCCATTAAATATAAGAGAGTATATTATTGGAGATGGCGGGTATCCATTGTTGAAATGGTTAATTACACCTTTCAGCGGAGGTCTAACAAGTAGTCAAAGGGAATACAATTTTAAGTTGTCATCAACACGTATTGTGGTAGAGCGTGCATTTGGAAGGCTAAAAAAAATGTGGCGGATTTTGGAATCCAAAATGTGGCATCCAAATTTGGAAGTGCTTCCGAAAACCATTATTTGTTGCTGTATATTGCATAATATGACATTAGATGTTGTGCAAGGTGAAGATGAACCATGTGATGATGCTTTTGTAGATAATGGAACAAATATGCCAACCAATGAGTTAGCTGATCCAGTTGCAACACGTGCTCGAGAAGCATTAATGACTTTTGTAAATGGTGATTTGAATAATGTAAATGGTGATTAATTACTATCTTTTAAACTGCCTTTTAGTTGTTTACTGTCCTTTCATGGATTTGTATATTTTATTTGTAATATTTTGATCAGTATTGGACTGTTATTATTGTAAGAACACTCTGCAATATGCTAAGGTATGCAAAATATTTCACAAAAGCAAATGCCTTTTTCTATTGCTTTTGCTATTTGTGTGCCACTCAGTATGCTTCTCCATCTGTGTGATATTGGATATCAATATTTTGTAACATATAAGCATCATTGTATTCTAGTTCATTCAAATAAGAATGCTAATGTAAAATAGCAATGCATTCAGATCCAGGAAATATGCTATCATGATTCACAGATAACTATGGTGGCCCGGTCACTATGGTGGCCCGGTCACTATTACAAATCCAGTCTGTCATGACATTTAGCATGCATGTTGTAATTCTTGTTGTGGTTTACAGTTGGTGGACTAAATTTCTCACATCTGATTTATATTGATGAAGAGAATGCATGCAATAATTCTTTGTGGATTACAATTGGTGGATACACTTTCCCACTTCTGAGAGGATTTGTGTAAGGGTGTGAATTTTATTGAGGCTATTGGTGAAATGAACTGTAGATCTTTTCTGTCAATTGAAGGCAGTAGCAGTAGACCAATGAAGATAGATATGGTGTTTTTGATGGCTAAAAAGAAATTGCAAATCATCTCAATTGTTGCACCCAGCCATGGACAAATGCTGTATTCTTGAGCTGTACTTTTTCCTTCAATGTTATCTATCAATTGTTATAGCTCTTCCATACTTCCATGTATTATATTGTAGAGATATATGGTCTTCTTCAAAATATGATTCATGGACATGGCTTTGTTTGAGTGGTTGGGCCTTGGCTCAATAATGGGTTTTAGATGTAATAATATGTTAATTGTCATTAAATGTAGATGATTAAAAAATGATATGGTTTGTACATCATGGAAAGAGAGCACTTTCTGTTGCAAGTCCCAAAATAGGTTATAAATGGCATCAAAACTTAAGTGTTTAGCATTTTTGGATTTCTCTTGAGAAGCTGTGTTCTGGCAATTGGAGGTATATTTGAAATTGCATACTCTTAATTTAAAGGAATTTTTTTCTATGCTAACTTATGACTAGCAAGTAATTGCTTTCAAGTAGTGCTAGTAAGTTCATGGGACCCCAGAGATATAGAGGAGTCTGGCAGAGGCACTGGGGCTCACAGGTGTCTGAAATTTGCCACCCGTACTTGTAAAAACTTACTTCTTTGTTCACTAGAATATCCTGTGAATTCATGATAGCACTTTCGTATTTTCTGCACTTGAATTTTGAGCTTTCACTAAATTGGTGTTCATTGTAGTCGAACCCCATATTGTTCTTCTTGAATCTTCTGTTGCTGCAGTGATTGGTATTTTTATGACTCTACTTGCATATAAATTGTATGTACTAACTCTTAGAGTATATTCAGAAGCCAGCCCCTCCCCTGTTTTTGTTCTGCTTATTTTGGTGCCGTTGTGTCAAAGGGTGGCTTTCCGCATTTGAATCATAATCACTTTGTGCTGATATGCTTTTCCTTGGCATTGCATTGTTGTATGTATAATTCGCATGCCCCATACTTGTTCTTAATGCTACATTCTGACGAAGTGTGGTATATCCATGTAGATTTTAATGTTACAGTAATTAATTTTGTATCTGTTGCTATTGCAAAAGTGTGGAGATCCTTGTTATTTCCATATTCTTGGAAATTTGTTTTTTGTAATTGCTAAATATAATTTGTCTAGCTTGTTGCAAATTATTCTGGTGTTGATTTGAATGGCCTTCTAGTTGGATTTGCTGTATCACTTATAGTTCTTGCAGAATCCTGAGCAATTTTGCGTCCATTTTCATTCCTTTTTATCAAAGAGACCTTTGAATTTCAGAGTTGGGATTTTGACATCTACAATTACAACTCGAAAATGCTTTAGTGACAATCTCATTTGTACGTTATTCTCAGTTTGGGGGGGTTCATTGTCCTATATTCCTGATGCAAATATCTTAAATGCTGGATTTGCTGCACAAACTTTTAACCCCATTGTTGCTTAAAATTGTTTGCACACATTCAAAGCTAATTTTTTTTAGAGTTTTAGAAACTTGAACCGTATTTAAAGCATATGCACTTTCTGTTGCAAGTCCCAAAATAGGTTATAAATGGCATCAAAACTTAAGTGTTTAGCATTTTTGGATTTCTCTTGAGAAGTTGTGTTATGGCAATTGGAGGTATA
>VDFB02058242.1:567620872-567737233 GCA_007258455.2 Sequoia sempervirens
TTTTTACATTTTTCATTTGCTACTTTAAAGTAATTTCTCACAGAATGGTGTGTAGCAATTCCTTTAAAGTGGGGGCATACATTGGCATTATTCATTTGTATTTGTATTTTTCTTGGTTCTTAGTGCAACCTTGTTACTTCATACGATGTGTTTGTCACTTTGTGGATGACATTGGGTGTGATGTCCTTCATAAGCATGATCTATCATAGCATATTACATTCCTCTTGGTGGCCTGATGTGACGCACTACATCCCCTAAGTTGTGAATATTTTATTCTTTGATTGGCCCTCTCTTGTAGACATTAGACACAATGTTCCCTAAGTTATAGACCCCACATGATATTAACATGACTTATTTGAACATTGCTTTTGCATGTTGCATTTTGCATTTGCATGGCCACCTTGCATAACATGGCTTGCATGCTTGTGGTACCATTGTATTTGTTCATGATTTCTAAGCATACAAAGCTTTGCTTGTCTCATGAAGCATGCAACAACATTGTCTTTTTGGTGTCTTATTAAAGTTATGAGGAGGTATAACCTTGATATGGTTGGGCGATAAGCCCATTCTGAGGCACAAATTTCCCCATAGCCACCATTCGAGATTTCTCACCCCGTAGACAACCAAAAGTTTTGTGGCCCCAGATTGAGTATGTTGTGGATTTCTCACCCCATGAACAACTAGAAGTTTTGTGGCCCCAGAGTGAGTATACTCGGGCCTTCTCACCCAATGGACAACCATGAGTTCCATCACCCCAGAGTGAGTAAACATTTATGTTTCCAAACAAATAGCCTAGATCTAATCCACAACGGGTTGGAAAAATGATTGAAGCTTTCATTTATTTTCATCATTTTCATGTGTGTTCCTTTGCACTTATGTTTGGTTTTCCATGGGATCATGATCATGGGGGCTTGATTATTGTTGTCTCATCTTACTAGCATGTGTGCATTTGGATCCCTCTCGATGTGTGTGTTGAGCTACTTTAGCGAGAGTTTGAAGCAAGCTCATCCTCTCACTAAAGTGGGGGCTTAATGTGTCACCAAAAAATGTATAGTTGACATTTTTATGCTCACTTGAGTCCCTCTTATAGACTTTGGCTTGATTTTTCCTAGATTTAATGTTGTAATGTGACCAACACATTCACATTAGGTCTTGGACCCTTGTGAATCATTAAGAGTTCTAGGATGTCTTGTAAAGGTGTTGTGAACTATTGTAACACTTTTATAGACTCTTCTCATCATAATTCACTTAAAGAATCCATTTTTATCACTTACCAAGTCTTATTTCAAAGTGTTGTAAAGTGTTGTACCCCACTTTCATGCTTTTCTAGACATGTCATCACTAATTCAACCCTTTCTCATGTTTAAATGATCCTTTAATGCACTTTCCAGCCCCCCTTAAGTGTTTTTTTGAGGATATTCCAATTGGAAAACATTTAATGCCCTATATTTCCCAACACCCACTTAATTTTCTTAAGTGGGACTAAGTCGCCAATGGGGCGACTTAGTGCTTTTTGGCACAAAAAACAAAATTATTTTAAATTTCTAGCGAGATTTTTCCCTCTTACCCTTGAGGTTAGCCTATGATGTGTTATTTTCGAGAAATATTGTAAAATCAAGTATAAATAAGGGTTTTTCCCCTCATTTTTCATCTCCTACAATCTCTTAATCTCTTGCACTCATTAAGCATTCAAACGATTTAGGGATAATTATGTCATCCATTGGAGCACTTCATTGCATATCTTCAGATTCCTACATCAAGGGTTTAGTAAGTTTATGACATTTCATGTTGTTTATTTATCATTCTCTTTCCATTTCATTTCATTTCATAGGGTTTTATTACCAAAGTGGGGTTTGACCAAGGCAAACCCCTATACTCTAACCCTTAACCATTTTTCCCTTCTTTGCATGTGTGTTTGTAGACTTTGTAGGTAGATTTTTCAAAGAAATAGGTGTTGAAAAGTGGTCAATAAGTCATCAAAACTATTCAAGTAAAAAAAAAACCTAATTCAAGGTTGGAGATTCTCTTTATCTCGTTTTCTATAGAATCAAGAGTAGACACTTGTCAGAAAAGCAAGTGCAAACCTGAAGCTAGAGGATCCTATCCCGAGGTTCTTGAAATATGCAAGTAGACTAAGTCACCACCAGTGGAAAATTGGTCCCATCTCTAGGCTTGAAAAGTGGTTTCTACATTTTTCGATACCCATTTAGCAAATTCCTATTTCAGAAAGCTTTCCCCAAAACTGAGACTAAGTCACCCAACTTAGTGTAAGTATCCCAGTTAATATTTTCAATAAAATTTTCAAGATTCCAAAATCTTTTCACATCATATTTCATATTCCAGGTACACCTCTCCAATTTTGTTCAGTTATTTCATCATTTACTTGCATTTTTAGGTGTTTTGCATATCACTTTTCTAGCACTTTACATTTCTTAGGTTTAACATCATTAAATCAATTTCTTTTCAAATCAGTGCATTAATACATCATAATTAGATATATTACATTTCATTTAAATTAATCTTGAGTGTAGACATTTGCATTTTGGACCCCATTCTCTCTCCTTTTAGGAAAAAAACCCTAGAAGGATCTTAAATTGGTTGGGAAATCCAAAATCATTGTCCACACAATCTAAGAGAAATCCTTGTGGTTATTTATCCAAGTAAATACTATGTTTTTTGGAGGAGAATCATATAGCTTATTGTCCAAAATGAAGTTATTGAAATCTTCCATTACTGTTGTAGGGGGAATAATACCTCTAGATTTCTCAAAGGCATGTCTAATCACATTAAAATCCCTAGCAAAGCTCTTGTAGTCATTATTGAAGGGAACATAGGTAGAGGAGAGTTGTCTCCAAACCTACCTTTTTCCTGAAGTTGATCATAGCCCATAAATGTTAAAAAGTAAGACTTATTTGTTCTAAGGCATTTGACCGAAACTCCAATATAATTAGCTTTACAATCAAGAAACTCTACAACCACATCACACTTATTCCATACAATTACAAGGCCTCCCAAGGCTCCTTGAGCTAGAGAGGCTATCAAGCCCTAGTTTACCCATGAACCAAAAATATCAAAGGCTAGCTGCAAATATAATTTTTTTTCTTGGAGGAGAACAATATTTGAGAAAGTACTAGAAGTAGTTGATGCTTAAGTAAGCATCATTTGTTAGGGTTGTTTAATCACCTAACATTCCACAAGAGGATCCTCATTGTGCTCGAGGAGAGATAACATCACTCCTCAATCATAAATTCATTTATGAGGTCTTACACCCCATAGTTGAATCTGAATAGAATGAAGAGATGTCTTTGCACCAACCATTCTAGCTGATTTTTTAGAAGCAGATCTGAGGTTCTTTTCAAGTGTCATTTGGGTACCAACAATAATTTCAAGGTTGGTCTTCTCATTGTTTGAATTTTGACCCCATTTACCTTTAGGGGAAACAAGGGTAATTGTACTAGATTCTAATTGGGAAATTGGAGGGGAAGATACATGAGAAGAGGGAGGAGAAGCAGGATTATCAAGGGCCATAAGGGTATCTTGATCAAGACGTAACTTTCCTTTTGAATCAGATTGAGTGATACGAAGATGAGGGGACTTATTTTCTAGATCCACCTCACCAATGATCTCATTAGAAAATTTCTTAATAAAATATTCCCCAACCTTAACAATCACATCATTAAAAATTTTCATTAGTTTATCATCCTCTAAGGTTCTATTTAACATGTCATCAAAATAGGAGATGCAGTTTAAAGGATGGGATTCACTTTCAAGAGGAGTTAAAGATCTTACAAAATTTATAGTAGGAATAGAAATGTCAACCACCCCCAACCCATTATTATCATGTTGAAATGTAGGAAAAGGAGATGAGTGGCAAGAGAAAGAGCTCTTGGATGGGAAATTAGTGCCTGTGTTATCTACTAGAGTAGAAAAATCTACTTGATTTTCCCATGATTTTTTTCTTGAATCAACCAAAATATTTTCCTCTTTCTAGGAAGAGGAGTCAAAATTGATTTTTTGATATCATTCTCCCTTAGAGGAGAAAAGATTCATAAGCTCTGGAATAGAATTAGTATTTTTCACAAGGACCCAAGCCCTAAGTGTGGGTGAGCCATTTATTATTACAAACTCATTTTTCAAAAAATCACCAAATTTAGAAACAATTTTACTTATTGAGGAGGTTTCTAAATATTCCACAAGAAGATATAGCATGGAAAGATAGATTGGGAGTGGGGACATTTTAATAACATCCATTGAAAGATTAGCTTTCCAGTCAAAACCCCCCCAAAACTTTTAGTGTTCCCACATAAGAAGGGGCCTTTTCTAAAAAATTTGCTCTTGATAGCTCGGTTTTGAAAAGAATGAAAAAAGAAGTTGAAACTACAATGATGTCAAAAAAATAATACTAGTTCTCCTTCCCCCAGGTGTGAATTTCAGTTAGAGGTCTATCATCTCCCCATATCTAGACAAACATACCATTTTGTTTGAAATCTGCAAAGTGGTTATCCAAGATCAATGATATTTCCAAGATTGTCTTCCACCCAAGCTCATAACGAGGCAAATAATCTTCAATCGAGACAAGCTTATTCTTGTCCAACCTCAAGGATCCACCTTCTTGGTTGCGAGAAGAAAGATCATTCATTGATCGTCGGTCTTGTTTGTCATCTTCGAAATGCTAAGGTTAAGTGTGGTGAGGGCCCTTAGAATATGAGGACTTGTAACCCTAGTTTTCTTTGCCCCAAAGATTAGGTTTCTTAGGGCCATAAAATCTACCGTGAGAGAGAGTAGGACAAAGTTCACATGTGTAGGAAGCACTTCGCCTAAAAACTTTTTGATTTTTTGAAATCCTATTAGCAAAATCACTTTTCATCGAAGATCTTGAACTAGGGCGGGGAAGGTTGCAGTAGTTCTGAAAAGCCACCACTTTGTGAAAACCACCATTATGAGGAAAGTTAGGATTTTCAAAAGACTGAACCAAAGATTTGGAATTATTATGATGATAAGAAAAGGAAAGATTAGGGTTACCTTTGTGTAGGGTTTTCAGAATACCACAATTTTTCCAAGGAGCCTTGTCATTTTCACTTACAAAGTTTGATGAGGGTTTGTGACTACTAGATGACAAGGGGGGCCAATCCTGGTTAGTGTCATCAGCCCAATGGATGCATTTTTTCTAAGGATATGTAGGGTACGACATTGCAGAAGAATGTCACACCTAGAATGGTTGTTTCACACCTAAATGTATAATTTTCACCCAAATATAGGGGAGAGGGGCCTATAGTGGAGCAACCTAACTTCACGTTTCTCAAAATCCTATGTGGAAATTTCAAATCACTCCCAATTTTTTACAATAGTTTATTTTGAACCTCACATCTTTCTATATTTTGTTTTAGGGCCACATCATCAAATATGATACCACATCAACATGCTTTTTGTTGAGGTATCCAAAAAGACCCAAAACAAAAGTGAGACTGATAGTGTTGCACTAAGTCATGTTTTATTGGTGTGCTAATGTGGCATCACATGATTTGTCAGTTTATGTACTTTATGGATAAAAAGTATTTTGTAATTGGATATTATGGTGCTCCATTATGGGTTCCAATAAGGACTACTTCTATCCCCACTATTGGACCCCACTCCACTATGGGCGCCTCTCCCCTAATTAACATTTATTTTTTCCTCTCAACTCCAAACTATTTTTTACTCTTTTGTGCTTAGTAAAAGTGTGGAAATTGCCATAATTGTATTAATGCATCTTATACAATCAAACCAAGGGTTTAAAATTGTGATTTTAGTAATTGAATGCTAGTGGAGGCATTATTTTTCATCAAGGTCTCTTGGTCTTTTTTGGATATAGTAATCTAGAAAATTTTCTTAACAGATCAAAGAGAAAAAAATGTAAAAATAACCTATTTTGTTACCCTCAAATCCACATTATTTGACCATGCTAACAATAAATACATTCTTGTAAAATTTCTCCATGCCAAAAGTCATAATATTATTTTTGTGCCTCAAGGTCCACTAAACTAAGGATGTAAACATGTTTGAGTGGGTAGGGTTATGCAAGTGGAAGCCTTCTTTCACTTATAAATTCTACAAGTTATTTTGAGCTATTATGATATGGAAAAATCTCTTAATAGGTCTAAAAGAAAAAATATGTCAACATTTGATAGAGAATTCATTAAAATTGGTGGTGCCTATGGATATTTTAGTCAAGCCTATAGGTTGAATTTATATTTGATTATAGTAAATTATCTTAGTTTCCCTCAAATTTACAAATTTAAGCGTATGATATTTAATGCATTCTTGCAAAATACCTATTTTCCCCTCAACGTAAGCATGCCAAGAGCCATGTAATTATCTTTCTATTCCTTATGGGATATAGGTAAGGGGAACTTTTTTTTTTTTGGGTGGATGAATCATAATGGAGGCCTTATTTTTCACTAAACTAATCCTTTCAAGCTACAATAATTTGAAAAAATGTCTTGTTCATGTGTTTTTTATGCACTTCTCAACACAAGCAATGCATAGGTGCATCACCTCTCTTGAAAAACAATCTTCCACAATCAAATTGCAAAACACTATCCCAAGGTCTCTAATGTCAGGTCTTGATAGTGCTTGGAATTTCTCAATTGATTCATGTGATTTGTTGGAATCACAAGGCAAAATTACGAATGAGTTACAAAGCAAGGAAGTTGGGTCTGCAAATGGAGTTCTTAAGGTGGGAAATTGTTGTTCAATTGTTGCAGGTTCAAAACAACAATCTAGGACTCCACTTTTATCATTAGATTTGGCTTTACAATGTGTAATGAACCTTAGCTTAGGTCACTATTAAAAAAAAAGGAAAAAGGGAAGGCAAACGGAGAAGTGCCTAGACCTGAAACTACAAATGAATAGTGATCATAGAGGTTGCTATAGTAAACAAACTTCCTAAATTGGGTTCTACTTGACCAGGAGAGGCCTACAGCTACACAAAACCAATGCAATCTTCTAAGGACTGCATATTTTCAGATTGCACATGCACATCATGAACCTACAATGAAGGAAGCTCATACTAGCTTTACAAAGTGATTCATCATCAATAAACCACAAAAAGCATGAGCTGGAAATTCATCATATATTGTAACGACAAATACCATCATCACTTCCATTCAAGAAACTACAAACTAAATCTAACATGAAAGTACAACCATGCATGCATAATGAACAAACTTAAAAGAAACACCCATAAATCATGCAATGTTGTTTTTTATTGCTGCATAATGCCTTTACATCAGTTCTCCAACCATTTGCAAATGAGGAGGAGACCTCTATTTATAGTTTTCAAAACCCAAAATGAATGGCTAGGATTGAATTACATTGTGTGGCTCAGATTTAATTACATTAGGGTTTCTCCTACGCCCTATTATCCACCAATTTAAAATACAATTTTGTCACATTCCTATTTTGTCTTATAGTGCCCAGGTGTTGTAGCAGCTTTGTCATTTAGTAGATTGCTCTTTTCACTGTAGCAAAAACTGTCTGAAGGCTACCTTCTGTTTGATGGACTTGCAACATACTTCATTGGATCAAAAGGACCTTTTTTGTAGATTTGTGTCATTGTTAAATGGATCAGCTATCCCTAATTTGATGAGATAACTCCTGGAAGATTATGATTGTTGAGTAATTGAGAGGGATTTCCCTTGCTTCAAGCTTTCGATAGACAACCACCTCGATTATTGGCATTGATCTCCTTCATAACGTAGTTGTTTGCTTGTTGGTCCTTCTTGTGATGAATCAACCATTGAGTAAATTTGAGTTGAGACATTTCCCCTTTGGATATTGCCCCCGATGAATCCTACGTGAGGGTACACCTTCAATTGTAGCTTTGTTCTTCTAGAAAGTCCATCATTGGTCAACACATTTCCTTTGTATTAGTCCTGCTTTATCCTACACAACATAGGTTTGGTGCAATATTAGTCCTTATTGAATTTAAAGGGTAAAATATCGTGTTATAAGGCACAGCTGAAGATTCTTGGTTCAATGTTTTCAAGCCCTTGTAAGCATTGATCATACCCCTCCCTTTATGGCATGAATCCTGCACGCAGAGAACACAACACCCATCATGACACAATTCATAACAGATGTCCATCATTAAATCATCCAGCACTATAAAATCTAAGAGACCAATGATTCAATCTCCCATCCCACATCCCAGTAAGTTTCTTTTAAAAAGATGATTCCATTAATAAATTGTTTCTTGGCTCCTAAAGACATTTCATCAAATTGTTCTCTTTTGTTGTTGCAGACACTGGATCGAAGGAACAATCCAAAATCTCAGAGAAGATGGCACTCCTTTGCATGGCCCGATTTGGTTTGATAAATTTAAGAGAAAGATTGACCTCTCTTGTCCTGCGGGAATGAATATGGTGTCTTGGCCCCACCGGGAAGACGTCCGTGGAGATGGCGAACTCTGCATTACTATCATCCTCAAGAAAAATGCGGGTGATGGGATGCGGGGAATGGGTGGCGGGTGGCTGCGAAGCAAACAACATGAAAGAGACAGTGAGGACCAAGCGGCTGCCCGCACTGCAGAACCCACCTCTATGATATCCGTAGGTGAGGGGGGCGCATGGAGAGATGTCGTGAGAAGGTCGTTATGTTTAGGAGAAGATGAACAGCTCAATAGGTAGGCCACTTGAAGAACGGTATGAACGACGAAAATGGTCAGACCAGGTCTCGCAACAATCAACCTACATAATCAACTCCTCGAGCGCTTCCCTCCCACCAAATCCAGTCTTTATCGTGCTCTAGGTGTCATGGGTTCCCTGAGCTGTATTACGTCCATCATTCTGCAAATATCTGATGTCTCTAATGATCTTCCCATTTTAGCCCCTCCATGGTTGATTATAATTGTCCTTTTAAAGGATGCAGTGTCGCGATTGCCTTCACGAGTTAATCCGCAATGCTTTAATCATTCGTGCATAGAGCCCTGGAGGTCAAATAATCCCCTCATTCTTTATTCACTCTTACCTATCCATTACAAACCAACCCAATCAGGCCTTCCATTGGGAAACACATTCAATTACGAATAGTGGTTCTGAGTTTCATCCAATCATTGTGAAGCCTTTGTTTCGGATATTTCCCTTTCTGATCGAAACTAGACCCTAGTATAGGCACCTCAACCCATTTGCTACTATATTCCCCACATGGAGGATGGACAACAACGACGGTTTAGTCAATGCAAGCCTATGAAGGAAAATGACATGTGGGCAGCCCCCATAGAAATGTCATGCGGGAGGAAGTACGCAGGGAGCAGTGGTGTGGATGTTGCTAATAAAAGGCGCCGAGGCTGTGAAAGTCAGCCAAAAAATTTCTGTCGAGTCCAACTTCACCCACGCCTCTAGCCATTGTATTATTTCATCGACCAGACTTGTCACAGATATATCATTTTAAATTTCATTCTTTAATGCCAATATTCATCCTTTCAGTTCTTGTGTTGCTTCTACAACTTATTCTACCATCGAGAGACTGGGAATGGTATGGAAATGGGAGCAATGGAATTCATTACAGGAATATTATCTCAAGATCGATGGCCCCACCCCTAGTGGAGTCCACACATAGGAAGGTCGGCAGAGATTCCAGCGCTAACGGACGCCATCGGATTATCGTTTGAAAATGGTGAGGTGGTCGCAGCATCACACACGTCGGCACCCGGAATGGGATGTTTAAATGATACCATGCAAGTGGATTATGGGGACCAATTCTTATGATCCCCTCATGATTTCTTAGTCAAATATTTAATTCATAAAAGGATCTCCCACACTCACTGATTATCTTTAGCCATTCTTCCTTCTGTGATGACAATACATGAAAAGCCTCCAAGAGCGCGGAATCTGCAATGTTGGTTGCTATGGGTCAAAGAGGGCGGGGCGTTGTGTTGCAATTGTCGTAGCAGCGTCGGCAGAGGCCAATGGCCATTGAGAGGTCAGACCCCGCGCTCAAGAATTCTTTGGAATGATCACCATCGCGAGCCGAGACATGGAAGCCTTAAAAAAAATGTCAACAAGCAAACGAAAACCCACGTCACTCCCCCCACATGATATGCTTCCCTGCTAGCCACGAGCCCTTTATGTTTCAACAACTGATTTGACACTCAAAACTTTCAGATCTTGATCGTCCAATTCCATCCATCTTGAATCCTCTCACTTATTACCATCGTCATTATTGTAGAGGCTAAAGGTCCTTTGCTAGCCGCCATTGAATCTCCTCGTAAAATACCAACTATTAGCCTAGAGGCATCATCTCCCTAAATACAAAGTTAAAGCACTAGAATAAATGATATCTTATGTGGTGCACCCGCTTTCATTTCAATGCTTATCTTTTGTGATGTCATTCCAGTATCACCGTCCATGTGATGGCATCACTCGACCATGGTTGGGATTCCTTCATGAGGTCATTAGTGGATAGTGTTGAGAGTGCCAACTCCACAGGATATGAAAATGTAGAAGTTGCGGGGCGAGGGCAACTTGATGCTGAGGTTGTTGCACCTGACCAAACGTCCATGGGTGCGGCAGGATTCGAACATGGGTTAGTTGTGGTGGTGACATGATACAGGGGAGGCGTTTGATGATGATATTGCTAGTGACAACCTTTACAGCTCAACTTCCAGTGTGGGATCCACAACTTTTGTTGGTTGCTCTTCAAGGAGGAACACCTCATCCTTTCGATCTTCTGTTGTCCAGACCTCTACTTGATTGTTGTCTTCAAGGGGCAGCATGTTGTCTGATTTCCTTTCCAAGGTGTCGACCTTATTCTTCTGATGTTCAATGTCATGGGACAATGACTTTTACGGATCTGTCATATTGTAGCTCTCTAAATGTGAAGGAGGATTGACAATGATCAAGGTAGAAGGACTCCCAATTATGTCTTGTAGTTGACCAAGCATGTCATGTTTGTTGGTAGCCATCGAAACACCCCCTTCTTCATCTTCCTCTCTCTGCATTTCATGTATCTCATCAGTATGTTCAATCTTTTCCTCTTTGTCACTATCATTGTAAATGGAGAAGGAACCCCTCTCCCATTCCAGAGGCTCTAGCACTTCGTTGTTCGAAGGTTCAGGTAGTGGGTCTTCATCACTCTCATTTATTCAAATGTACTCATTCTCAACATTTGTATGCATCTAAAGTGTAGCTCCAAATGGAATTAAGACTTCAATTGATCGCACCTCCCAGGGGAATAAAATCTCATACATTATTTCTCTCTAAGGATTCCCCATAGAGCCCAACATGCATGGTGTATGAATGCTCTTCAAGACGGAAAATTTTTTGGTGACCGATGGATAGCATTCCTATGTGTTCTACTTCATCGTTTGGAGGCTCGAGACTACGTTGTTCTTCTACTGTTGTTGTCTCAACACCTTGTAGAATATGGTCTTCAATTGAGTTGCCACTTGGTTTTGATTCTTCATCCTTTAGCTTGGGTCTAGAACTAGCGGTAGGGGGCAGTGCACTTGGCTTCCCCACTTGCTCTTTGACTTGTTCGATGGCTTCCTAGCAGAGTTCACATATAAACTCAGAATGTGATGAATCATGGAGTCTACACCAATTCAGGAGTAGCAACACGTTTAGATCTACTTGGTATCTTAGCTCGGACCAGTCCCTTACTAATCTTGACACACTACTACATAGAGGGACGGTTTAAGACAATTTTTAGGACAATTTTTGAGTAAATTGTCTTAATTTGAGACCAAAAAAAAATTGTGTATTGTCTCAAGTATTGTCTTTAAGCGAGTGTCTTAAAGTATTGTCTTAAAAATTGTCTCTATAAAGACAATATGAAATAGAAATATTTTTGTCTCTTTAGAGACAATTTCATTTTTTGTCTTTTTAGAGACAATAGTTGGGATTAAAAACATATTGTCTCTACAAAGACAATATGTAAAAATTGTCTCTCTAGAGACAATATATAAAAATATATTAAAAAAATAATCAATTTATTTTAAATATTTTTTTGTGTGGTTTTCAACATTCAATGTTTTCAAATTCTTGTCGTCCTCCTATTGGTTGGAGTTTTTATTTTTATTTTTCCAAATGCAATGGAAAATTATGACAGAAATTATCAATGATTTTGAAACTAGGAGCAATGAACAGTTGTCGAATACGCAAAGCATAATGTCCATAAAAAAACAAAGAAAATAATGCATCATAATTCAAATACATAAAGTTAATGCCAATAAGTATTTTTTTATTTATAGTTTATAAAATTGTTCATACCATCATGAGCAACATATACATCATAACATGGCATGAAAAAATGATTCATTTTTAGGAAAGAGAAAATGTTAATATTTTCCTAAAACCTAGTGGAATATATTCAACTACCAGCATAACTCTTTCGAGCATGGCAAGGTAGCTTGACAAAGAATTGACTCAATTGTCTAGATTGTACAATTTTGCTTCAGAGTGGGAACTTCTTCTTGTGTGTTTATGTCTGTGTTTGGTCCTCTCAAAGGCTAATAACCTTTCATTGTAACAATCCACTTAATCATGTACTTTGTTACAATTTTGGAGAGAGTTGAATTCTTCCTTTAAGATAATCAATAGGGTGAAAGAAAAATTTTCCTGCAAGCAAACAATATTAGATTTAACAAGTAAATCCATTTGCAT
The DNA here is from genome assembly GCA_007258455.2 of Sequoia sempervirens. Taxonomy (NCBI): domain Eukaryota; kingdom Viridiplantae; phylum Streptophyta; class Pinopsida; order Cupressales; family Cupressaceae; genus Sequoia; species Sequoia sempervirens. The sequence goes on from VDFB02058242.1 coordinate 567,633,514, forward strand.
TATTCATTTAAAGAACCACAAATCCACGAGTCTCTACACATGAACTAAAAATAATAAATCTACAAATCAAACCATAAAAAAAATATCCAATTATATGTAGCCACTACACTGTGGTCATTTGATAGCCCAAAAGTGAAAATATGTGATCCCAAAAACTTTTTACAAATATTTTTTTTCATATTAATTTACTGCTCAAACTGGGCTGCAAACTGTGCAACTTTAAGTTGGCACTAGTTAGTTGTACTAGTAACTTCTCCACCTCGATAGAGCTTTGCAACTCACTCAAACTATTCCAAAGCTAGTTCCAAATTTTCTTCAGCTTCATATATTTCATCGAATTCCTATAGAAAACAATATTTTTAATTTCAATAAAAATCCCTATCTAAAACAAATAGGTAAATTTACTCATAACTTGATTATCATAAAGATATTCACAAAATAACCATATAGCTTCTACAATGAATGCCTTGTACATTACATCCAACCAAGAAATTTGTAGTCTTAACAACATATCAAAACATATTACCATGAGAATAAGAACCCTTACACTAGTTCCAAGTCAAACTTTGACAACCTCAAAAGATTAGGTCATCCCAAACCCAATTCAAACATTGAATTACCTTGCAGTGTTTTCCAACCATCAACAATCTTCTTATCTCCAAGAAGAGATTAATAGCCAAAACAAAGCACCTAGCAGCCTCTGCACAACATTAATTAGTAAATCAAGACCACTTCCTATCCAACAATAATAAATGACACCCAGCCTTCTCCCATTCTAATATAATGTGAAGAGAAATTACCACACAACAAGAGAGAAATTTAGACTAATATCATGACAAAATAACACAAAGGAGATGAAGACACTAGATTATAGACTAAAGGAAAATATGAAGTATAATTCTTCCGTCTACAATCCATTCAGCCTAATATGAGAGATTATACACAACATGTTTTTGATGGAAATTAACAGTAGTTTTCTCAATTAATGAATTTGACAATCAAGAACCTTCAATTAGAAGTAAAATAATGCCAATTTCTCACATATAAGCTACACGATGATGAGTCAAAACTTTGATGTTATATTAGAGCCTAGGAGCTTGGTCTATTATGGACACAAGTTACATATTACATTTTTATTTGTATTCAAGGAAAGAAAGCTCAAAAAAATCCAAATAAATAAGTCTCCTCACCACTTCAAAATTTGGACATCTCAGCATCATTCTAAGGAAGATAACGTGTTGGCTAAACCTTCACCATCCATACATTTTTCTGCCTTTGTTTAATCGACCTTGTTGCCCACAAATCCAAATCCAGTAATTCAAGCTCAAGATTTATGATAGAAGTCATACCTATGATTTTTAAGATAAAAGTTATGAGAGAAAATAAACCACAATTTAACTATAAAAATGATGTTTTACTGAAATAATACCAAAATGTAATATTTACTAATATCAAAATGTAATATTTATAAATCATACCTTAAATTTATAAAATAAGTCTAATTCCAACTTACATGTTTACAGATCCGCAAGAAAATAGCAATAACCTGTTTCATGACAAGTGTGACAATGTGCTACAACATTTCTACTTGCAAGTGCATAAGCATAAGTGTAGATACCTCTAAGATACAGAAAATAAAAGAATACATAGAATTATTCATCACATTTGGCATGATAGACCCATAGTAATAAGCTATTTGGCATGCCATACAAGAGAAACTCATTATAGTTGGCCAGTGGACTTACATCCACAACTTGCAAACTTTCCACAATCAACACCAAATACAGATTTTATCATCTCAAATTTGTCTTTTCTACACTTCATCCTTGTGCAACATGATAACAAGTAGGTCAAGCACTGACCATGGAATTGATGGCTCTATTTTAATGCCTTCATTAGGAAGGCTAGCTAATTTGATGACCATCTTATGCATTAAGTGCTTTAGTGCATACAAATTGTTAACAATGCAAGAGAAGATTCTCATCTTTAGTTTCATGCAAGAGAAAAAGAAGGTATCCTCTAACAAATTGTGTATTGCTTAGCTACTTTTCTCATTTCTTGACTTCTTTGTGTTAACATCTCTACAAAAAGAAAGAGAAAGAAAAGAAAATTAATGTCCACAAATGACCAAAAATGGATCAACAAGACTAGAATATACAGCAGGTACAGTAGCAAAGGACTAAGGCCAAAAAAGAGGCCCTAGACAAAAAGAAAACATAAACATTATCTACTCTTAAAACAGCAAACCCCCATGCAAGGACAGTAATATAAGAGGAGCGGGAGGACCGCATAAGATGATAACAGAAAACCATCTAGATGAGCAACCAAAATCCTCAAGTGTCAATGCTCTGAGATGCATTGGAGGAGCCAAGAAAAATGCCATCATACATAGTGGGAGTACCAATGCAAAGTCTGAGAATGCTTTCCAGACATATAGACAGTTGCAGCTGATCTAATAGGCCAATCAATGATCAATTGAATCAAGGAAAGAGACTGACAACTTAACCAGGAAGATACAACTAGATTGTCAATTGGTTGGGTCATGTAGCAATGATTATCAAGGCAGCTAGCTTGGTAGATGATAAGGACAACTTCATGATTACTCAAATGATTTTTAGGGGGTGAACACATAAGTATGTGAACGTATCCTACTTTTCTCTTCTCTTGATCAATCACACATGCTAAGCCTAATAGCCATTACAATATGATCAACATCATATTATGATCAACAGCATCATATTATGATCAACAGTTAATCGTAAGGATTCAATTAGTTAACCATACAATGATGGTGAACTTCGTAAAATCAAATAGGCTTACAAAGGGAAGCCAGGTTAGCTATCTGGGAAACAACTTACACAAGCAAACAAAATTATTGGGTGCTCGTTGAAACCACTAACCCCATCTATAATATATTTAACACAAATATATCTAATAGGTACTGCCTTGACCTATGATAACTCTAATATAAAAATATATTATTCATCTCTCTTTGTCCTAACCAAGGGACTGTAGAGGTGCAACTTTTCATCCATCCACTCACACACACATGCATATGTATATGTATATTTACTCACTACCCAACAACTCATAATTATCGTTATTATATGAATGTGCATGCAGTTGCACTTAGTTCATTACCGTTTCAGATCATCCTCTTAGTTTTGATGGTGCTATTAGAGTGTTGCTTGATAATTGGGAAAATGGTTTGTTGTATAGAAAAGAAAACAAAAGGAGAAAGGAAGGAAAACAATAATTTTATTCAACAACATCAAGTTTCCGCAGTCCATGATAATTAAGCTCAAGTTTCTGGATTTAAACTGTGAGTTTTTTAAATCAACATTTCGGATCACACTCCATGATCCATCATCAGGATGATTTGCATGCAACAAGAAAGAAGAATGAAAGAATGAGATAGCAGACTTAGGAGGATAAATAGGTGGGGGAGTGAGGGAAAGAAGACAAAAAAGCTAAGAATTGACCAATCAAGAAACAATAATAAAATAAATTAAAGCACCTTACCTATTAATCGTAAAAACTAAGAACCAAGAAACAAATGAGAAGAGCTAAAGAAAAAGAAAAACAAAAAGAGAACAATGAAATCAAAGAGCTAAAGTTAAAGAATAATTAAAAATATAAAAACAACACTCTATATATATATATATATATATGTATGTATGTATATGTATGTGTGTTAAAGTTATACAAATTAAAAAGTGAAAAACTATTAAAACAAATTAAAATCAAATCAAAACTCTCTTCCTTCTGAATTATTATATAATTTAAAAAGAATATATAGTAACTTCTTTTTAAATTATATAATAATAGAAATAATTACCATGAAGAGAATCAATTAAAAATATACAAAATAACCCAAAACTTAAAAAGAACAAAAAGAAAAGAATGCAAGAGACACCAAACAATAAGAATATGAAAGCGTTGTGATAAGTATATGGCTTGATATAATGAGTAAACATGTAAGGGTTCGAATTTACTGGTGTTAATGATCCTGTTGGATTCATTATTATAGGATAACTGAATGCAAATATTTGAATGTAATCTGTAAGAAAATGACTATCTCTGAAGGATAATTAGCAGCTGAAATGCTTGCTGAACCAGAATGCAAGTCCTAGTTCAAATATCCATGCGCATTCCCCACATTGCCCTTTTTGTGCATAAGTTGAGATAGGATGTCTCATATTAAGGGAAGGTTCTTCTAATATTTATTTTTTTGGGGATAAAATGAGTGTTAAATGAAGCACAAGTTTATGATAGATGAGTGTCTATACATTAATGTTCATAAAAGATATGTTACAAGATTATGTTAGATTTAAAAATTGATTAATTTGTTAAAAATAATATTGAGGAACAATGTTTTGCACAAATGTTTAAGATGTAAAATGAAAGAGTTATTGAGGACCAAAATGATTAGTTCATAAGGAATAATTAAAGCAAGGAGGGTTCTCCCCTCTGCCCAAAAACCATTTGCAAACACAAAATCACTGGAAAAACTCTTCCTTAACCCAATATTCAAATTTCAATACACAAAGATTGCAACAAATAACAAAATCCTTCTTCTATTTAAATCATTCAAATAACTACATCAAAATGCAACTGTATTAATTAAAATCAGATTTAATGGACTCCTATCTCTGCTAACACACAGCCTCTGTCATCTCCTCTGTATTTTCCAACATAACTACTGCAGCCTTCTTTCATAATTAAATCTGCCCACTCTCATTTCCTTCTTGCAACCTTGCTCATTACTCTGCATGCCCTCTGGATATTCTAATCAGCCTTTTAACTTTAATTTGCTTTGTGTACATTCAACATTTAGCCTGTTCAGCATGCTCTTCTAACGCTGCCCCTTCATCATTCATTTATTTACTGTTTGCAATTCTAAAAGTCCATTATCATGGGCACAACCCCTCTATTTTATTCTTGGGTAGACTCCTCTTTCCCCCTCAATTGTTTAGCCTGCATAACCTTTAAGAAATATTTGAAATGCAATTTAAAATTCTATTACTCCCTCATGCTATGCACAGATTTTATTGGTCTCCATGGTAACATATATGGGTGACCTCGTATCTTATGCAAATGGAATAGCAAGATACACTCATATCTTGATTGTGAAGAAAACTCTAAATATGTTTGATCGAAAATGGTAACATATATGGGTGACCTCTTGAGATGGCTTGTTCTAATGGTATCAAATTATGTTATGCACTCTCATTTCATTGCATTTAATTCCATTGTTTCATCCATGTAAACATCACGTATATAGAAATAGTTTCAAGTGGGCCATTCAATGTCATCAAAGAAGGCTCCTTTAGGGAATCTGAATCCTCCCTCCCATCAAAAGCTATGAGATTAGAAAATATTAAATAACTAAAATACCCAACCTAGGTGATGCATACAATTAATAAAACCTACTACCTTTAGTGCCAAAGAGACCCATCAGAAGTATTTCCACAAGGATTCATTGATGTCAATCAGATTTAATAAGAGAAGCTGAAGAGTTATATTGCTTTCTCTTAAAATCAGTCACCAAAGGTTAAACACGATGAACAAACTATTTTATATACAGATCCACACTTAGAGAAAGATGGTAGTGTAGTATCATTTGGGCTACTGACACATAACAAATTAAATTCTCATGAAATCATTTCAATCAAAGAATACCATCATATACAAAGAAATTTCAACCTCTTAAAAAAAGTAATATAATATACCTCTACCTATAAAATGAAAATACCGGAAAACATCATGATGCCAGATCAAAATACAAAGAATTAAAAAGCCCGTTTCAGATGAATATGCATACCTGTTACAATAATATACAGCATTATCTCCAGACAATGATATGGCCAACGTATACAGATCAATTGCATCATGTTATCTTTTTGAAGACATGGCTGAATTGCCTGCATAATAGCCAAGAGTTGCAATGAAAAAAGGATAATGTTAGGCATGATATCATATAGTATGATCAAATTGACTTTCTTCATTAAAAGTGAACAAGAATAATCTAATAGTATATAAATTTGCAAATTTTAAAGCTAACATTAGCATGTCCAGTTTACCTTGGACTTTAAATGCTTCTGCAAGAACTTTCTGGCCTGCTCCAAAAGCAGTACCTGCTTTATTCATTTCCTGTTTCGTATATATGGTAACACAACAGAGGAAAATCCCCAACACCTTCAAACACCCATGACCTTGCAAACACAAAAACATTTACTGATTATGTGCATCAATGATTCTCATCCAATATCCCACTACAATTCTCAATGATGCAACGCAATGTAACTTACAATTTACAATTTTCTTGGGAAAAAGATGTCCACAGATAATAGAATTTTGCAGATCAAAAAGGATTTTTGCCAATCCTTGCATGTGGTTGGAAGATGTCACCTTCATGAATAGGGAATTCCAAATTGAGCTGTAAAAAGAAAAATGTAAGAAAACTAAGAGAAATCTTGTCAGCGCCAATTTTTTTTAATTTCAAACTTCAAGAAAAATGTTAAAAAACGAAGGAGATGCATTAATGCCACACTATAGTAAAAATCTGTGCTTGACAAACATAAGGATTCTTCTAATTTTCTGAAGCAAACTCAACCGTATTCTCTAATTTTAGTATATATTTACACGCCTGATAAGTTGCCAGTTGGGCTGGAGGATTGGGTATGGGAACGGAGTTCAGGTATGACAGTAAGGCAAAAAAATATATGGCAAAAATTTTACATAGATAAGGTACAGCTGGGTACAGCCATACATTATATATATTATATTAAAATATATATAATTAGCAATTGCACCTTGGTGTGCAATGGGTACGCTGAATAGGTGGGGAAGTTCAATTAGGGAAAAAATTGTTCTATTCATTTTTTACATTCATTTGTGAAGTACATGAGGTCATTTGGTACGCCATTTATCAAATGATGTTTGTGCAACAAAGGTCTCAATGGAGAAATGATAACTTCAATTCAACTATGCATCCACTTATAGGGATCCAAACACAATAAAAAAAAAACTATGACTCAAAAAGATAATCATGGTCCATTACCAATAGGCTCATGTTTTGTTTGCAAAAGGGAGAGAGGGAGATAGAGAGAGAAAGAGAGAGGCATGGAAGAATGATTGAATCAAAGAGAGGTAAGGATATAAAGATGGAGATGGAGATAGAGAGAGATATGGAGAGAAAGAGAGGAAGAGATAAAGAGAGGGATAGATAGAGATGGAAGAGATAAATATAGAGAGAGGAAGAGAAAGGGAGAGATAGAAAGATAAAGACAGAGATGGGAAGTAATATATAGAGAGGTAGAGAAGGAGAGATATAGGGGTAGAGAGAGGTGGAAGGGATAAATATATAGAGAGGAAGAGAGGGAGAGATAGAAATATAAAGATGGAGATGTGAAGTGATATATAGAGAGAAGGGGAGATATAGGGGTGAATAAAGATGGAGAGATAACAAGATGGAAGAAAAAATAAGAGATAGAGATAGAGACCTGAATAGAGAGGAAAAAAGGTCTAAGAAGAGGAAGATGGAGAGATATGGATGTATAAAGGGAGGGAAGCATGTTTAGAGATAGGGAGAGAGGAAAATAGAGGTAAAGATGAAAATTGAATGAGAGAGGAAGAGGGAGATAAATATATAGATAGATAAAAGCAAAGGAAGAGATAAAGACAAAGAGAGATAGGGGATAGAGATAGAGAAGGAGATAGAGATTGAATTCATATAAATAGAAACAATAAATAAATAACATGTATGAAAACAAAACCTAATTTGACACGAAAACCTAATTATCTTCAAAGGAAACCAAATAAAAATTATTATGAATATACAAATATAATTATCAAATAGTTTATATGATTAACTATAATTATTTACAAAATTAATTTTAAATAAAATAAAGATTGTTTCTATAATTGCAAAATAAAAGTAAATCAATTTATAAATTATTATTTAATGTAAAGTAGAATTTAAATGACAAATATTATTGATTATCAATTTAAATATAACCTAAGTATGTAATAAATAAAACTTATTTAATGTATAAATTATTATACAATATTTAATAAGACTTAAGCTGAATATAATATAATTATATTATAAATTTTATATTGAATAATATTACACTATATACTATACTGAATAAATTGTAAAACATAAATAACATATTATTGACTCTTAATTTAAATATATAATAAATAATACTTATGTATACATTATTATACAATATTTAATAAGATTTAAATATTATACAACAAGAATATAATTTATATAATAATAATAATTTAAACCATAAACTGATTATACAAGTCTCTGGAATGCAACTTCTATTTATTTTTTCAAAGAAAAGAAAAGTAAAAAGAAATCTTCCATTCAAAAGAGAAAACTTTATAGAAAAGTTCAATCTGATCCCATTTAACAAATGGAAATGGTAAAATAACTTGTAAAATAAAAAAGGACAGAAGAATATTTGTATAATGTGAGGGGGGGGGATTATTTGAACATCATGCCTAATATATTGAGTAGGGATAGAAACTTGTTAAGTGTTGCCAATTACAAACTGTAAACTAGAAGCTTTACAAGCAAGGTTGCCAGTTGCCATAAAATGATTCAGCATGGAGGAGAGCATGAAAAGTTAAGTTGACATTGAAGACCCAGTGGAGAATGCTTATAAAAGCTATTTTTAATCAAGTGACAAAAATCAGAATAGAATTTTCAGAGTTTGAGGTTGAGCTTTAGACAGATTTATTTGTCAAATTGATTCAAGAGCTAGAAGAGGATGGTACTGTGGGCAACGTCTATCAAGAATGGTGGATGCACTTTTTATCAAATTAATTGTTAATTAAAACTTTAAAACATCTAGTACTGGATTTGAAGACATAAAAATTAATTTGGTAAAAAGTGCATCCTGTATGCTGGATTGACATAGGCGGCATTGTGGTGGGATAATTTCCGAAAGTGCTTGTGTATTGTGTTGGTGGAGGCTAGATGATACATGAGTGGCTGATAGACATAAATGTGAAAAATGTCCAATTCATGTTGTGTTGCAGATGTAGTATTGGAGCATTTGTTCATGGAAGTTTTGCTAACAATTAATTGGTTGGTGGGATCATAAATATGCATATTTTCGATGTTTTGAAGCCTAAACTATTGTAATTCAATCTATTGCAGTAGGAGGGCCTTGTTCTAGAGTGTGCTAAAGATGAAGAGTGGTAAGTTGGGCTTGGAGAATAGCTGGGTTCATTATACATCCCAATGAGTGAGGCCAAAATGATTTGATTCCTAAAATGGTGGTCTAGTTAGGAGAGGCTTGCATCCAATTGGGTTAAGACAGAATTGAAAGCAGAGGTGGAATTTGGAGCATTGTTTGTGACTGTCCTAGAAGAGATTTTGAGAGCACTTCTTGGTTCCTTTGTTTCAGTTGCATTAGAATGGTTTTCAAAAGAATTAAGCTTGCTATAAAACTCACTAGATAAAAATGTCAGAAGGTGATGGGTGGAGATGTTTGTGGGAAGAGCCATGAAATATAATGGTGAAGGTGAAGGGGTTGTAATTGGAAGATGAGGGGATAGTGGGAGAGAGAGAGTGGTATGATAGACAGGATGAAGAAGCCCTCTTATCAGCAAGTGAGTATACTTTAGTAGCCTGACTTGGAGTGCGGGAAGGGACATTAGAGAAATTCTAAGTTTGAAATGTGTGCAACAAAGGAATTGTTGCAGTGCTTTGGGGAGAGAAGATGCATCTTATGGTGTTGCTTATCCTCTTCATTATTCAATTTGATGAAGTTCTTCTGTCAAATATTGAGTTTTTTTGTCTATTGGGTATTCCATTGAGAGTTGTTGGCCATTGAGCTTCCTTTAACTAAGATTTGTTTGTAAACATATTTAGGTTAATTTCCAACTCTTGTGTTGTGAGCAGTGGCTTTGCATCAGTCTTTTATAGAAATCATGCAATGAAGTCTTGTACTTCTTAAATTCATGATTTGGGGTTTGTCCTTTGAATATTTTTGCATTGCAAAGTATTGTCATTATATTTGGAATGGGTAGATGGCGTATTTCAGGACTGTAACAACAAGTGGCTGCAGCAGATTAAGTGAAGAGCATAGGAAAAAAAAGAGGTGTTGTGGAAGAGAAGAAAAAAGGCCTTATTTGGGAAGTTTCTTGTGGATGTTTCAAACCTGTCCCTGCATACCCAAAGCATCCCCTATGGCCCAGTTAAAAAAAATGATGCAATTGAAAAAAAAAATGAAGAATAAAAGAATTTCTAAAACCTCCTTACACTACTCTTCTCTAGTCTGTAGCCTTTGGGTACATTTGATATGGTTGTGAACGGTTTTATACTTATTTGACATAGTTGTAAGCAGTTTTGGTACTTATGCAAAAAATTTGAATGGTAGCTTTGGAATTGTTTGGTTTGTATACATGTTGAATATGATTTAAAACGATATCATTTTGAATGACCTAATGGCTAGATTCTCACTCAGCTATGGCTAGATTCTCACTTAGGTAAATAGTAGCTGGTGCCAATTGTTTGTTTTCTAAATCATGGTTGTTATCTTGCTGAAAATGGCATCTCATTCAGTACTTTTATGATATTGATCTATTATCAAACTGTTGTATAACAAACTTGGAATATAACTGAGTTTTAAACTCCTTGGAATATAACAACTGAAAATGTAAAAACAATAAAATGAAGATGTAAAAATAGTAAAATGAAGTCTAAATAAGTCCTAATCCAATTATAACAGAGTTTAATTATAAGTAAAATGATCTTCTTTTGTATGGTTTAATTGAAATATGTCATAAATATATTTATATTGAGAAATTTATGATAATAGAAAAAGACCATGTGAGAGAACCTTGTTTTGCTGCATGAACATTATCACCAAGAAGTTATGAAGAAGACTGAAACTATTATAACTCTTGTTATACCATATGCAAATCATCTTAAACAATCATTTAGAAGCCAACTTACAAAACGTGGTTAAACATTTTTTTCAAAATCTCATTCATCAGATATATGTCTGAGATTGTTCATCAGATATATGTCTGAGATTGTTCACGCCATGTACACATCAAGGAATTTCCAAAACTATAAACAGTATAAACTGAATATTTAATTTCTAAATCAAAATAATAGAGTTGCATTCTTTGAAACAATTACATTATGGATTATCACATTAACCCCTGTTCAAATGGCTAATAATTTTACAATTATTCAATAACATCATACTCATACAATTAATTCTAGAACTTAATCTTCCAGCAAGTATTCCAAATAGGTAGTTTGGAGACACAATTAAAAAATGGGTATAAAACTTGTTGAATACAAAAGAGGTTGAAATAAAAAGAGCTATGGAAAACAGTAACATATGCAAGTTTCTCTAAATAAATCAAGCAAGTTTGGCACATGACAACCATGTTGTGAAGAAATAAGGACAAAACAGAAACAACAAAGAATGGAAATGAGATCAAAATTTGATTGTAGACAAATAATGGAAATAGACAAGAGTCATGGAGAAAGCAATAAATGCAGTTAGGCACACACAGTGATAGCTAATAATTGGACAATATCAACTGTCAAAATATGAAACTATTAAATGGACATGCTACTTCAAACACCTTTCTGCTACTTCAGCATAATGAGGTACAGAATATGTAGTTGTTCCCTAATTAAAGAACAACATTTGCAGGTAAACATATTGCTTGGAGTTTCTAGATGACCCACATAATTGTGTTTGATTCAACATTACAATTCAACTGTTTCATTCTTCAAAAAGAACATGCACAAAAAATGATGAGCTTCATATGTTCTAAGTAGATACAATTACATAGGTCACACAGAGACTCTGATCAACACTCCAAAATAGGTGAGGGATGCCCAATACAAAACCATCATACCTGTGTTACAATAAGGCAGTGAAATATGATAAAGCAAAACTTACCCAAAATATATTCCTAAAAACCTTAAGCTCTTGTGAATATATTTGACAATTCTCCTCAAAAACAAGCGGCTCTCCTAACTCTTTATGCTCGGAGAGAAAAGGAAGTGCAGCGGCTGGAAGAGATGTTCCACAACAAGTAATTAAAAGTTGATTTTTGGCTCCTGTCAGTCGATGAAGATTAGGCTCGTTTAAGGCAAGATCATTTTCATTCATGGATCTGATGGTGGAGGAAAGATCGGGGTTTTCTTATAGTTTTTTTTTTTTTGGGAGTTACACACTTTCCTATCATGGCTTGATTCGATGATTTCACAGTTTATACTAGGTTGTGAGTTTGAAACCCTAGAAGAGACAATTACCCTTGTAATAATATATGTGTAGAGTAAGTAATGTGGACGTTAGGATAAGGCAAAGTGCCCCAGAGAAACATGGTCTCATGGAATGCAATAATCACAAGATATGTACAGGAGGGATTTATCGAACAGGCTTTTGAACTCTCAAGCAAATGAGATAGGTGGCATAAAACTAGATTCCTCAACCTTTTCCAGCTTTCATTCTGCTTGTGCCAAAATGGGAGATTCCTGATAGGGTAAGGACATCTATCAAGACATAAAACAAATGGAATCATAGTTTTTAGGTGTTGTAGTTGCCATTGCGTTGGTATACCTGTTTGTAAAATTGAAGAAGCATAGACATGGCACTTGAGCTGTTTGACAGCAAAAAGTGAAAGCATAGACAAGGCGTATGAATTGTTTCAATAAAAATTGGAAGTATGGACAAGGCGTGTGACTTAATCTTGACAAAATGCCTCAAATGAATGTGATCTCAGGCTCACATGGTTGCAAGGTATGCACAAGATGGGTTTGCTAAAAAGACATCAGAAACTATCAACCAAATGCAATATGCAGATGCAAAGTCGAATTCAGTAGCATTTGCCAACAAAAAGACAAAAATGTGGGGCACACCTGGTGCTGAAAGGCCCTTCATAGGAACTTTATTACTATAGCTTTCCCCAGATCCTGGACTTGTGTGGTCGTGCCTTGCTTGATTTTCTGAAAAAAACCCTTGAAAAAGCCCTTGTCAATATTGAAAAACCCCTGTTTGTTGTGCTTCCTGACCACTATCTGGTGTTCACTTTTCTCCATGCCGGCTGTCATGCCTCTGTTCCTTAGTGCCTCTATTCCCTGTTCTTTGATTTTTTTGTTTGTTCTATTCTTTTGTTTGTTCTGTTCTCGTTCAGGAAGAGGGAGAATTTAGATACAAGGGAAAAGCCTAAAAAAAATAGAAAATGCATAGGGAGAATGTGGAGGGAAATAAAAAATGTATTTTAGAAAAAAGTTTTATTTATTGTCTTAATTTAAGACAATTAAAAAATTAAAGAAAAAAGTAATATTTTGTCTAAAATTAACGTCTTAAAACCCCTTTGTATGTAGTAGTGACACTAGCTCGTTATATCTATTCACCATTGGGTCCTTGTCATCGCTTGAGAAGGAAGTTTGGAAGTGTACAGCTGCGACATATGATTGTTCCCACTCCTCCAAATCTTCATTTTTGGATGCTTGATCATTGTCATTCATGAAGGAGAGGTCTTCTAATCTAATTTCACTTATTTCTACGTTATTATTTTTTGTTGTCCCAAGGCTGTCAATCTCTTCTTCTTTCTGATTTTCAACATCTTCATGAGCTGCTTCAACATAAATTGTTACAAACCTTGTTGATCCATGTTGAATTACTAATGGCTTCTCTTTTGGAATGGAGGACTGCTCTTTGCTAATAGAGGAAAGGATTTCCAACTCCCTCTCGACTAAATTATCATCAAAGCTTCTAGTTGTCCCAATGAAATTAGCTTCTTCCTCCTCATTTTCAGCTTCAATCTTCACTATCACAACACTAGTTTGTGTCGAATTCCTTGGTTCATCTTCAATGTGATGTCCTTCAGATGTTGAAAACCCTTATACCTCATGGGATAACTCATCCTTATTGAAAGTTGGTGGCTCTAACTTGTTCAAACAACCCTTGGCTCGAGTGACGATGCGTGTGCATGATGAGCAAGTGAATTTGGAGTGAGCTGCATCATGAAATCTGCACCAACTTGACATTAGTACTTCCTCCAATAATTGTCCGTGTTTGTTGCCCAAACATTCTTGGATCACCTCCTTGAATGCCTTAGCCACCATGTTGATCAACTACTCTTCTGGATCTGCAATAACCAAGGGTTGATATATTTCCCAAAAGGGAATCTCCCCTTGCAAGACCTTTTCAACTCTGCTCAAGAAAGTCAAACATCCCAATTCATTGTGTCTAGGAGTGCAATGGATCCTACACTTATCTACCAATACAAATTGTTGTAATGGTTTCTTCAATCTCTTGTTTAAATCTACATGTAGCTGAGTGATGCTTATTTGCACATGTTGCTCCATCCCAACTCAGCTTTTATTTGTCTTCAATTTTTTTTTATTTTCAAGTTTTAATAGTAAAAGGGATCTCCTTATCTTAGATTTCTTCTTGAAAGTGCTCTTTTCAACTTCCAACTTTTAGCTTTGTAGCCACAACATGTCAACCCTCCCTCTAGTGCTGGTTCTTTTGATGTTTTTTTATGCACTTCTCAACATAGGCAATGCATAGGTGCATCACCTCTCTTGAAAGACAATCTTCCACCATAAAATTGTAGAACATTATCCCAAGGTCTCTAATGTTAGGTCTTGGTAGTGCTTTAAATTTCTTAGTTGATTCATGTGATTTGTTGGAATCACAAGGTAGACTTATAGATGAGTTACAAAGTATGGAAGTTGGGTCTACAAATGGAGTTCTTAAGGTGGGAAATTGTTGTTTAGTTGCTGCAGGTTCAAAGAAACAATCTAGGACTCCACTTTTAACATTAGATTTGGCTTTACAATGTGCAATGAACCTTATCTTAGGTCATTATTTTAAAAAAAAAAAAGGGTAGGGAAAGGGAGAAGTTCCTAGACCTGAAACTACGAATGAACAGTGATCATGGAGGCTACTACAATAGACAAACTCCCTAAATTGGGTTTTGTTTGATCAAGAGAAGCCTACTGCTATACAAAACCAGTGCAATCTTCTAAGGACTACATATTTTCAGATTGCACATGCACATAATGAACCTGCAATTGAACTAAGTTGCAACAATGAAGTAAGGAAGCTTAAAATAGCTTTACAAAGTGATTCATCATCAATAAACCACATAAAGCATGAGTTGTAAATTCATCAGATATTGTAACACCAAATACCATCATCACTTCCATTCAAAAAACTACAAACTAAATCTAACACAGAAGTACAACCATGCATGCATAATGAACAAACTCAAAAGAAACACCCATAAATCATGCAAAGTTGCTTTCTATTACTGCAAAATGCCTTTACATCAGTTCTCCAACAATTTACAAATGAGGGGGAGACCCCTATTTATAGTTTTCAAAAGCCCAAATGAATGGCCAGGATTGAATTACATTGTGTGGCTCAAAATTTGATTACATTAGGGTTTCACCTACCCCCTATTATCCACTAATTTAAAATACAATTTTGTCTCATTCCTATTTTGTCTTATAGTGCCCAGGTGTTGTATTAGCTTTGTCATTTAGCAGATTGCTCTTTTCACTGTAGCAGAAACTGCCTAAAGGCTGCCTTCTGTCTGATGGACTTGCAACATTCTTCATTGGATCGAAAGGACCTTGTTTGTAGATTTGTGTCATTGTTAAATGGATCAATTGTCCTTATTTTGACAATCTAACTCCTAGCAGATTATGAATTTTGAGTAATTGAGAGGGCTTTCCCTTACTTCAGGCTTTCGATAGACAACCACCTATATTTTTGGCATTGATCTCCTTCATAACGTAGTTTTTTTCTTGTTGGTCCTTCTTGTGATGAATCAACCATTGAGTATATTTGATTTGAGACTTTTCCCCTTTGGATATTGGCCCCAATGAACCTGCATGAGGGTACACTTTCAATTGTAGCTTTGTTCTTCTGGAAAGTCCATCATTAGTCGACACCGTTCCTTTGTATTAGTCCTGCTTTATCCTACACAACATAGGTTTGGTGCAATATTAGTCCTTATTGAATTTAAAGGGTAAAATATCACGTTATAAGGCACAGCTAAAGATTCTTGGTTCAATGTTTTCAAGCCCTTGTAAGCATTGATCATACCCCTCCCTTTATGGCAAGAATCCTGCACGCAGAGAACGCAACACCCATCATGAAACAATTCATTACAAGCATCCATCATTAAATCATCCAGCGCTATAAAATCTAAGATACCAATGATTCAATCTCCCATCCCACATCCCGATTCGGTTTGAGAAATTTAAGAGGAAGATCGACCTCTCTTGTCTCGCGGGAATGAGTATGGTGTCCTAGCCCCACCAGGAAGACGTCCATGGAAATGGTGGACTCCGCATTACTATCATCCTCAAGGGAAATGCAGGTGAGGGGATGCGGGGAATTGGTGGTAGGTGGCCGCAAAGCAAACGATGTGAAAGAGATAGCGAGGACCAAGAGGCTACCCATACAAAGCAAACGATGTGAAAAGCAAACGATGTAAAGAAACGGTGAGGTGGTCACAACATCCCGTGTATCGGTGTCCGCAACAAGATGTTTAAATGATACCACACGTGTGGATTGTGGGGACCAATGCTTAGATTCCCCTCATGATTTCTTAGTCAAACATTTAATTCATAAAATAATCTCCCACACTCCCTAATTATCTTTAGCCATTCTTCCCCCCGTGACGACGATACACAAAAATCCTCCTAAGAGCGCGGAATCCACAACGTTGGTTGTCGCGAGTCAAAGAGGGTGGGGTGTTGTGTTGCGATTGTCATAGCAACATCGACGGAGGCCAACAACCATTGAGAGGTCAGACCCCGTGCCCGAAAATTCTGCGGAATGATCACCATCACGAACTGAGACATGGAAGCCTTAAAAAAAATGTCAACAGGAAGATGGAAACCCGTGTCACCCCCCCGCATGATATGCTTCCCTGCTGGCCACGAGCTCTTGATGTTTTAGCAACTGATTTAACACTCAAAACTTTCAGATCTTGATCACCCAATTCCATCCATCTTGAATCCTCTCACTTCTTACCATCGTCATTATTATAGAGACTAAAGTTCCTTTGATAGCTGCCATGAAATCTCCTCGTAAAATACTGACTATTAGCCCAAAGGTGTAATCTCCCTAAATACTCAATTCAAGCACCATAATAAATGATATCTTACGTGGTGCACCCACTTTCATTTTGATACTTATCTTTTGTGATGTCATTCCAGTATCGTCGTCCATGTGATGGCATCACT
The DNA here is from genome assembly GCA_007258455.2 of Sequoia sempervirens. Taxonomy (NCBI): domain Eukaryota; kingdom Viridiplantae; phylum Streptophyta; class Pinopsida; order Cupressales; family Cupressaceae; genus Sequoia; species Sequoia sempervirens. The sequence goes on from VDFB02058242.1 coordinate 567,650,783, forward strand.
CGGCCATGGTTGGGATTCCTTCGTGAGGTCATTACTGGATAGTGCCAAGAGCGCCAACTCCGCAGGATATGAAAATGTAGAAGTTGTGGGGTGAGGCCAACTTGAGGCCAAGGCTGTTGCACTCAGCCGAACGTCCATGGGTGTGGTGGGATCCGCACATGTGTTAGCCATGGTGGCGACATGATACAGGGGAGGCATTTGATGACAGTATTACTAGTGACAACCTTTACAACTAAGCTTCCAGCCATACCAAACTTCAATAATCCGCTATATGCAAGAGGGTCTGATATATCAACGTCGATTCAAAATGCACCAAATTACCTGATTTATTTACACACAAATTTCTTGTGCCCTCCAATGCGTAATACGATGTTGGCCCGGGTTTTCATCATCTGCTCTCTTTCATAAGTCACGAGTTAGGGCATACATTGTCCATGATCAAACTGCATTCACAACCCTTATGACATCAATGATTCTGATTTCATTATGCCCGTAGGTAGCAAAAGGGATCCATATTAGAGTTGGCTCGAACCCACTCATGCAATTAATCGTGGGGAGTCGTTGATTGAGATTCCATAAAATAAGGGTGTAAAGAAGGGACCCTATTCGTGGGCACATTGTGGGTCCCTGCCGTCTGCAGACAAGTCTTTATGGGCCGTTAGTAGGGCGATGGCTGTAATAGTAGCAGTACCCATAGGAATGGTGTCTGCCAAACGAGGTGCGGGCTAGAGAACATGGGGTGCCATCTGAGGGATGCCAGTAAGAAATGGCAGAAGGTGCGGAGAAACCTGCAATGCAGGTTCTGCCCGAACGATGGCCGTCCACTCCTTTGAAATGCTTACATGGAAAGCATTGGGTGTTGTGATTAATTTGTTGCACATGTAACAGTGACAGTGAACGAAGGCAAGAAACCCATACGAGAAAGACGACATTGGTGGGTTACGGGTCCACAAAGCAGGGAGGTACCAAGGCTTTGTTGTTTACAAACGACATCAAGGTAGCAGATTCCCATTAGTGATGGCCCACAAGGGTAGGCCCACCGACAAGTTTGGACTCAAAATCCTACCCACAAACCTCAAGATTTACTTTGATGAAATGGTACAAACAAGGTCTGAGTCATGGAGAGATAAGAGGGCAAAGCCATTTAGAGGATAGTGGTTGGGTGATGGTAATTCACACAGGAGGACCCCAGACATGTTAGATTTAAATAGTCTTGTAGCAATGGGGTCGACCCAAAATGGTAATGACAGGGATAGTAGGGCCAAGCACGGAGTCCGCCATGCAAGGGGGGGTCAAGGGTGAGTCGTCGCAACAGCAGTGAAGCTAGGATAGAAACCCGCACAGGGTGATCCACAAATGCAGGTCCAAGGAGCACGAATGACACAATCGACAATGATAGGTACGAAGTCTGCATGTCGGGTAGATGTCAAGGCTCGGTTGCAAGAAAACGGTGGAGTGTAGTGGTGAATAGCAGAGGGAAACCAAAGAACACGAGTTCGTAACTGTCAACAGATGCCAAGGAGCTGACCCACAAGGGTAGATGACTTAGCGAAACTCGAGTAGATGAATCGAGCCATCATGAAATTGATCATTTTAACGTGCATGGCTGAATTGGACTTGCAAACAGGGGTACGCAATACGAAAATTGGGAAAAATGATCCATTAGAGTGATAAAGAGGGGATCCCTACCTTTGGCAAGGCGTGTATGCAAAACATGCACAAAAAATGGTGACCCATTGGGGAAATGCTCTAGAGCATTTCAATGAAAATTTGGAATCACAGAACCTAGAATCTCTAGTTCTGATCCTCACGCTAGAGAAAACAATTTGAACGCTCGACCAAAGGATCAAAACCACTAGTCAATCCAACCCTTAGTATACTGAAAATCCAGGTATGTGCAATTGTGTTAATTCCCATCCTTTAGTTGCTATAGGAACTCATGCTTTGTCCAGTTAAGCTACATAGTTTATTCTAATGCATCCGAGACATTGCCTTGTCACCAGTCAAGCATCCACAGCCTTGACGAGGTTGTCGTTGAGATTCTCCTAAACATTGCTCTACTGTCGGCCAAGCGTCCATAGCCCTAGTAGAGTTGCTCGTACCCCCTGATAGGTTGAATTTTCTTTCTTTTGATTTTCAATGTTTTCTTTTCTTTTTTTTCTTTTGATTTTCTCTTTTCAATTATTTTATTTCAACCCATAGGCAATGAAGCTCGCACTCAAGGCTGAGAATCACATTGGTGTTGAAGCAGAATTTTAGATTTTTCACTTAACTAGACTTCACAAAAGGCTCTACAGTGACTACCAAATTCTTAAAGTGTGTGAGAGATTTAAGATTTTAGAATACATCAAGAATGAGACCAACAAACAACTTATCCCCTTCGAATCAAACACCCGACTCACTTGACACTAACAAAAGATCATCACCGTTCACTCTGAAAATTTGATTAGAGTTTGATGAAGAAATAGGTAGAACAATCCCAAACACTAGAATGGTTGTTGTGCACACAGATGTGTCCAACTAAAAGTAGAGGGACCCCAAGCAAAATAGCAGCAAAACGAAACAAAACAAAAAGCAACAACCTACACTAACCAAAGCGGGAAAGCGAAAGCAAAAAAAAGGGAAACTATTCTAAAGAAAACCTAACCTACGACAAACCAACTACTCTAACAAAAGTAGGAAAGTGAGGTATTCACATGACACCTATTCTACTCAAAATGAACTATGTACAAAGGTATTTACAAAGGACCACATTCAGGTGAGGCAAACCGATGTTCACGTTCATTGGACCTCATAATGCACACACAAGCAGACGGGTGATTGTTATAGTCCTTAACCATGTAGATTTATCCTTATGTTCAGAAAAAAGAAACTTAACATTGTAGCGTTCAAATTCAATCACATATTGAGGAAAAATCAGCAATTGAGGTGGCTCGTTAAATCCATGGTTAATCCATAAACATGTTTGTCTCCCCTCATTCCCATAATCAAATTGGTACACACAATTATAAGAATTCACAGGAGTAAGGAAAGACAAAACGTAGATGTTGTCCCGCGAAGGTGGCAATGCCTGATAGTCAAGAGTGAGCACCGCATCATCAATCGTTGCATTGACAACCTCTGGTGGGAGCAGTGGAGGGTGCAACATTTTTTATCTTGGGCATGGGTAGGCCTAGGAGGACAAGGCAACAAATGCCCCTTCCGAGTCTTGTGTGGGATCCACAACTTCTATTGGTTGCTCTTCAAGGAGGAACACCTCATCTTGTTGATCTTCTATAGTCCAGACATCTACTTGACTGCTGTCTTCAAGAGGCAGCATGCTATCCCATTTCCTTTCCCAGGTGTCAACCTTATTCTTATGATGTTCAATGTCATGGGATGACGACATGCATGAATCAATCCTATTGCAACTCTCTGGATGTGAAGGAGGATCAACAATGATCAAGGTAGAAGGACCCCCAATTATGTCTTGTAGTTGACCAAGCATGTCATGTTTGTTGGCAGCCATCGAAACACCCCCACCTTTATCTTCCTCTCTCTACATTTCATGTATCTCATCAGTATGTTCAGTCTTTTCCTCTTGGTCACTATCACTGTAAATGGAGAAGGAACACCTCTCCCATTTCGAAGGCTCTAGCACTTCATTGTTCGGAGGTTCAGGTAGCGGGTCTTCATCACTCCTATCTTCTGAAATGTACTCATTTTTAGCATTGGTATACGTCTGAAGTGTAGCTCCAAATGGAATGAAGACTTCAATTGATTGCACTTCCCCAAGGGGACTAAAATCCCATATATTATTTCTCTCCAAGGATTCCCCATAGAGCCCAACATTTGTGGTGTATGAATTCTCTTCAAGAGGGAAAAATTCTTGGTGATTAATGGACAATGTTCCTATGTGTTCTCCTTCATCGTTTGGAGGCTCAGGATTGCATTGTTCTTCTACTATTGTTGTCTCAACACCTTGGAGAGGATGGTATTCAATTGAGTTGCTACTTGGTTCTAATTCTTTGTCATTTAGCTCGAGCCTGGAAACAGTGATAGGGGCAGTGCACTTGGCTGCCCCACTTGCTCTCTAACTTGTTCAATGGCTTCCTGGTAGAGTTCACACATAAACTCAGAATGTGATGAATCATGGATTCTACACCAATTCAGGAGTAGCAACACATTCAAATCTACTTGGTATCTTAGCCCAGACCAATCCCTTACTAATCTTGACACTAGCTCATTATATCTATTCACCATTAGCTCCTTGTCATCACTTTAGAAGGAAGTTTGGTAGTGGACAATCGTGGCATATGATTGTTCCCACTCCTCCAAATCTTCATTTTTCAGATGCATGATCGTTGTCATTCATGAAGGAGAGGTCTTCTAATCTGATTTCACTTATTTCTTCGTTATTATTTTTTGTTGTCCCAGGGCTATCAATCTCTTCTTTTTTTTATTTTCAGCATCTTCATGAGTTGCTTCAACATACGTTGTTGTAAACCTTGTTGATCCATCCTGAATTGCTTATGTCTTCCCTTTTGGAATGGAGGACTGCTCTTTGCTGATAGAGGAAAGGCTTTCCAACTCCCTCTCAACTGAATTATCATCAAAGCTTCTAGCTGTCCCAAGAAAATCAACTTCTTCCTTTTCATTTTTAGCTTCAGTATTCATTGTCCCAAAACTAGTTTGTGTTGAATTCCTTGGTTCATCTTCAATGTGTTGTCCTCCAGTTGTTGATAGCTCTTCTGCCTCATGGGATGACTCATCCTTATTGAAATTTGGCCGCTCTAACTTGTTCAAACAACCCTTGGCTCAAGTGATGATGCTTGTGCATGATGAGCAAGTGAATTTGAAGTGAGGTGCATTGTGAAATCTTCACCAACTTGGCATTAGTACTTCCTCCAATCCTGGTTCATCTTTGCTGCCCAAACATTCTTGGATCAACTCCTTGAATGCCTTAGCTACCATGTTGATCAATTCCTCTTCTAGATCTACAATAACCAAGGGCTGATATATTTCCCAAAAGGGAATCTCCCCTTGCAAGACCTTTTCAACTCTGCTCAAGAAAGTCAGACATCCCAACTCATTATGTTTATGAGTGGAATGTATCCTACACTTATCTTCCAATGCAAATTTGTGCAATGGTTTCTTCAATCTCTTGTTTAAATCTGCATGTAGCTGAGTGATACTGATTTGCACATGCTGCTCCATCCCAACTCAACTTTTGTTTGTCTTCAAAATTTTCTGATTTTCAAGTTTCAACATTAAAAGAGATCTCCTTATCTCATATTTCTTCTTGAAAGTGCTCTTTTCAACTTCCAACTTTTAGCTTTGTAACCTCAACATGTTAGCCCTCTATCTAGCACTCGTTTTGTTGACGTGTTTTTTATGCAGTTCTCAACACAATTAATTGGACAAATGAAGGAGTCCAAATAATAAAGGAATAAAAAGAAAAAATTAAAATTGAAAAAAGAAACAATAAACTCAAGATAATAGAAAAGAGAATTAAACAAAACTAAAAAGCATCAAAAAAGAGAACTTGGGCCAAGATAAATAAAAATTAATAAAATAGGAAAAGAAAAACAAAAAAACAGGTAAAGAGAGAGGGATCAATTTTATTTTTATTTTTTTTAAAGAAAATAATTAAAAAAAAGAGAAGAAAGAAAGGAAAACAAGATTAATGCATAATAGAGAAATAAGGGGAAGGCTTAAATAAAAGACTAAAAATTGAAAGAAAAGAATATATAACTAAAATAAAATAATAAAATAATAAAAGAAGGAAACTAAGATTATTAAAGCACAATTATAAAATGAAAGAAGAAATGAATACATGTAAAAAACCAAAGAAATCTTATATATTAAAACATACATATACATATACATATACATATACGTATACGTATACGTATACGTGTATATATATATATATGTATATGTATATGTATATGTATATGTACATATACATATACATATATATACATATACATATACATATATATATGAAAAAAGTACAAAACTAAATGAAAGAAGGAAACTTAAAAAATAAAGCAATAAAATAAGATAAGAATGAATAAATTAAGTGAGAGGCTAAAAGATAAATAAAATGGAAAAACCAAAAAAGAAAACTTACCTTATTAGTTTTTTTTCCCTTCCTTTTTTCCTTTAGTTGGTTTTTAGATTTTTTGGCCTCCCTTTTTTTTCTAAATTTTTAAACTTTTTCTATCTTGTCTTCCTTGGCTTGTGTGCAACCTTCTCCCCTTCCACCTGGTCCATAAATTTGATCTTGGTCTGCAACTAAACATTATACTCCTTATGCTTTCTGCTTTCATCATGATGATGGATCATGAAGTGTGATCCAAAACGTTGATTCAAAAATCTTTACACAATTGAATTCAGAAATCATTTGAATATCTCTTTCATGTTTAGTGCAAGTAGGCCAAGAGCTATAATTTTATTTTTACACCTCATGAGACCAAACCAAGGGTGAAAAATATTGGGTTGGGTGAGTGAATGCTAGTGGAGATCTCTATTTTCACCAAAATCTATCAATCCTTCTATTCAACAATGATCCAACAAAGTCTCTTAAGAGGTCTAAGAAAAGAGGTGTCAAACTTTGACAACACATGTCTCAAAACTTATAGCACTTGTCAATGTTTCATTTGCACTTATAGGTGCTTTTTAGGTATAAATGCAATAAAATATCTTAGTTTACATCAACTCCAAGATATTTTTCTTGTCAAAGAAATTTCATTTTTGGAAAAATGCCTCTGTTATAGTTATGCAAGGATGCCAAGAGCCAAAATTTTAATTTTTCACCTCATGGTACTAAACCAAGGGTGTGAAAATATAAAATTTATTTGGTGAGTGCTAGTGGAGTCTATGTTTAATATATAAATTATCTTAATTATTATAAAGCTATATGATCTATTAATGCCTCTTAAAAACCTAAAATAAAAAGGTGCACTTCATTCACATTTATAGGTGGATTTTAGGTCTAAATATAACAAAATATCTTAGTTTCCCTCAAATAAAAACCTTTTCACCATGTACATGATGAATGCATTCTTACAAAATGCATCTTTTATTGTTGGTGCAAGTGTGCCAAGAGCTCTATTTTGGTTATATACCTCATGAAATGAAATTGATGGAATGAAAACGTCAAGGTGGATAGTTGAATTATATTGTATTCCTTATTTCATCAATGAAGTACATAATTGTCCTAATAGTATATAGCAATCTAGTAAGGCCTCTTAAGATACCTAAGATTTTAAAAAGGTGTTAAACCTTGATGGAGTGATTCTTGGAATCTATGGTAGATAGGAATTTTTATTTCACATATATGGGTGGATTTTAGATCTAACTAAAATTAACTAAATTGGTTCCCTTCAACTTAACCCATTTGATCATGGAGATAATGAATGCATTAATGCAAATTACCTATTTTGTGCTCAATAAATGATCTGAGAACTTTAGTGAGTGTGCTTACTCAACAAAGTCTTCACTTAATCAGATTTGAAATAGTACTTATCCAAATCTATGCCAAGATCTTTAATTAATGATTTGAATCCAATATGTAAATTCAAATCATCAATCTACTGAGCTCACTAATTATTGTCTTTACACTTAACTAATTAACTTACTTTAAAATACGGAATAAAGAACAATGATCATCATCATAAGTAGACCATAAGATCAAAGACACGTTTGATTACGAAGTTCACCTCTTTGGGCCACATCTTTAGATCTGCTCAATAAGCATGATCAGTTTCCCAGTAATGTTGAACCTGAAAAAATACTTACAACACCTGGTCTATTGAATACATATACAAGTTTTCATTGTCAAGAAGTATCAAAGGCCTACGAGCACTCCCTGAATCCACACAGTACTAGTGCTTCCAATAATGACAACAAATGCAATCCTAGTTCCTAAAGCATCAACTAAATGAGAACTAGATCAAAGGTACTTTGCCTTGATTACAAAACAGAATTCAATATGCAAGTATTAAGTCAAGAATCATAAACGCTTTGGTTATACCTAACATTGGATGCACAACCTCGCAAGAGAAAAGAATTCAACAGGATCTCATAATACTCCTTCCAGTACAAGCACCATAGTCTTTTGATCTACCCGCACGAAGCTTCAGAACCACAATTCTTCTCTCAAGTCGTCCTACAACAATCTTTGTCACTTGATTCTTGATTTGGATCCTCACTTGGATTCTTTATGAAGAATTTGTTCTTCTGAATGAGAGAACTCAATCCAAGAATGTGATGATGGAATGCCTCCGTAGCACTCCCCTTTATACTTGAAATTGGCCTAGTGGGTTAAAACCACCAAAATTTGGCATTTTCCCCCTTAAAGGAAGGAGTTAAAACAATTTCCCTATTTTACATTAAAAACAATAACCCCCTCTAATAAAACATTTAGATTTATTTTTGAGCCCCTTGTCTTGTTTTTTTTGGGCTATTTAGTTTGGGTCGTATTTGTTTTTGTTTCATTTAATATTCAACTAATAACCACTTAAGGTTATTTACATATTTTAAAATATTATTTAAGCCCTTGAAAATATTTCATTCAGGCTATTATAAGTTTTGTTTGTCTGGTTTTTTTATTTATTTAATTCTAATCCCACCTAATAACCATTAAAAGGCTATTTGTAATTCTCCTAAATCCACAACCTATGCAAATGATAACTCCACAACAACTCAAGGGATAAGATGAGAAAAAATCCCATGAATCTCTCAACTCTCCTTGAGAATAGGAAAATAGTTGTGAGATGGATTCTCACATAAACTAATTTCATTTTTTTACAAATTAAATGAATGATACGTGAGAATTCCACTTAGTGCGAGTATTAATCATTTTTTCCAATTTAAATGAATAATACATGAGCTTCCCACACTCATTTCAAGTATTAATCATTTTTTTTTCATTTTTAAATGAATAACACGAGTTTTCTTCCAACCCATTTGGAGCATTAATAATTTATTTTAAACTTTGTCACCTATCATCAAATTTTTAATGATTTATCTTATGGTGAGCAAAGTAGGAAATTTTCACCTTTTGATGGGTTCCTACACCTGGTTTGACTAAACTTTGACTGGCCATATCTTGGACATATGAACTCCATTTTCACTTGTTCAAGTTACGTCAGATTTTAATTTTTGAGAACTTCGACATGGTGTCTATTTCAAGGGCATCCAAAATAGTTGAATTTTCAAGTTCTCGGGATCCACCTGCATTAGACCTCCCCATTGAAGAACTTTTGGTCTCCAAAAGTTTACTGTTCCTTTGACATAGGCCTTAGATCAACTTTGTTGCCACCTCTGAAGCCCTAGTGTAGTACTACTACTGACTTCGCCTTCAACAACTTGGCTTTGATCCTATCCCATCGTGATGCTATCACATCTTGATACTCTCACATCTTCTCTCTAAGGGTGTTACTCTTTGACAACACCAGGAAGCATACATTGCTACATCTTCCTGGTAGGGTCTTACACTTCAACAATGCATCATCAACATGAGCTTTCCTATTGCCACATCTACCTCTAGGGGTCTTACATTTTGACAACACCAGGACTTCAAAAGTCATTAAGACATAGTCCAAAATGGAACTTCACATACCAAAAGTAAGAAGGATATTGAGCATGATTAACCTGTCTCTCAGTGCTTCTCATTTTGCATCAACACTAGGAAGATTCTAGCATGACTCTGATGCTCCTCCTCGCTTACAAACTACTTGAGCAATGGTAAACTATGCCTCAGCCTGATACATTCCTTCACCTTTGTTCTTCAGAATGGATGATTAAAGGCTTCACTATTCAGCTCTATCTCTATTTGTTGTAGCAACAAGGCCATAGAAAAATCCCTTCAAGGACTTCGGTCATCATCTGACTAAGTTCGAAAGATGAGAACATATAGGTCACTCTTGACCAATCTCAAAAAATCTAAGTCCTGATGTGTAGATGGTTTATCCATCTAAACATTGTTCTTCTTCAATAGAAGCTTAGTGACACACTCTCACTTTGAGAGTTAGTGTCAGCCACTTGAGTACTGAAACAACATCTTCAACCTACATAATGAAGTTTTCAAGTATTCTCCTTCGGATTATAAGAGATATGGCTTCAAAATCCTTACAAAAATCTCAATCTAGAGTAATACAACTTCATACAAATACTTGCAAACAGTCACATTTAGAGTCTTTCACTCATAACCACACTGTTTTTACATCAACTAACATATTACCACAATCCAAATAGGTAACAAAGTTGACACAACTATATAGTCAGCATATTTATCCATCTCTTACAAAGCTGAACAAAGGAACTTTCCTCTTCCAACTGCTCATGTTTCTACTGAGGCTCTTCACGGACTACCTTAGGGATGGTCAGCACAGGTTCTTCTTTTACCTCTCCAACCTCCTATTGACTGGATTCCTTCAGTGAACATCAAAGCTCTAGGTGCAACTTCCAACACTTCTCAACCCAATGCCCACTAATTTTGCAGTGAGTGCAATAATTTTGGGCTTTGTCCTACATTATCATTTCCTTCTTCGGAGTGGAATGTTGAAGGTATGCTACATGCCTTGCTGTCTCCTTATCCTGCATGACCAACTTCCTACAAAGTATCTGCTTCTTGTTGCAACTTTCTACACAGTGGTTAGGGACATGGAAAAATGTCCATGGTCGCATATTCCATAAGACTGGTATTAAAGACTTACTACTTTCAAAATCAACAATAGATTGAAAGTGTTCATCACCTTTGGATTTTCCTTGGCTAGCTTGAGCATTGCTCTGCTTAGAAGATGCATATTTTCCTTTGTCAGGTTTTGTCCCCAACTATTGAAGGTTATCTACCCTAGACTATCCTCCATTACGTTCATCTTTTCTAGGAGATGATTTGTAGTCACCATAGTGTGGTTCACCTTCAACTTGATCTCTCACAAAGATGGTTTTGGAACATTCTCCACTCTCTTCACTATCATAACCCAGTCTAGTATAATGAGGTTGTTCTACCACCTTTATGGAACTAGCTATTCCTTGGCCATGAATCCCAAAACCTTTCCCACTACAACCCACCTTCATTAGCAGCTTCATACCGATACCCTTGGTATGTTTTTCAAATGCTGCAAAAGGGAAGGAATTGAAATTACTTCATTTATTACCTTATCCATTGCTTAATAAACTTCCTGATTGTTTTCTAATGGCTCCTTCTAAACTAATGCAAATGAAGCCTCTAAGCTATTAGGATGTGTAAGGGGCACATATGAGGAATCCTCTAAGTGTGGAAAAAGAGGTGCAGATGCCAGGATCTTCAATCCAAGGAGGGCTCTTTGCAACCAAACTTTATCCCATCTATTCCTCCATAACACTCTATAACATCAAGTGTATCTTCCTCTTCTCGTCTTCCAAGTATTCAGGGAAACTTCACAACTCATCATTCTCCCCCTAAAGATGTTGATTGGCTTCCTCGAGTTCTTGAAGCCTCTTGGACTTATCCTAGAGGAGTGCTTCGATCATCCTCTTCATAGCAAATAAATCATCCATCATGGATGTAGAAATTGTCACCTTTGAAGATTCCCCTCACTCAGATTCCATTGTTCTCTTGGATGTACACCTATTAAGCTTGCATACTTGCAAACCAACAAACTGTCACACTAATCAAAACACCAAGAAAACTACAAATTAAGCTCAGAAAAAGCTTTGATACCACTTGATCTGAAAACTTTAGTGAGTGTGCTTACTCAATGAAGTCTTCACTTAATCAAATTTGAAATAATACTTATCCAAATCTATGCCAAGATCTTTAATTAATGATTCAAATCCAATTTGTAAATTCAAATCATCAATCCATTGAGCTCATTGATTAGTGTCTTTACACTTAACCAATTAACTTAGTTCAAAATGAGAAATAAAGAACAATGATCAACATCATAAGTAGACCATAAGATCAGAGACACGTTTGATTATGGAGTTCACCTCTTTGGGCTACATCTCCAGATCTACTCAATAAGCGTGATTAATTTTCCATTAATGTTGAACCTGCAAAACTGCTTACAACACTTGGTCTTCTGACTACATATACAAGCTTTCACTACCAGGAAGTATCAAATCCCTATGAGCAGTCCCTAAATCCACACAATACTAGTGCTTCCAATAATGACAACAAATACAGTCCTAGTTCCTAAAGCATCAACTAAATGTGAACTAGATCGGAGGTACTTTTCCTCAATTACAAAACTAAATTCAATATTCCAGTATTAAGTATCATAAACACTTTGGTTATACCTAACATTGGATGCACAACCTCGCAAGAGAAAATAATTCAAGAGGATCTCACAATACTCCTTCTAGTACAAGCACAATAGTCTTCTGATGTACTCGCATAGAGCTTCAGAACCACAATTCTTCTCTCAGGTCTTCCTACAACAATCTTCGTCACTTGAGTCTCGATTTGGATCCTCACTTGGATTCTCTATGAAGAATTCATTCTTTTGAATGAGAGAACTCAATCCAAGAATGTGATGATGGAATGCCTCCCTAGAACTCTCTTTTATACTTGAAATTTTCCTAGTGGGTTAAAACCACCAAAATTTGGAATTTTCCCCCTTAAAGGAAGGAGTTAAAACAATTTCCCCATTTTACATTAAAAACAATAACCCCCTCTAATAAAACATTTAGATTTGTTTTTGAACCCCTTGTCTTGTTGTTTTTCAGGCTATTTAGTTTGGGTTGTTTTTGTTTTTGTTTCATTTAATATTCAACTAATAACCACTTAAGGTTATATACATATTTTAAAATATTATTTAAGCCCTTGAAAATATTTCATCCGGGCTATTATAAGTTTTGTTTGTTTGTAGTTTTGTATTTTTATTTAATTCTAATTCCACCTAATAACCATTAAAAGGCTATTAGTAATTCTCCTAAATCTGCAACCTATGGAGAGGATAACTCCACGACAACTCAAGGGATAAGATGAGAGAAAGTCCCATGAATCTCTTAACTCCTCCTTGAGAATAGGAAAATAGTTGTGCGGTGGATTCTCACATAAAAATAATTTCATTTTTATACAAATTAAATGAATAATATGTGAGAATTCCACTCCCTTCAAGTATTAATCATTTTTTCCAATTTAAATAAATAATACATGAGCTTCCCACACTCATTTCAAGTATTAATCATTTTTTTTTCAATTTTAAATGAATAGCACACGAGTTTTCTTCCAACCCATTTGAAGCATTAATCATTTATTTTAAACTTTGTCACCTATCATCAAATTTTTAATGATTTATCTTATGGTGAAAAAAGTAAAAAATTTTCACCTTTTGATGGGCCCTTGCACCTAGTTTGACCTATCTTTGACTGGCCATAACTTGGACATATGAACTCCTTTTTCACCTGTTCAAGTTGCATGGGATTTTTTTTTTCAAGCACTTTGACATGGTGCCAATTTCAAGGGCATCCATAACAGTTGAATTTTTAGGTTCTTGAGATCCACTTGGATCAATAAAAGTGTATCAATATCCACAACTTTCTTTTCTCTCCTTGTGGGACCAAAATAATAAAATGAACACATTGGATTTGGTAATGGAATGTTATTGAAGTTTATTTTTTATCACAAATTTTCTTGGTCCTTTTGGGCTACAACAATCTACTAAAATATTTTAAAAGACCTAAGAGAAAAAATGTGTGAAACTTTGACAAAATTATTCATGGAATACATAGTATCCTAGAATATTTAATTCACACATACAAGTTAATTTTGGGTCTAAAAATAGTAAATTATCTCTATTTCCCTCAAATTAAAATTATTTAATTGTACTTACAATAAATGCATTATTGAATATTACCTTACTGAAGCATGCTAAGACCCATAATTTTCCTTTTCTACTCCATGGGACAAATATGAGGGTATGAGCATAAAGGGATGTGAGATGGAATATTATTGGAGTTCTTTATTTATCACTAAATTGTCCCAATTATTCTGGCTATAATAATTCATTAAAGTCTTTAAGAGACCTAATAGAAAAAAGTGTAAATTTTTTATGGAGTAATTTTCTAAATCCATGGCACCTAAAAAAATTTCACTCACACCTATAGGTGGATTTTATCCAACTATAATAATACATCTTGGTTTCCCTCAAATCTAAAGCATTTGAGTTTGCCAACAATGAATGTATTATTTCAAAATGTCTCTTCTTTGCTTAATGTGAGTACCCCAAGAGCCTTAATTTTATTTTTTCCTCATGGTATTGAACTAAAAGAATGAAAAAATTGAGTTGGGTGGGAGAATTATATAGAAGGTGTAGCATCGTAAATTGTCACCCCTATTAATTACACACTACCTTGACACCCTATTTTTCCTAAAACATTCATTATAATAATAATATTCTTGTTTTGGGACCATATCAATAAAATATAGTTAAATCATCATCCCTAGAAATCTAGGCCAAAAAAACCCGATCATGGGTCTTTGACACCCTAGACCAAAAAGCAAAGTTTTAAATATTTAAAATCTTGATTGGTGACCTTTTATAATTTAAAAGTAATTGCAGGTTAGCCCCTACCCAAAAATAGTAATTAAAATGTATATAAAAAAATGGTTTCCCTCTCATTTTAAACATAAAGAAGGCAATTATGAATGAAAAGTGATTATGATGCAATTATGGAGAAGTATTGAGTTATCCACTACATGTTATCTACAACAAGATATTGTGTTTTGGGAGCTAACCTTTTGTAGGTCTTTCAAGAAATCAAGGAATCCATCAATCAATATGTGTGGCAACTTGTGTGTGGCATCACTTCATCAAGGATTTAACATCTTTTTTTATTAAGTGGGGTAAATGCTTTTGATCCGAAGCTATGAACCAGTGAGGTCACAAATATGGGGGACCTCATCCCCAATACAAATTCTCAAAAATTACACCTCAATGGGATTTGAACCTTGATGGAAAGAATAAAAAGACAACAACTTGACCATCACAACATGTCACTATTAGCATCAAGGATTTAACATAAAGGTAACATTATCATTTTTTATTTATCATTTCAGTCAGTTATTGTTGTTTTGGCCTCTAATTGACCTAAGGTATGCCCTCTTGATCATCATCAATCATTGTACATGGAGGTAGAAAAACCAAAATGGGGTTTCACTTAGGCAATCCCTTATGTAGAACAACCTTCCTCCCTCTTTTCCTGTGTAGAGGTTAGATCCAAGAGTTTCAACAAAAGAAAATTTTAGAAAACACAAAGTAGACTATAATGTACATTTCAAAATTTGCAAATTTTAAAGAGGAGGAATCCAATCTAGGGTGCCCCATACCCTTATCCTTGCAAATCAACTCCAAATTTCTATCAAAGGTTTCTCTCTGTATCACATTCTTAGATCTATGTTATGTTTAGGAAATTTCAGTTTTTCTTGTGTGGAAAAAGTGTTTTCCAGACTAGGTTGCATAGTCAAATTAATTCAATAAATCCATATTAAATTTAGTCAATTTCTAGATCAACAAAAGAACCAGATCTAGGGAAGGTTAGCTCTCATTTTATGTTTTAGCCAATCTCATACCCTTTTTTTATTTGAATTCTAATGTTAATTTCAAAGAGGAGTGATCTTAATGATCTACATACTAGGTCTAGGATCCCTTTTTCACCAAAATAGGGCCTATTTTTTCACTAAACTATCTCATTCCTTTGAGGAGACAACAATCCAACAAAGTCTCTTAAGGGACCTAAGATAAAAAAAAGTGTCACACTTTGTCAAAGAGTTTCCTATAATTTGTGGATCTAGGTGTTTTATTCATACCTATAAGTGGATTTTTGGTTTGATTGAAATACTCTATCTTAATTTTCCTCATATATAAATAGTTTGACCATGCCAATAACTAATGTATTCTCATAAAGTACCTCATTTATACTCAATACAATCATGTCAAGAGCCATAAGTTTCTTTCTACACCTCATTAGAGTAAACTAAAGATGTGAAAATATTGGGTTGAGTAGGTGAATGCAAGTGGAGCCTCATTTGGTAATTGAAGTGATGTGACCCTTATAGGCTGCAATGACTTTAAAAATTTTGTTAGGAGACCTAAGGGAAAAAGTTTTTAAATATTGATAGAGCATTACTTAGAATACAAGATATCTAAAAATATTTTGATCTCGTCTATAAGTGGATTTTTAGTCTAACTAAAATAATTAAGCTTAATTTCCATAAATAATGAACTATTTGACCATGTAGACTATAAAGGTATTCTTATAAAATGTCCTTTTTATGCTTAGTGCAAGCATTTCAAGAGTCATAATTTTCTTTCTACAACTAGTGGTACCATACTAAGGGAATGCATATGTTTGGTTAGGTGGTGGAATACTATTGCAGGCCTCATTCCAACACTAAATTATTCTGGGCCTTCCAAGCTATAATGATCCAACAAGGTCTCTTAAGAGACCTAAGAAAAAAATGGCACCAAAATTTGATGGACTGATTCTCTAAATTCATGGCACCCAAAAAAAAATTATTCTCACCTATAGGTATTTTTGAATCTAGCTAAAATAATTTATCTTAAGTTCCCTCAAATCTATTTTTTTTATTATTTCAATGGTAGATACATTCTTATAAATTCTCTTTTATATGTAGTAAAAGTAGGCCTAGAGCCATACTATTATTTCTCCACAATATGAGATCAAATGAAGGGTGTGAAAATATAAAGGTGGGAAGGAAAATTATAGTGGATGCCTTATTTTCTTTCCAAATTCTACCATTATTTTCAAGCTATAATGATCTATAAAGTCTCTTCAGAGACACAAAAGAAAAAGGCACCAAATTTTGATAAAGTGGTTTTCAAGATTAGTAGCACCTTATAATGTTTGATTTTCACATATAAGTGGAATTTATGTTATACTATAATAACCTATCTCAAAATTTCTCAAATTTGATATGTTTGACCATGCTAACAATAAATACATTCTTATAAAATGTGTCTTTTGTAGTTAGTGCAAGCATGCTAAGTAAAAAACATATTCTTTGTGTGCCCCATGAGAAAAATAAAGGGTGAAAAAATATTAGTGTGGCCAAGGGAATGCTATTGGATTCCTTATTTCATTTCCAAAGCACCCTATTGCTTCTAGGCTATGGCAATATAACAAAGTCTCTTTAAAGATACCTAAGAGAAAAAGGGTTCCAAACTTTGACTAAGAGATTCTCAAAATATATATTAACATAGGAATTTTTCTTTCAAACATATGGGTGGATTTAAATTCTTAATAAACTAATATATCTTAATTTCCCTCAGCTCTAAATTATTTGATGCTATCAATAATGAATGTGTTCTTGTAAGTTCCTCTTTTGAGCTTAGTGCAAGCATTCCAAGAGCCTTGTTTTTTCTTCCACTCCTCATGGGACTAAGCTAAGTGTACAAAAATAATGGTGTTTGTAGGGGAATGAATATGGAGACCTTGTTTTCTCATTAAATTTTATATAGGTCCTTCTAGGCTACAATGATTTGACAAATTCTTTCAAGATATCTAAGAGAAAAAGTACCAAAATTTGATGTAAGGTTTCTCAAAATCCATGACTCAGTAATATTTTAATTTACACCTAAATTTGGATTTTAGGTTTAAATACAATAATCTATCCTAGTTCCCATTAAACCAAAATTGTTTGACAATTCCTACAACGAATATATTATTTCAAATTCTTCTTTTACACCCAATGCAAGTGTGCCAAAATCCTATTTTTATTTCTATATCATAGGGTACCAAAGTTAGGGTTTAAAAATATTAGGTTGAGTAGGTTAATTCTATCTAAGGTCATATTTCATCATCAAAGTTTTACATTCCTTATTAGCTATAATTATTAGAAAAATTCTCTTAAGAGGTCTAAGACCAAAAAGGTACCAAAATATAATGAATCATTTGTTTGAATTCATGACACCTATGAATGTTCCACTCATACCCAAAGGTATATTTTTAGTCAAACTACAATAATATATTTTAGTTTCTCTTAAATTCAGACTATTTCATTGTTCCAAAACAAGTGCATTGTTAAAAATGCCTCTATTACACTTAATAGAAGCATGCCAAGGGACATATTTTTCTTTCTAAACCCTATGGGAGTAAACCAAGGGTAAGAAAAAATTACCAAGGGTGCCCGACTGGTAGTGGAAATCCCATCACATTAGGAAATATTTTTTATTTTTTTGGGCTATCATGATCCAACAAAGTCTCAAGAGACTTTATAGAAAATAATTACAAAAACATGATGAAGAATTTCTAAAAGCCTATTGCACCTAGGAATGTTTTCTGATACCTACACATGGATTTTAAGTCTAAATATAATAAATTATTTTGGTTTCCCTTAACTTTCAACTATTTTGGTGATCCAACAAAGTCTATGAAGAGACCTAGGTTCAGAAAGGGGCCAAAATTTGATGTATCGTTTCTCTAAATTCATGATGTACCTAGGAATGAATTTTAGGTTTGACCATAATAACCTTCATTATTTTTCTTAAATTCAAACCATTTGAACATGTTGACAATGATTGTATTCCAATTAAATCATGCTTTTACAATCAATGCAAATATGATGATAGAAATAATTTTCTTTTTGCACTTCATGAAATTAAACTAAGAGCACAAACACACTAGGTTAGGTAGGGTAGTTCTATTAGAGGCCTACTTTCATCATTGAAGTCTTTTAGTCCTTATATACTACAATATCTCATCAAAGTCTTTTAAGAGACATTAGATAAAAAAGGTGCCAAATTTTGATAGAGCAATTCTTAGAGTCTATGGTAGATAGGATTTTTTTTTGAAAAATGTGTTTATTGTAGGTTTAATTACAATAACCTATCTTTATTTTGATCAACTATGAATCATTTGACTATGTTGAAAAATAATGATTTTTTATAAAATACCTCTTTTGTTCTCAATGCAAGTGCTAGAGAAGTAATTTTATTTTTGCATCTCATGTAACCAAACCAAGGGTGCAATCACATTGGTATGTGTGAGTAAATGCTACCAGAGTTGTATTTCATGACTATATTCTTCCAACCCTAATATCGTACAATAATTTTGTAAAATATCTTAAGAGACAAAATTAAAAGGGTGAAAAACTTTGGTGTGATCCTTCAAGTACATCACACCCAAGAATACTTCATTTGCACCTAGAGCTAGATTTTGGATCTAACTACAGTAGCATATATTAGTTTCATTAAGCTTAGAACCATATGATTGTTCCAACAACCAATGCATTATCCCAAAATACCTCATTTACACTCAACAAAAGTGCATTATCCCAAAATACCTCATTTACACTCAACAAAAGTGCTACAATATCTATAATTTTCTTTCTATACCTCATGGGTCTAAATCAACGGTGTGAAAAAATTAATTTTGGTGGAGGAATTATATGTTGGGAAAATGTGTCTCAACCTTGCCAATTATATATGATTTATTGTTGATAGGATATATATATATATATATATTTCCTAGTTACACCAATAGGCATATACAATGGCAAAAAAGAGAAATATGTGTGTTAAATTTTTCAAAAAACTCCTAAAATGGCCAACATACATTAAATAATGATATATTATAAATTTGGACTATTCATTGTTAGGTTTTAGATATAATGGAAGATATTTTGTTGGCACGTCTTGCCCTAGAATGTAACCCTATTTTATGATGGTGTTGTATTACAACTGTAGTAAAGATGGTGATGTATTATGAGAGTCTGATAGTAGTCATGTTGTCTCTTGATATTTGAGTGATCATACTCTTGTGAGAAACTTGCTCTGCAAATAAATTGTAATCTTTGTGATTGTTGAAAAATATATTAGGGGGATTTTAGAGTGTGGGGTTTTTATCCTAAAAGGTATTTCCCCACATAAATAACTGTGTCATGGTATGCATGACATTTATGTTTATTTCTATTTAAGTTTTTGTAACTGTTAAAGATATGTAAATTTTTGCTTTATTCTCCTCTCAAGATTAGTGTAGGAAGTTGTTTCACTACCTTAGCTTCCTTACAAGTGGTATCAAATCATGATCACCTTTGGTTTCAATTGTGCGTTGTTAGGTTTTTTGAACTAATATAGTTTTGAGTGGGAGCTTGTGCATAAGAAACTTTGTGATCTTGTTGTAGGAATTTTCATATGGAAAGTTCATTAGGGAGAATAGAGGTGGAGAAATTTTTTGGAAATAGTTTTGAAATGTGGAAGCTAAAGATGGAGGATCTGTTGATAGATCGAGATATATGGGATGCTATTGATGAGAATGTTTCAAGTCTTGCAAATCTTACTCGGCCTGCTCAATATGATGTTATGGACTATAAAACCAAGGTTATAATTAGATTGTGCTTGGTAGACTCTTTTTTAATCAATTTCCATGAAGAGGCCTCTACACCAAAACTATGGAAGAAGCTTGGTGAGATGTATCAAGCCAAATATTTAGTGAACAATATTTTCTTGAGGAATAAGTTGTATTCCTTGAGAATGGAAGAGGGTGGATGAATCAAAGACCACCTGGAAGCATTCAATATGTTGGTGGCTCAATTGGCATCAGTTGGTGTCAAAATGAATGAGGACGAGAAATGTCAGATCTTGCTTTGTTCTTTTCCTGATTCATGGGATTCTCTTGTTATGGATATTGGGAGTACTTCTGTTATATTGAAGACTGAAGATGTGGTGGGTTCTTTACTTTCTAAAGAGTTGAGGAGGAAGGTATCCATCATTGTCAAGGAGGCCCTAAATGTTCATGGAAGACCTAAGGAAAAAGGAAATAAGAATGAGAAGTGTGACAAATCTAAGTCCAGGGGAGATCTAAATCTCTTGGAAAGTCCAAAGTTATTTGCTGGAACTACGGTAATCTTGGACATGTTTATAAGGAATACAAAAAAGAAAAGTAGAAGAAAAAGAAGAAATTTGATTTTGATTTTGAGTCTGAGAAGGAAGATGGTGACACATTCATTGTAGCTTTGGCAACTCATGTGGATAATGATGCATGGTTAATTGACATAGGTGCATCTTTTCACATGACCTTTAATAGAGATTGGTTTTTTGAATATCAAAAATTTGATGGTGATAAGGTGTACTTGGGTGATGATTCTCATTTAGACATTGTTGGCCATGGTAAAGTTAAAATCAGGTTTCCTAATGGTAGAATAAAGAGGATTGATGGTGTGTTACATATCCCTAGATTAGCACGAAATTTGTTATCTATGAGAAAACAAATACATTTGGGTCTACATGTAGTATTTTTTGATGCAAGATGTAAGATGGTTAGAGGTGCTATGGTAATTGCTAGAGGTGTCAGATATGACACATTGTATAAGCTGGATGCTAGCATTGTTGAGTACCCAAGTCTGTGAAATGCATACTTCTGTGAAATGCAAGTCTATGGAAGAAATGAGGGTTTCACCTTCAAAAAATTATCATGGCTTTTGGGTACCCAAGGGTGCTCTTTCTTTTGATTCAAAGTTACTTGCAGAGAAAAATATGTTATGGCACCAAAGACTTTCCCACATTGGAGAAAAGGGTCTAAGGACCTTGAAAAATAAAAACCTTGTTGAAGGTCTATCTGATTGTAATCTTGAATTAAATTTTTGTGAGCATTGCATTTATAGAAAAATATTGCATTCAGCTTTAATCAAGTTCTCATAAAGCTTGTAGTGTATTGGATCTTAATCATTTTGATGTGTTTGGTCTTGTAGATGTTCCTTCAAATGGTAAATCAACATATTATGTTTCATTTATTGATGATTATTGTAGAAATACATGGGTATGTTTTCTAAAGAGTAAATCTAAAGTTTATAGATGATTTAAAGAATTTAAAGCAATGGTTGGGTTGTACACTGGAAGGAAAATAAAAATCTTTGAGGACTGATAATGGTGATGAATTTTGGTCTAATGATTTTGATAGATGTTGTAAATATTGTAGTATTCATAGATAAAATAGAACTTTGTATTCTCCACAATGGAATGAAGTTGCAAAAAAAATGAATAGGACACTAATGGAGAAGTCTAGGAGTATGTTGAGTGGTGCTAGCCTAGAACAAAGGTTTTGGGCTAAAGATGTTGCCATTGCCTATTACCAGGTGATTAACAGGTGTCCTACATCAACTCTTGTTGATAAGACGTCTATAGAGGCATGGTCTGATCACAAGCATTCATAAAGACATCTTAGACCTTTTGGTTGCGAGGCATATGCACATGTACCAAAGGAGATGTGAACAAAGTTGGAGAACAAGGCTATGAAATGGATCTTCATCAGATATAGTTATGGTGTGAAAGGATACAAGTTGTGGGATCCTATTGCACGTAAGGTAATACATAGTAGAAGTACATTATTTTTAGAGAAACTAAGCCTTCTTCTATTACACTGGAGCCAAAACAAAGTAAACAAGAAGATGTGATTCAATTTCGTTCTACACCTGAGAAAGTTGAATTGAGGCCCAAAGAACAAGAAGTTGAGGAGATCTCATCAAGCTTTGGATCTTCAAAAGAGTAAGAACCTCCAACTCAGCTTGTTCATTTTTCTACAAGGAATAGACAACCACTTGAAAGGTATTCACTTGATAATTAGAGATGTATTTTTTCTTTGAATACTAACATGGATGAACCCAAATCTATAGAAGAGAAAATAGGTATGAATGATACAAAACCCTAGAAGATTGCTATGGATGAAGAAATGGAATCATTGAAAAAGAAAGATACATGGTTCTTGTACCATTTCTTGAAGGATGAAAACATGCTGGTTGCAAATGGGTGTTCAAGAAAAAGATTGGTTCCAATGGAGGTATTGAGAAGTAAAAAGAAAGGTTGGTTGCAAAGGTTTACTCTCAAGTTGAGGGTATTGATTATGGTAAGATATTCTCTCATGTTGCAAAAATGACATCCATTAGATTTTTGCTTTCTATTGTTGTTTCTTATGATCTAGAGGTTGAGAAAATGGATGTGAAAACTACTTTACTTCATGATGATTTGGAGGAGGATATTTATATGACACAACCAAAGCACTACATGGTGAAAGGTAAAAGTAAATTGGTTTGAAAATTGAAGAAATCTTTGTATGGCTTAAAATAGAGTCCTAGGATGTGGTACCATAAATTTGATACATATGTGTTGAGTTTGGGATTTGAGCATTCTAAATTAGATCATTGTGTTTATTATAAAATTGATGGTGATTGTTTCCTATTTATTGCATTATATGTTGATGATATGTTATTTATTGGTACAGGTATGATTTCAAAACTAAAATCTCAACTTGCTGCTAAATTTGAAATGAAAGATCTTGGCGCAACTAAACACATTCTTGGGATGGAAATAAAAAGAGATAAAGTCAATAGAAAGCTATGGCTTGCTCAAAGTAAGTATGTCAACTCAATTTTATAGAGGTTTGATATGTAGTATTGTAGACCATTGTGTGTTCCTATTTCAGTTGGAACAAAGTTATCTATTTAAGATTGTCCAACATCTCCATTGGAGATGGAAGACATGAGCAAAGTTCCAAGTACCAGAGTGCAGTTGGAAGTTTTATGTATGCTATGCTTTGTACTAGACCATACATTTCCCAAGTAGTGCACCAGGAGTTCTTTCTTATTGTAGAGAGGATGAAAATGGAGTTGATTTTCTCTTTGAGGGCATTTACTTTTAGTTTCTTTTGCATAGATTAGTTTGAATTATGTATATGTTTTCATTTGGAAAAGGCTTTATTGATCTAATGTTGGAAATGCTTTAAATCTGATTAGAGTTTCAATTAGCTTTTTCATTTTCAACATTTACATAATGGTGAACCCAACATGAACACTTTGTTGATTTGGATTAATCAAATTTGATATAAATTCAAGGATGATTATTGAAGGCTCAAAATTTTCTGGTTTGATAATGATCAGGAATATTGTTTATTGCTTGCACGATTTTGTCTATAATAGAGGTAGCTACATGGAATAGAATTTCAAATTTCTTGTGTCTGGCTGAGTTTGTATTGATTTTTTGGCATTGTCGGCTCTTTCTAGTTGAAGCTCTTCATTGGTTTTCAAATATAAATCACTAGTATCTTGTTGGAGTAGGTACTCATGTGTCTATCACTGTCACTATAGGACCATGGATTGCGTGGTAGATGTGAAAAGCTATTGAGAATCATCCATCGCAGTTGCATAGAAAATAGTTTTTTCTTTTTAATTCAAACTCCAGTCATATTTAAAACAATTCCCTATTGGACCTACAACATTATCTTCTATCAAGAGTTGGCTGCAATTTTTGTTAATGTGGTCTATCAACTATAATCTAAATGTTTCCTATAATTCCTCATAAGAAAGTTGCCAGATTGACTCCCATTGTGTTGTGTAAAATATGGTTCTTCAATTTTTTAATCATTGCAATTATTATATTCCTCTAACATGATCTAATCTGGTCACGACATCCATTTTCAAGTATCCTACAATCATCTACAATCGTGGAATCATAGTTGTAACAAAATAATCCATTTTCAAATACCCCCAAACATTTTATTTTGAAAGAATCCTACAATCATGACTTTCTTTTAATTTAGACTTACTTTTTAATTTAGATTTATTTTTTTGATTTAACCTTTAATCTAGATTAAAATTTTCATTTAGATTTACTTTTTAGATTTTACCTTTTAGCTTTTTAGTTTTTTAATTTAGATTTACTTAGAATTTAGATTTTAACTTTTAGTTTAGCTTTTAACTTTTAATTTTAATTTAGCTTTTATCTTTTAATTTAGATCTAATTTCTAATTTAGATCTAGCTTTTTAATTTTAAATTTAGATTTAATTTAGAATGTAGATTTAATTTCATTTAGAATTGATTTAGTTTAGATTTATGTTAATTTAATTGAGATTAATTTTAATTTAGATTAGTTTTTAATTTAATTTTAGATTAATTTTATACTAAATTAGCTTTTAATTTTAGATTAGTTTTTAATTTAGTTTAACTTTTAATTTAGATTAAATTTTAATTTAAATTAGCTTTTAATTTAGATTAGCTTTTAATTTAGAGTAGTTTTTTATTTTAGATTAATGTCTTTTTCTTTTAGTTTAATTTTGATTTCAAGACTAATTTTGCTAATTGGTATTTTTTTGTAGGTACGCATGTCAGAAAATCAAAAGCTGAAAACATAAATGCACATTTTTCGAAGATATAAATTTGAAACTACTAATGACATTTGATGCGGGATGTTCGTCGAAGACTTGATTTTGAAACTAATTGTTTGTATAGCTTAGATCACATTTCATCTAGTGCTTAAAAGGAACAACTATCTTCTTCACATAGATTTAACTAGGGGGTTAACAAACTTCTATTTTTGTGCTTGTAAGATGGTAGGTATTATGCTATCACCTTGTGCAAACTTAGTGATCGGAAAGCTAGAACCATCTTTTTCTATGTTAATCCCTTAGAGGGACCTGCCTCAAAAGAGGGAATGACTCCAACTAGTTTTTTGCTCAGGCCGGTATATAAAAGGATAAGACTAAACTGTCAAGTACTCATGATAGTCTTTTCCCTTGTTGTATAGTGTCACTCGAAATAGGGTACCTACCGCAAAACATGTAAGAGCCCCTATTAGGGTGATTAAAGCCTTAAGTGGCCTATTGGATGCTTGTGGGGAGCCATGTCCCTGAGTATTCACTAAGAACCACTGTTTTAAAAGTCAAAATCCCTCTATTTGCTAACACAGGAGCTTGGACATCTAAAGTTGTCCCACACTTTCATGATTCATTATAGAGATAAAAAATTATCAGGAAGTGACTACCCAAAATTCAAAACTTGGTATGCACAAGAAGTGAGTGCACTGTAAGGGGGAGCCTATGCTACCAAGTTCCTAGGCTATCCACTCTAAATAGGTGTGGCTGGAGAAATCCAAGTGAGAATCCATCAAATATTGTCCTTTCCAACCCTAGGATTGTGCATGATTGTTTTCATCTTGAAATCCAACTTGTTCACAAGAAAAAACTCAAAAAAAAATTTTCTATTATGTCTTGCATGTGTGTTCAAAACAAATCTCAAAAAAACACCACTTGAAGCTGACAACATTCAAACCTTGAAACAAACTAGGCCAACACATCCAAAATGAGCTTGACATTTAAACCTATTAAACCAATGACTTTCTCATTCATTCATCCATCACCTCATCTTTTTGCATTAAACATTCCTCATAGGTCCAAACTTTAGGTCATCCTTTTAGCTTGCATTAACCTCTTGCATAAACCTCTTGATTTGGAAGCTTGTAAAACTTAGATTAGACTATAGCCTCAAATCTATATTCTCTTGACCTTATCTTTTAGACAACATTCATCCTATTCCTCATCATTTAGGTTGGTTTCTCAACTCACCAGTACAATTTGAGACCACCTTGTCAACATATCCTGTTAGTCTTTACTATACCCAAGGTCATTGAAAATCAAATTAGTTGTTATACCTATCTTAGTTTGATTAGCAACCATATCTTAGGTTTTACCCCTCATACTAGGTCATACTATTCCATCCCTTCATTCCACATCATTATTAGGCATCCCTATATATTCAAAAAATAAAAAAATACGCATTGCATTTAGGCATATCTTATTCCAAAAAAAAACCAAAAACATAGTTCTAGTCTCATATCATTCACCTTCTCTTTGCAAGTCCTTTCATGGTTCAAACTAGGTCACAAAGAAGACAAAAAGACATGGCTTCCCCATCAAATAATGAATTTGTCAACCCATTTGTAAAATTCTCACATTTGACACCTAGACCTTACAAATCCCTATTGGAGAAATTTGTCACTAGAGACCAAAATGGAAACATTATCATAGAAGAACTAGAAGCTGCTGCCCAAGATCCTGAGTTTTCCTCTTTTGTGGATGAATTATTGGCACAAGACCCTCAATGTTACCTAGCCAAATTATTAACAAAAGCTGC
This sequence comes from Sequoia sempervirens, assembly GCA_007258455.2. Lineage (NCBI taxonomy): Eukaryota > Viridiplantae > Streptophyta > Pinopsida > Cupressales > Cupressaceae > Sequoia > Sequoia sempervirens. Next base: position 567,677,680 of record VDFB02058242.1, read on the forward strand.
CACATTACCTCCTGGTTTTGATGTGAATACATTACGACCATCATCCACATCTCTGAATCAAAATCAAGGAAAAAATACAACTACCTCTAGTAGTTATATCCCACAAGTTAATACATCAATACCATTAGGAAGAGGCACACAAGATGCACCAACAATTCACACCTCCTTATTTGGCACACAAGGAATTATACAAGATACACCACAAGGGATGAATTTTAACACAACACAACCAATGACACAATCTCTAACATAGTCCATGTCACAATCCCTTGGTTCTACACTTAATCCATTCAATACAAACACATGTCTTCAATTCCATTTGGAACATCAAGTGCCAAAAACACTATATCTTCAAATCTGTTTAGAGCATCAAGTGCCACAAACACCACATCGTCAAACCCATTTGGAACAACTAAGGCTTTGGACACCATGTTATCAAATCTTTTTGGTACAAATAAAAGGACTAGAGTTCATTTTCATGGAACTGACACAAACACCAATGTGCCACAAGGTCCTAACACAAGTGTTCCTCAAACAAATCCTCAAGGATATTTCCAATTCAACATTCATAAGGTCCAAATACTTCTAATACTTTTCAAACACAATCCAATACTTACATCCCAACTCGAACTTTCACCTCACACATTCCAACTCATACTACACACATCTCTCAAACCCAAATTCCAAATACAACTCAAACATTCACACCTTGTGTCAACACCAACATACCATCCCTTCAACACATTGGATTGCAAAGTACAAACACGGGGCCTTATCAAAACATAGTTACAAAAACTGTAGATACAACACTCACACCATATGATGTCCTAGCAATCAAATGTTAGCCTTGCAAAAGCAAATGGAAACCATGACATTGTCAAATAAGAAAACTTACTCTATCCAAGAGTTATGTCCTTACCCATATTATAGGACATTATACATGCCTCCTTTTCCTGCAAATTATGTCTTGCCAACTTTAACCAAATATAAAGGAAGAGAAAACCCCACTGAACATGTGAGAGAATTTCATACGACCTTGACTGACATTGCCTCAGAACAAACATATTTGATGATATTATTTCCTAGGAGTCTCACAAGGCTTTAGAATGGTCCTCCCCCTACCGATAGGCATATTATCATGTGACGAACTTGCTAACAAATCTATCACTCACTTTTCCTTCAACATCGAAAATGACATCAAAATTGTTATCTTATGTCAAACTAAACAAGAAGAGATTGAAGCTTTCATAAAATTCTTCCAGAGATGGAGAAGTTTAGCTAGTCGTTTTCCTATTCAAATTCCTGAAAAACAAAAAATTATCATGTTCATGCAAAACTTGAACACAAACTTAAAATATGCATTGGAGGCTCATTGTTGTTCCACATTTGTTGACCTTGTTGAAAAAGTGGTCATCCTTGAGAAAACCCTTATCACTAAAGGACAAATTAAAACTTATACCAAGACACAAAATGCCCTAGGAACATCAAATGATAAAAACAAGTTTTGGTCCCATAACAGGAATGTAACAAATGATGGAATCATAGATGCAAAAGCAAAAAAAAAAAAAAGGTCCCACATTGACTCTCAAAGCACCCAACATGAATAATAATGCACCATATGTTTCCAATCAAGCAGCTAAATGTGATACAAAATAATCAAGGATGGGGACCCCCAAGACAACCAAGACAATACACACAGAGACAATACACTCCTTTACTAGAAACAATTGAATTTTTCCTCAAGAAGCTAGTACAATAAAACATCATATAGCTCCTAAAGCCCAAACCATACGATCCAGGATAATTCAAACCCTCTTCGTGAGATGAAAATGCCATTTGTGATTACCACCGAGGGCATAAGACCTCGTCATGCCATTAGTTGAAGAGTATGATTCAAGACCTAATTGAAAATGGCACCATAGAAGTCAAGGGACAACAATAAACTTCCCATAAAGACCATACAACTTTCAAGAATCCATTGCAAGACCATGGAAAAACCTCTAGTTTAGGTCAAAAGATAGACAACCATGCCAATTATGCCAATGCCTCTTTGGACTACACAATTATTAACCACCTTCAAGCTGTTGATGATCATGTTAATACAATCACCATTAAGAAACAACCTGAATGCACCATTACCACTCAGAGAGCTAAGATTACTATATCTGGTCCTCCTCCAAAGCAGCCACAGTCCAAAGCCCAATTAAATCTTGTTGACCAATTGGGAAAGTTACCCACACAAATTTCCATCCTTGAGCTTCTACGCATATCACCCAAACACAAAGTTGTCCTTGATATGGCTCTGAAAGTGTAAGACTGGGGGACCAACCACATTCAAGGCCCCAGGTCACAGAGGGCCAAGAACGGATGGCTGCCCAAACTTACCTCAACTAATGTGGGTCTTAGGAAGTTCGAAGCGAGAATGATGAGGAATGGGAAGCTGTTTAGTCACTCTACAGATCTGAAATATAGAAAGAGGCCAAGCGAGTCAACTTTCAGGTTTAGCTCTACATCTCAGAGAGCTTTCTATCAAAGGATGAAACCAAAAAATCGGGACAACAGTGTGGTGTGTTGGAGTTTGTACAGCTAGAAAATCTGATAGGAGAGGATAAACTCTAGAAAATGGACTAGAAACTTGGCAAGTTGTTTTCACGAGGTTAAGAAGAAGATCACAAATGAGATGAAAGGAAATTATACCAACAAAAAGGTTCTTGCAAGTGAAGTCTTCTTTCCAGCAAACTCCAAAAAGCACCTATATTTGCAAATAGAAAAGAGGGAAAAATGTTGGGGAAGGGTTGTAGAGGGACCTACCTAAGTCAGACCCCATTTTGTTGTTTCCACCTCCACATACAACCAAGATAAAGATAATAGATAAATATGATAAAGAGAAAGCACAAAGACACTACAAAGTAATAAAAGTGCTACTCAACCAATGTAATAGAGGAGAGGAGTGGAAGCTTTACCACCTCTGCCAAAATCACTCAAGGCTAATGGGGAGAAAATGAGAGTACTCGAGCCTCTACTGAAATGGTGTCATCCCACACTTGCTCTACTAAAGTGATAGAGTATGTTGTTGCTGCTACAATGTTGGATGGAGTGCAAAAGGATGTGGAAAATATGCAGAGAATTGCTCAAAGATGTGTAAAAGATGGATTGAATGCCTAAAAAATATGGAAATTCTTGAAGGAAGGGTGATTTTGTAGAGAAAACAAGCTTAACAGCTAGATTTGGGTCAGTGAGGTCGAAGTGGAGGCATTACAAGTTGTTCAAAATAGAAAGTGTAATGTCTCTTCATGCTTCAAATGCAAGAATCCAATATGGAAGTTAGCATACCGCACAGGTGTCCATGATAGTTTCGCTTCTACTAACATGCAAAACAAGCGCTAAGTGGAACAAAGGTAGTGGGTTTATGCATATTTTAGCCTCTAAACTTGGTTTTCTAAAGTGGAGAAGGGAAAAAGGGGAATTTGCACACGGGGTGTAAATTTACTCCTATACATTTTTCCCCCACTTTAGTGAGCACAAATACTAATAAGTTATTAGTAAAGTAGATTGAAGAAGTAATAGGGTTAGAAATGTATACATAAACTATCAAGGAAGCATACCATGATCTAGCAAACTCAAAAGAACAAGGAAAGCAAAGGACTTCATAGCTTCTCATAACTATGAAGTTGAAGAAAGAAAGCACCTTACAAATCTGCAGACCTAAAAGGAGGCATCCCCCAAGATCTCTCACATGAAGGAAGCCCAAGAAGCATCTTACAGACCTGCAGACCTATAAGGAGAATATTCTCCAAGATCTCTCGCATGAAGAACATCCAAGGAAAGCACCCTACAAACCAACAGACTTGTAGGGAGGTGTCCCCTTAGATCTCTCACATAGAGGAAACCAAAGCCAACCAACCTACAGACCTGTAGACCTATAGGGGAGCAACTGTAAGGAAACTTTGTAACCATAGAATGACAATTTCCACATAACCCATAAAGAAATCTATGCATCTAAGTTTCAGACTCCACATGCAAGAGAATAGACAACATACCCATCAAAGATGACATAATATATACCTTGGGAAAACCCTCAAGAGGGAAAAAACCCAGCCGCCAAAAGCATCCACACTCTGTGTATTATTTAGCAATGAAAACCCATTATAATACATCTACAGAGACTCCATGAACAATTCTGAAGCACAAGCTATCCATGCATTCCATGTGACCAAGCATGAATCCACACATCCCATGCCATGCTTCAAACCCTCACACATGCACAAGCTCAACTTGCTAACCTGCAACAAACTGTCCAACCCTTAACAACTACCCTTGTGGTTGCTTTTATAGAAACAAGCTCCCATAAAACCACCAAGTGGTATTACATAAACCATGTGCCCAAAACCATGAACTTACAATCATGTGACCCCCCATTTAATATTGGGTACTTTATTATATTTTATTATTCCCCAATATTAAATAATTACATTTTACAATTATGTCCCAATGATACATACAACAAAGTTGCCCCAACATTATAACTCCTTGTAATGCACATCCATCTAGGAACCCCTAGGTGCACCACACACATAATAATAAATAAAACATTACAAACATTATGCAAGGTGTACAACACCTAATTCTAACAATCTCCCACTTGTTGTATACATTGCATAAGGGGGTAACAAGTAAGCTCAAACATCAAGATAACAAACTCCATAGGCAACATGTACCATCCTGTAATCCAAGTGCTCCATGTGCTCCATCAAGATACTTGTAGCAAGAACCAAGGTGACCACCGTCTCATCCATGAATGCTCTCATCCTCCACCATGCCAATGCACTAAGATAAGAACACATCCAAAGAGATGTCACATTAACTATCACAAAGAAGCATAAACCTGCCTCAAACCTGATATCTCAAAAATACAAACACTGAATCCAATATGCACTAGTAGCTGTCAAGAATAAATCACCATAGCTGAAATGACACCCACAGCAAGTGCCAACACATCCAACTATCCATACCTCCAAGGTATACATAACATAGTAAACTTATGCCAATAACATATCCACCCATAAACCACAATAACAAACTCCATGTGCAAACCTGTCAAAAATGACATACACATCCAAGAGCTCCCACTGCATGGGAAATGTCCTGATGAATGCAAACCTAGAATGAGTGCATTCAACGTGTCACTTCATTAACATTCCAGAAAGAAGGGACCATCACAAGTGATCAAGGCATACCAAGTCTACTACCAGCATCACATAGAAGTAAACATGTAGTACCAAGGAACATCCACAATGATATGCAAAACCTGCAAACCAAACACCTGTAGCATGTCCTCCTACACACACCTCTAAATGCCAACTGTGTCAAGTATGATCTCCCCCACAACACCCCATAACAAAATACATAACAACATCCAACCGTCTAATCACCAAGATCAAACATAACATATGTATCATGTAACAAATCATGGATGTAAGCATCTCAAAAACAAGAAGATCAAACTCAAAGTAACCATTCCCAAACCAAGGAAATCGGCCCAATAAACCATCTCCTAAACTCAACATCATTGAATGTAATCACAATGCATAAGGAGATAAACATGCCAACACTCCTCAAATGAACCCTCTAGAAACCAAATATCCATGGCTCAAGATCCATATCCATGAGAATACAAAACCATAAACATAATGCACCTGAAAGAAAATGGGCAATACCTCTCAAGTGAACCACCGAGTAGACCAAGAGTGGGGAATGAGAATGCTCCTCCAGGATATCCAAGTCATCATGACTCAACCAAGAACACTATCCTCATCAGTCCATGTTGAACTCACGTCCAACCAAGTTGTAGGCTCCCTTAGACTTCCTGCTGAAACCTCATCAAGAGTAACCATCTCAAGCAAATGTCTCTAATCACAAGAGAACACCAAGCCTCACCTATTTCTCCAAGTATCCATGAGAACCTGCAACTAATCAATCCATGCTAACCTCCAAGCAAATGATCAATGTACTCAAATACAAAGAGAACCAACCAAGATCAAAATCATAGCTCCAACTACAAAATCATGAGCATAAACATGACATCATGATCTCACATCCTCTCAAAAGAAGATCACATGCTCAAATAATCATAACATGTATCATGCCACAACTCTAAACTAGTAATCAAGAGTATACCATGACATAATAACAAAACCATTCTACAACCAAGAATCACCTGTCAAAACCAACAAGTCATAAATAATACCTCAACATCTCCAACACCTTATGTCAAAGAACTCTCAATATAGCACACAAAATCCAAGAGCTCTTCCATGACACCAAAGATCACCTACTGAAGACAACCATCCATAATCAACAATGGATCCACATCATTTCCAAATGCTCCCACTGAACTGTGATACTGAGCAATCCCATGGCACCATGATGCACATAATCAACACCACATCACTGTCATAAGCTCACACAAAACCTATGAATCCAAGCTCTCAATGACAATATGATAACCATCCTCTAAAGCAAGAAGATACACCACCAAACCATCATATCCATCACCACCAAACCATCATTGTCACAAGCTCCCACCGAACCATGTAACCAAGCTATCCATGACATTGTGATACCAATCTCCTAAACCCAAGAAGATACACCACCATAACCATAATCAGGAACCAATCGAATACCACCAATCAATGCACCTACATAAACCATCATGACATGCCAAAGTATCTAAAGCACAAGAGACATCCATGACACCATGATCACCACCACCTGTACCAACAACTCAACCCAACCGTGTCCACATATCTGCATAATCATAGTCAACTACATATATCTCATATCATGACTGTACCTAGTAATACCATCTCATCTCCTTAACATGACAATAAAATTAGCAAATCAAGTGACTAAACCAAGCCACCAAAACTAAACATTCATCAACATTGAAATATCAATGGGCAAAGACAACCCATGTCCAAGTCATAAATGCAACATGTAAGTATAGACCGCTTACAACATTGCACAACTTGTAGATACAACAATGCAACATACAAATCCAACCATGTACTGATAAGCATGTCAAAAAGAATAATCTGAGATGTACAACTGAGCATACAATGAATCCAACATCAAATCTCCAAGATCCGATCATCCATAAACTCACAATATCACCATAGTCAAAGAAACTCATAAACAGCTCAGATAAAGAAAATAGCAAATAAACCATGCCAAAATATCTCCAAACCTGATCCACTGTAAAGTTCTTTGAACAAGCTTTCCATCGAATATTCGAAGTCCAAAATCCAACTCCATATGCACCTGATATGCCCTCTCAAAGTTCAAAATGAACACCTGACTTCCACCAAGAAAAACGCTGTTAAAAATTAAAAACATTAGAAAAAAAACTAACACCACATTGTAGAACACTAAGTCAGCTTTCCAACAAGTCCAAGAAGTCGAAAAACGGACAATCTGGGTGAAAGTTATGCCTCCGAGAACAAAAACTGTCTAATTTGATTATAAAAAAGAACATTGGTGGCCCCAGGGTGGCCCGCCGGCGGTGCCACCACCTGGGTGGTGGCGGAATCCAAAACTGATTTCAATAAGATTTAATTTTCCAAAAAAAAACTCTGACCACCTGTGTACGGACCCGATGCAATATTCAACTCCAACTTTAGAAATTTGAAGTTTGGCGGACTTTACATTCTTTGGCGGAATTTTAAAAAAAAAATTCAAATTTTGTTTTTAACCCCACAAAGGGGTGGGCAGAGCCCACCTGGTAGGGCTTGTCGGCGGTACCCTACTGGCCCCGCTAGACTCTGTCGATGGTACCAACAATACCGTCGGTACCTCGGCTGCAGAGGCGGAGGTACGGGAGTGGGGTCACCTCCCTGCTCCCCCAAAAAAACTTTTAAATTTTTATTTTTTATTTTATTTTTTAATGTGCAGGTTCAAATTTTACTGGTAATGGGATTTTTTTTTTTTTTCGGATTTTAATTTTCAGACGACTGTACCGTCGACGTTCGTACAGCCGAACATGGGCTTTTTACAAAAAATGCATTTTTTCTTTAGTAATCAAAATAGGGAAAATTATATGTCAATTTCTTTCTCAGCCAACCTGAATCCAACCATGAGGTCTATTTTGGACCAAGAGATCATCTATGAAAGCTCACCCCCAAAACCCTCATTTGAATGCATAATCAAGAAACCCTATTTTGCCAAAAGTTTTCACACCCCAAATCTGCAAACTACCCATCAAATCAATAGACCCAAAACCTTCAGATATGCAATAAACAACCTGCAAAACCCTCATATCTTTCCATTGTCTTTCATTCTCTCATGCAATACATAGATTCAAACTTAAACAAGATTTTTCTCATCTAAGGGTTATACAACCACAACCAAAGCTCTGATACCACTTGTAAGGAAACTTTGCAGCCATAGAATGGCAATTTCCACATAACCCATAAAGAAATCTATGCATCTAAGTATTCAGACTCCACATGCAAGAGAATAGACAACATACCCATCAAAGATGACACAAGATATACCCTGGGAAAAACCTCAAGAGGGAAAAAAACCCAGCTGCCAAAAGCATCCACACTCCATGTATTATTCAGCAATGAATACCCATTACAATACATCTACAAAGACTCTATGAACACTTTTGAAGCACAAGCTATCCATGCATTCCATGTGACCAAGCATGAATCCACACATCCCATGCCATGCTTCAAACCCTCACACATGCACAAGCTCAACTTGCTAACCTGCAACAAGCTGTCCAACCCTTAACAGCTACCCTTGTGGTTGCTTTTATAGAAACAAGCTCCCATAAAACCACCAAGTGGTATTACACAAACCATGTGCCCAAAACCATGAACTTACAATAATGTGACCCCACATTTAATATTGGGTACTTTATTATATTTTATTATTCCCCAATATTAAATAATTACATTTTACAATTATGTCCCAATGATACATACAACAAAGTTGCCCCAACATTATAACTCCTTGTGATGCACGTCCATCTAGGAACCCCTAGGTGCACCACACACATAATAATAAATAAAACATTACAAACATTATGCAAGGTGTACAACACCTAATTCTTATAGGAACCTCCAAGATCTAAGGCATTGAGGAATCTCAAAGGAAGCATCCTACACATTCACAGCCCTATAGGGAGGTATCCCCCAAGATCTCTCTCATGGAGGAAATCGAAGGAAGTGGAATTTGTAGAGTCAAAAGCGGTGACACGTTTTATCCTCAGATAGAACAAGTCAAGAATTGGCCATGCAGGAAAGCAAGTGGATAGTCACGTAGACCATCAATAAACAAGAGATATTTCAAAGGGCTCCCTCAGGAAGCCAGTGTAAAGAGGGGGGTCCACTCAAGGGACACATAGTTCTAAAGAGATTTTTTCATCTGCAAATCAATTCGTCATCAAGGAATCACTTTATCAAGGAATTTGAAAGGAAGAAAATTCCCCCACACGAGGGGAAAATCAAAGTGATTCCCACTTTGGAGGAGGGTTTTCAAATTATATCAAAAGGATTCCTTGATCTGAATTTTATCTTCAAAAAAGGAATGTTTGCAAGGATTTTTTACAAAAGATCCATTGGGAAATGGATGTGTTTTCAAAAATTAAAATGTTAAAGAAGTGGTGTTGTCTCACATGAAAGGGACAACTCAAGCAAATAAGAGAGAAAGATTAAAGAACAAGCAAATGAGAAAAACACAAACAAAGGGAATAGGGGGATCTAGTTTTGCGGGGTTAGATTTTTTCATGCTTATATAATAGGTAATCATGGTACAAGGTGAAAGATCATCAATCCCCAACCAGATCCAAAAGAATGCACGAAAGGAAAAATAAAAATAAAAAATCGGGCCAACATGGAAGGGAAGCCTAAAGATCCCAACACTTTGCATCGTCCCCAATTTTCTAAAAATCAATCACAAACATGGAAGAATGATGACACAAATAGAGGAAGGTTTATGACACAAAAACCATGCCTGTATCCAAGAACTAATGAGGGTAACATGGGTCATCCAGGTACACATAGCATAGTTATAGGGGAAACACATCATAAACACATATCTAATCTAAGGATAAAGAAGAAAGGTCCTCCCCTAACACTGATTGACCAAGAGGTCGTCTATTTCAGACTCTAGATCATCATAGGGGGGAGGAGGACAAGCCAATAATGGTGTAACATAAAGGGGAGGAGCTTCTGACCCTCTTGTAACAAGGGTTAAGGAAGAAGGACCACAAGGTCTTCTCCACTAATCTCTTGTGGAGTAAGGGTCAATGATTTCGCAAAGATGGTTGACAAGGCTAGAACTTCATCTATGGACTTGAATAGACACTTCACAGGAGTGCCATGCTCAATTTCAGTAGATAGAAGAGGGTGCTTCTAAGATCCACCACTGGGCTCACCAAGTGATTCAGGAGCGGTGACAAACTTAGGGGAAGTCGAGACTAGTTTTGTTGCTAAGACATAAAAAGTTAACACAAGGCCACCTTGCGGAGGAGATCTCTTCTTGCATTCTCCACTACTAGAAGAAATGCCCTCTAGCCTCTGCCTTATCAGGAGATGTGAGCTCCCCACAAAAAAGGGAAGAAGTGCAAAGGAAGAGGAGGCAAAGAGGACCGCAGTAGACACCACCAAAGTTTTTTCCATGTCTACGGGTTCTAGAAAGGGAATAATATCTGGAAGAGATGCTAACAGAAGTGGCTCCACTGAAGGAACGATGAACACCTGTACAAGCATCCTCATACTCACAATAGAAGCTAAAGGTGGTGTAGAACTAATTTGAATAGAAGTAGAGGGGAGAAGAGAGGAGGACATTGCAACAAACCCTAAGACAAGGGTAGTCTTCTCCTCTTCCTCCTTCCTTTGCAAAGTGGACTATTCAACCATAAGAGACTTTCGTTGATGCTTGCGCTTACACACAAGGTGATTTCTACGACTCTTAGATCTAGAGGTTGAGGGTTGTTAAGGGACGGAAGGCTCTTGATTGGTCATGGGAGTGTCCACTGCAGCCATTTCCAGTAGAGGATCAAACTCCTGAATGGGAGCAGGAGGAGCAAGTTGAGAAGCAATGGGAAGAATCAACTCAAGAGCCTCGATAGCTAGCCTCTTCCCGCTTGTTGCTTTTTATGCAGGAGTAGTAGGAGGCCTTAGATTGAATTCCTTTTGAGAAATTTTTTTCTTGCCATATAAGTAGTACCATGGTCTAGGGTATTCATTAGGGAGATCCATGATCCTTAGCTTCGATCTACACCAAGGAGGAATCATTGGATTCAGTGGATAGCCACAAGGCTGACTCATTCAATACTCTTCCCAAGAAGGGGGAGAGGATGTGGCAGTCTAAGAAAAGGAAAATTTCTCTTTTCCCTTATGGGACAAAGAGGGAATCCACACAGACTCCTCCTTTCCTTTCTAAGAAGAGGGAGTGATCGATGCAAGCTTCTCCTTCTCCACTCGGGAATAAGAGGTGACCGATTGTTGTTCACAGGAAGGGTTAGTTCCGACCGTCCCTTCCCCTAGTCTTATACTATACATAATTCTTGTAAAGTAGATCCATCTTTGGAGGAAGTGGACCGACTGGGGTGGGCCAAAAGTGATCCAACGAATATCCACCATGGGATACCAAGGGTTGGTATCGAGTGTCATGCACTACATGCACAACACCTTCATGGGAAAACTTTAAGCATTTGTGAATAATGGAGGTGACTCCATTCATGGAAGCTAGCCAAGGTATGTCGAGCTTCATCTTGAATAAATCAAATTTTGGGATGACATCAAAGACTATGTCAACAACCCTTGGTCCAACTAGGATGGATAGAGGTATTGAGCCATAAGGTTTTAACAAAAGATTTTCATGCATGCGGATAGTTGATTTTGTTTCTTTTATGTGTAATGAATTAAGCCACAATGTTCCCTCTATGATAACATTCACTTGACTTGTGGGGTCTACCAAGACTCCTGTCACAATGTTTCCATTGAGGCGAGTGGGAATGTAGAGGGTGTAAGGAAAGCTTAGGTGCGGAACAAACTCTCCTAACACCAAAAACTCAGGGAAGAATGCAGATAGGACTTCAAATTATCAATTACAATTCAATTAAGATACTCATGAAAGGAATAATAGAACAAAGAAATGAACATACACAATTGGACACCAGATTTACGTGGGAAAACCCTTACGTGAGAAAAACCCACCACACCAAGAAGAGCCTCTTTATATTATAGTAAACAAAAAATTACATACAGAGTACAGACTCCACTTTCTGATGTCAATTTATAGTAGCACATTTACTAATCAATCTTGTATAGAATAGCTCTTAGAAAACATACACTGAATTCACTTAGATCAGTTCCATGTTCAATCAAGCAACACTTCACTATCTCACTTTGTTCCTCGTCATCTACCATTTCCAGAGAGTAACCCATTCTCACGCAGTCTATTCATCTCCCTCGCAAGAATGGTTGCAATAGTCCAACTACTAATGGTTCACATTTCGCTTCTCTGATTGATCAAAAATAGACCACATAGGATAGTCATTCAGTCAAGGCATTCAAACTATATCACATGTTAGTGAGACAATAGGCTGTGTCTCCCCGATGCCACAATGCCCAACTATTGTTATTAGAAAGAGTCACTACCATTAGCAAGAGTCATATTGAGTTCAAACCTATCACCTAGACTCACTCTATCCCTAAGACATCATATCGATATCCACTGAAGAACCATCGACAAGACCATCGCTATCAACGAGACATCATACTGAACACAAATCCATCTTGTGCAGATCTATTGGCAAGAGTTTCACTATCACTAAGAGTCTTATAGAACCTTATGTCATACCGATGTTCATACCTATCAGCAAGAGGAAAACCATTGGCAAGAGTTCTCATTGAAAGGACCTGTGTGTCAGCAAGACCAATAGTCATCGATAATACATCACACTGAAGACATACCCGACAATTCATATTAGTCTAACCAGTCTATCAGCAAGAGCAACACCATTGACAAGAGGTTAGACTGAAGTTCTTCACGTGGACATCCATCAGAAGTTCACAAACCAATCCATCGGCAAGAATAGCACTCTCGACAAGAGTTCATACCGACTGCAAACCTGTCAACCAAGAGTCTTCCCAATGTGTTCCATCCATTGCCAATGTGTAAAACCTCAGCAAGACATACTCGGTTGGAATGAGTCACTCTGAATGTTCAAGCCTCTCCTCGATGCCACTCATCAGCAAGAGTCTCCCTGATATCCATTAGAAACCAACCCATCGGCAAGAGGTCTATCCAGGCAGAATGAGATGGAATTTTTATAATGATCGATGTGTCTTGCCGATGACTCCGGTCAGCAAGACAAAGCCAAAGTCTCAACGACCTGAGCACTTCAAATATTTAGAACACAGCTACTAGGCAGTAAGACTTCTAGAGGGTCTCACTGATTTTTCTCTTTCAGGAGTTTTCATTCCAATAAGTCTGAGGCACATTTTCTAATAGAAGGGAGAGGGCTTATTATTCAAGGGTAAAACCTGTGAAGTGAATTTTATACCCAAGGAACTAGATGCAGATTGTGTGGTAGTCACAATGGTGCCCATATTGACACAGGCCTCGAACTAGGTAAGAGAGTCAATGGGCTCAACAATCATATTAGCAGAAAGCAATGAAAATGGGTCCATGTATATCTGCAGTTCACTGTTCTCTTTTGCCACCGACTTATTTAAGCGTTGTTGGCTTCCATCGAGATGGATAGTACCGTCCTTGATGTGATCTTGTATCTCATGATGCAAGTGCATACAACATTCGATATCATCTCCATTAACTCGGTGGTATTGACAATAGGTATTTTCATCATACCAATTAGGGTAAGGTTCTTTGACTGGCTTCGGGTTTGGAAAGGTTATGATCTTATCCCTTAGCAACTTTTGCAAGATGGAGGAAAAATATTCTGAAAATGTTGTGAATTTCTTGTTACGTCTAAGATTATCGTCATCTGCAACGGCAACTACATTTGTAACAAACTTTCCTTTCCCAAAAGTTGATACTATAGACCATCCCTCAGAATAGGAGCACAAGGAAGATTCCCTGAACTAAGCAACTGTCAATTCATATTCTCACAAAGCTACAAATAGATGTGCAAAAGAAGGATACTTCATAAGGGTGAACTTCTCTTGCCAAGGCCTTTGTAAGTTCCCCAAGAATACCTTCAGGCAACAGGTACGAGATTTGTGAAAAGAGCGCTTGATACCATGCAATGAAATCAGTAATTGTTTCGTTATCTCCTTGTTTACATTGAATGAGATCCAACAAAGTCATCTTCGGCCCAATGTTAGCCTAAACTTGTCTGAGGAATTGATTCACAAGTTGGTCAAAGGAAAATATAGAAGTATCAAGCAAGGAATAGTACCAATCTAATGTTGTATCCTTGAGAGACTAGGGAAAGAACTTTTCCATTAGTGCATCATGATGGAAGAAGATGGTACATAGGGCATTAAAAGCAGACCTGTGGTTGTGGGTCCCCTTTGCAACTATATTTCTCAAACTTTGGAATCTCCACTCCTTGAGGAAATGGAGTTTTGAGAATTGTTGTTGATAACGGACTATGTCAAATGAAGGGTTGAAAGATAGGTTGGGAAGAGGCTTGGGAAAGACATGCCAACTGGCTCTACATCCTACCCATATTCTAAAGAAGAGCATTCAAAATAGGGTCATTAGAAGGCATAGGGCCAGAGGATCCTCCTCCAGAGCCACCACCAGAACCACTAGTGTGATTGCCGTTAGAACCACTACTAGAGCCTCCGCCACTGACATGGCCTCTACTGGAGCCACCTCCACCTCCAAAGCCACCACCATAGCCTCCACCGGAACCGCTTCCACCAACACCACCTCCACTACTGAGTCCACCACCGCTACCAAAGCCTCCACCACTCGCTCCACCAAAACCTCCACCGGTAGAGGTAATAGGAGGGGTGGAGCTAAAGCCCAAGGGAACCTTTTTTACTTTGATAGTTTTGGGTTTTTGAGAGGAAAAATGAATTTTGATTAAGGGAACAACATCAACCATGTGTACTAAGATAGAAGGCATTAATACTCCTAACTACCCTTCTTGACTTTCAAAAGAGGTTCCTTGTATAAAATGAGGATTACTTGAAGGAGCACATGCTTCTATCAAACTAGTAAGACTAGCCAAGAGTTCTAAGCTTGTTCAATCTTTTTTGACCATATGCTTTAACTTGTTAATGACCCGAGTAGCTCTGGCCATCTTCGGGTTTCTTTCTAAATGATTTCCTAGGTGGTCCAATCTTTTGCTTAGGGTTGTGATGTATTCAAGAGGGATTTGAATGAATTCACGCTCGTCCACAGATGACGGTGTGGGAGATGCAAGAGGATTAGGGATGGGGTTAGTTTTCTCAAAGAATCTTAACTCTCCCCTTAACAACTGCTCCAAACTGAGGGAGGTACCAAAGAAGAAGCCTGTAGAAAAACTAGTAGAGAAACTAGTAGTGACCTTCACCATGTCCATCAAAAAGTGTCGTAGAATTCTCTTGATGATATGCTCAAATTTTTTTGACTGGGTTGTAATGCTCATACAACTCTCAGGAATACAACAATCACAAGGTATAAGGGAAAATTATTAACATTGAAGGATGAATAGATGTCGATTCACGTCAGGTCTACCAAAAATGTAAGAGTGGGGGATCGACCATGTTCAAGGCCCAAGGTCATGGAGGGCCAAGAGTGGAGGTTTGTCCAAACTTACCTCAACTAATGTGGGTCTTAGGAAGTTTGAAGTGAGAATGACGAGGAGTGGGAAGTCCTTCAATCACTCTACAGATCTAAAATATAGAAAGAGGCTAAGCAAGTCAACTTTTAGGTTTAGCTTTGCGTCTCAAGGAGCTTTCTGTCAGAGGATAAAAGTGTAGAATTAGGACAATAGCATGATGCGCTGGCATCTCACAGGGGCGCTAGCATCTGTACAACTAAAAAATATAAGAGATGAGGATAAACTCTAGAAAATGGACTAGCAACTCGACAAGTTGTTTTCAAGAGGTTAAGAAGAAACTCACAAATGAGGTGAAAGGAAATTATATCAACAAAGAGGTTCTTGCAAGTGAAGTTTTCTTTCCAGAAAACTCCAAAAAGTACCTATATCCGTACACATAAAAGAGGGAAAAATGTTGGGGAAGGACTATATAGGGGCCTGCCTCAATTATACCCCATTTTGGTGTTTCCACCTCCACATACAACCAAGATAAAGATAATAGATAAATATGATAAAGAGAAAGTACAAAGACACTACAAAGCAGTAAAAGTGTTACTCAATCAACGTAATAGAGTAAAGTGGAAACTTTACCAACTCTTCCAAAAGCACTCAAGGCTAATGGGGAGAAAATGAGAGTACTCAAGCGTCTGCTGCAATGGTGTCATCCCACACTTGCTCTACTGAAGTGATAGATTATGTTGTCGCTACTATAATGATGGATGGAGTGCAAAAGGATGTGGAAAATGTGTAGAGAATTGCTCAAAGATGTGAAAAAGATGGATTGAATGCCTGAAAAGATGGAAATTCTTGAAGGAAGGGTGAATTTGTAGAGAAAATAAGCTTAACATCCAAATTTGGGTCGGTGAGGTCAAAGTGGAGGCAATACAAGCTATTCAAAATAGAAAGTGTAATGTCTCTGCATGCTTCAAATGCAAGAATCCGTTATAGATATTAGTGCACTGTGCAAACATTTGCGCATTTTGTGGGCATTCACAACAATTTTGCTTCTATTGAAACACAAAACAAGCACCAAGTGGAACCAAGGCAGCGAGCTTATGCAAATTTTAGCCTCTAAACTTGGTTTTCTAAAGTGGAGAAGGGAAAAGGGGGAATTTGCACATGGGGTGCAAATTTACTCTGATACAAAAAGAAACCTCTATCCCTACTAACCTGAACGTCAACTAATTTGAAGCCATAGTTAGATATTTGGCCAACTCCCATCATGTCTCTTTTTCTGGCAAAGATTACTCTACATCCAAGTCAAACCATAACAACCCATTACACCTTGAGGTCTTTATCAACAAACACAAGGTTAGACAAGTCCTAGTAGATGGTAGAGCTGGATTGAACATTTTCACTTTAAAACTAGTAAAGGCATTGGGCTTATCTAAAACATGTGTGGATACATCTAAGAGCATTGTTGTCAAAGCCTATGATGACGAAGAACATTCTTCTGAGGGTGTTATCACACTACCTATCAAGGTTGGACCTGTAGTACTAAATACCACATTCCAAGTCCTGAATCTTGAATTACTATACAACCTACTCCTTGGCTGACCATGGATCCATGCCATGAAATCTGTTCCATCCACATATCATCAATGTTTGAAGTTTCCTTATGAAGGCTCTAAAATTACAGTCGTGGGCAATCTAGACCCCTTTCAATATTGCAACAATTTGAAAGGGACTACTCAATTCCAAGTGTCTATCAACCAAGATGCCTCATCATCTCGCTACATCGATCCATCTTCATTGACCAAGTCATCCACTCCATTCACCCCACCATCAAACACCAAGGTTCAATTTTTTGATATGGGATGTGGAGAATATCATATGGATAATTTACCAGTGAACAACAATGCTAATGCTGCTAAGAAGATCAAAATTCTAATATTGATGTCAAGATAATTGTAGAAGGAACACAACAAGATGGTCATGCTTTGATTGAAACCTTTTGGGACCCTCATGATACACCGGCCTTTTCCATACCTACTTCCACTCAATCTTTTCATATCTATGATAACCCCATGTTTGACCAAGACATTTACAATAACCCACTCTTTGATCATGACCCCGTTGAGGATATCCAATCATCATCCTTCCATCCCACCTATCCTAGGCTAGGATATGAATCTCCTATTTTCACCTCTACTAAGCCATCTTGCCAAGTTATTAAGGATTTTCAAGCTTCCTTTGATGTTAACAGTATTGAAAAGGATAGTCCCAAAGACTCCATTGATGGCATTACCACTCTCGTTCATCCACTAAACATTCCTATCACTTTTCCTACTTCCTCCATCTCACTCATGTCCCTCTACAACTTATACATGGATCAACAAGTCATAGCTCAAGAAATGAAGGAAAATCTCCAATGAATGAGCCATCTTTAAAAGGAGATCAAAAATCAAAAGATATAATGCAAAGCGAAGAAGATCAAGACAAGTCCTCTAGCCAAAATAAAAAGCTACTGGACAAATAAATAAAAAAAGAAGATCAAGACACGTCCTTTAGCCAAAATAAAAACCTATCAAACAAATCAAAAATAAAATTCAAAAGTGAAAGCAAGCAAAAGTTGATCTCCAAGCATGTATCTCCATCAAAAGTCACTGGGGGCATCTATCAAGGAGAAAATTCAAACAAAGAGCTTGTTGATCCAAGGTCTCCATCAACATCACTCTCACTCATACCATATATTCCATTCCACCCATCCATGTTCACATATCTATCATATCCCTCCATTGGCAATGTCTTTCAATGTATCTTTTACGATGACCCCTTCACATACTCTAGCTCGTTGGTCACCCAAGCTCCTTTTCAATTGAAGCCTAATGGCCCACATAGTGTACAAATTAGGGATCCTACCATAGCCTCTTCCATCTACCACATCTATCATCCTTCATATTTTCCTCTCATACTCCTCATCTCGATCAGGTCCTTTCATCCAGCATAGTCATCCACACATGATTAGGGAATTGTCAAGGCAGTCTATGGATCTGGCATTTATCAATTCTATACCTAGATTTATAGCGCTAGGAAAAACTCATTAAAAAATACAAAACAATGAGAAAAATTCCTAATTTTTTTTTTTAAAAAAGAGAAAACAAGTAAATAGAAAAAAAAATTGTCCAGCAGTGAAAACCTCGTAAACATGCGCCTTGGATAAGTACCATGGTGAAAACCTAGAAAACAAGTGCAATGTGTAGTCAGTCTTTTCTTTGCCATCTACTATCACTCTATTTGGTCTTTCTCCTTGATCCATACTAATGTTCCTTTACTTTCCATCATCTCCCATTTAACATCCACTATCAAGCCTTGTCATCATTATCATGACTTCCAAATAGTTGACATCTTGCGTCCTTCTCTTGCACCTATCGTCCATGATAAATCTTGTCCCATTCCATCCCTATTGGTTTATCTTATACCCAACTAGGGCAATATCCTTAACCTACACTAGATTCTACACTTATCATTAGAAGTCACTATACTCAAAAAAATCACTAAAAATCATAAAATTTCTTGAAAAAATTCCTTAAAAATCATAAAATGTCTTGTAAAAAGAGATAAAAATCATAAAATGTCCTAAAAAAATCCCTAAAAATCATAAAATGTCTTGAAAAAAGCCATAAAAACCATAAAATGTACTAAAAAAATCCCTAAAAATCATAAAATGTCTTAAAAAAGCCATAAAAATCATAAAATGTCCTAAAAAAACTCTAAAAATCATAAAATGTCTTGAAAAAAGCCATAAAAATCATAAAATGTCTCGAAAAAATCCCTAAAAATAATAAAATGGCCTAAAAAATTCCCTAAAAATCATAAAAAGTCTTGAAAAAAGCCATAACAATCATAAAATGTCCTAAAAAAAAGCCATTAAAATCATAAAATGTCCTGAAAAATCCATTAAAATCATAAAATGCCCTAAAAAAAAACAAAACAAAACTTCAAAAAAATCATAACACTCTAAAAATCCAAAAAAATCAAAGCATTCGAAAATCCAAAAGTATCAAAACATGTCAAAACCCAAAAACATTCAAATACCTTTCAAAAAATCCCAAAAAAAGAGTCAAAGTCAGTCATGTCAATCTTTGTCATTGTCGAACTACGTTGCCTCTATGACTGGACGTAGGAAAGGCCATCTATCAATGTGCCACTGAGGCATCAGGTTAGTCCTTTAGGTGGGTCAAATAAAATCATGATTCGGTCTTTTTTTATTGAAACAAAGTCAAGGGTCATGTCGAACTATGAGGTCTCTGTGTATTGCTACATAGGAAAGGCCATTTGTAGATGAGCCTCTGAGGCCCCTTAGGTCAATCTTTTAGGGTTCATTGGGTTAGTCAAAAGAAATCAAACAAAGTCAACTCAGACACAAAATAATCATCTAAACTTCAAAATCCTGAATCTACAAGATAAGCAAGCCAATGAGTCTCCAAGTCAAATTAGTCATTTTTCAAATCAATCAAACTAGTCAAATTGATCAAAACCAATGGTCTTATATAGGATGTGTCCTTGAAACCAGACCTTGTCACTATCACACTTTGTCATTTGTCTTATACAGGTAGTTGCATGATTGAAACCAGACTTGATGTCTTATATGACATGTTTCTTTTCCTAAAACTAGGCCTTGTCAAAACAATCCATTTGTCACTCACTTCATCACTTAACACACTGGAAAACACCTATTGGCAAACAATCTAAATGATTTGACCTTGTTGGTCTATTTTTTCTTATCATTTGGATTTTCTTCGGTAATGTTACTAGCCACCTCGAGGATGTCCCACGAAGAATTTAGAGGAGCGATGATGTCTCATGACTCATCTTTTATTTGATTGTTGTTTGTGGTTTATCTTGAAAAAAAGATTGGGGCAACTTTTCCCTAAGTATGATTTAGGACATTCCTTTTCTGTGACTGTTTGTTTTACAGATGGATGACCTTGCACACCTTTTTCTATGTCATACCATGGTGTTTGTTGTCCATTTGTCACGTTTTATTGCTCTATGATGATAAAGCACTATGACATGCACAAGAGGCTTCATCACCTTCATTTTCCTTCATCATTGCATTTTTTATTTGTTTTCCTCTATCATATTTTAGTCCTCTCATCCATTTTGAGAGCACACTCATGTCCTTTGAACCCACATGTCCTCTCAAGGGGGGCATACCTCTACCTCCTCTTCATCCTTCTGCATTATTCCTTACATTGGGGCATATCTTTTTTCTTTGAAACAATGCAACAGGCTTCATTGTCTCAAAGAGGGGCAAAATGTAGATGTGGAAAAAATTTCTCATAATCATTTTTATCCATTTCATGTTTCATTTTTCTCATCTACATAGTCATATGTCCATATTCACAAAACCATTAAAATATTGCATATTTCAGTAAATGCATTGGTATAATCATTAAAATACCCCTTTCATTAAACCATTTTCACCCATTGCATAAACACATTTGCATAAGAATTTATAAGCACTTATTCATAACCATAATCCATTTACATAATCATTCAATCATTTATCCATTATTTATCCATTTTCATATTTCATTATCTCATTTCATAAATATTTATCATTTCATTAATCATCAACATATTCATAAATCATTTAACCATTTCATAAGTTATTAATTCATCCATTTCATTAATCATTAATCTATAATCACTTAAATACATCCATTACACATGCATAATCATTATACTCATACATTAAATATTTTCATTCATTATCATACTCATATGCATATCTTTTATAAATCTATTAATTCATCCATTTGCATAAATCATTTCACTTTGACCATTTGCATGATTATCCATTTGCATTAATCATTAAAATGCATTCATATATTTCATTAAATAATTTAAAATTCATAAGTCAACATCCATGAAATTAGATCAAAATTGCATATTAAACGCATAAATCACTTCCATGAAATTAGCTCAAAATTGCACATTAAGCATGTAAATCATCTCCATGGAATTAGCTCAAAATTGCATGTTTTGAGCTTCCAAACACGAATCATGGCATAAATCACTCCACTCATTTCTCATTTCTCATTTTCACATTAGGATTTCATCTATAAAAACCTCTTCCTCACTTTTTGGGAGACGTTTTTTAATTTCACAACTCCAATTTCATAATTCTCAAATCCAATTCTACATCACCTCTTGTGCTTTTCCTATAAAAATCTGATAGCAAAGACAAGATATTGTAGAGAGGATGACAATGGAGTTGATTTTCTCTTTGAAGGAATTTTCTTTTAGTTTCTTTTGCATTGATTAGTTTTAATTTTGCACATGTTTTCATTTGGAAAAGGCTTTATTGATGTCATGTTGGAAATTCTTTAAATTTGATTAGAGTTTCAATTAGCTTTTTCATTTTCAACATTCACACTTTCTAGATATATGTCTAATCCTGGTAGAGTTCATTGGGATGTAGTTAAAAGATTCTTTAGATATTTTTAGGGCACCTTAGATTATTCTTTGTGTTATCATAGTAATATGACTGAAGAAGAGATTTCCCTTAATATTCATTGTTATGTGGATTCGGACTGGGTAGGTGATGTTGATAGCAGAAAATCTACCAGTGCTTATGTGTTTACTTTATTTGGTGGTGCAATTAGTTGGATGAGTAAGTGACAAGTTTTGGTTGCTTTTTCCACTATTGAATTAGAGTATATGGTAGCTACTCATGCTTGTAAAGAAGCCATTTTTCTTAAGAGACTGTGTTTAGATATTGGAATAAAACAAGGTGCAGTAACAATTTATTGTGATAGTCAAACTATGATATGTCTAGCTAAGAACCTAACATTTCATGCGAAGACCAAGAAAATTAATGTACAGTATTATTTTGTTAGAGATATGGTCGAAGATGGTAGGGTGAAGCTAGTTAAGTTAGAGACTTTGATGAATGTTGTTGATTATTTAACTAAGCATGTAAGCACAAAGAAGTTTAGATGGTGTTCAAATACTATGGGCCTTTTGGCCCCTAGAAATTAAAGAGATGATGTTTACACCCTCACATTGCTCTTGCAAGGTGTTCGACAAGTGGGAGATTGGTTGGGAAAATGTGTCTCAACCTTGCAATTATATACGATTTATTGTTGATAGGATGTATATATATATATTTCCTAGTTACATCAATAAGTGTATACAATGGCAGCAAAGAGAAATGTATGAGCGTGTTAACTTGTTCAAGAAACTCCTAAAATGGCTGACATACATTCAATAATGATACATTGTAAATCTAGACTGTTCATTGTTAGGTTTTAGATCTAATGGAAGATATTTTGTTGGACTGTCTTGCCCTAGAATGTAACCCTATTTTATGAGGGAATTGTATTACAGTTGCAGAAGAGACATTGATGTATTCTAAGAATCTGATAGCGGTCATGTTGTCTCTTGATCTCTAAGTGGTGATACTCCTGTAAGAAGCTTTCTCTGCAAGTATATTGTAATCTTTGTGATTGTTTAATAATAAATTGGGTAGCTTTTGGAGTGTGGGGTTTTTCTCCAGAAAGGGTTTTCCCCACGTAAATCACTATGTTGTGGTATGCATGATATTTATGTTTATTTTTGTTTTAAGTTTTTGTAACTATTAAAGATCTATAAATCTTTTCACTATTCTCCTCTCAAGATTAGTGTAGGAAATTGTTCCACTACCTTAGCTTACTTACATTCTAGTGGAGGCCTTATTTTATCACTAAATTCTCTTGATCTTTCTAGGCTACAACAATCTAGCAAAGTATCTTAAGAGACCTAAGAGAAAAAAAGGTGCAAAAATTTGATGGAGCATTTATTAAAAATATTGACACCTAGAAATATTTCATTTAGACCTATAGGTGGATTTCATATATGACAATAAAAACCTATATTACTTTCCCTCAACTTCAAGTCATTTAACCATGCATAAGATGAATTCATTCTTGCAAAATGCCTCTTTTGTTTTTAGTGTAAGTGTTACAAGAGCCATAATTTTATTTTTTAGCCTCATGGTACTAAAATAAAGACATGAACATGTCTAATATGGTTAGTTAAATTCTTGGAGGCATTGTTTTATTACCAATTTTTCCCAATCCTTTTGAGCTCAAGCAATCTAGTAAAGTCTCTTAGAATATCTAAGAGAAAATGGTGCCAAAACCTGATGGATAATTTCTTAGAATTTATATGGATCCTAGGAATATTATGTTTCTGTATATTATAACATATATTAATTTCCCTAAATAATTAATCATTTGAATGTGTTGACAATGAATGCATTCCTATAAAATACCTCTTTTAAGCTCAATGCACGAATTCCAAGAGCCATAATTTTATTTTTGTGCCTCATGGGAAAAATGAGGGCATTAAAATATTAAGGTGGTTGTAAGAATATTATTAGATACATAATTTATTATCCAAATTCACCAAGTCCTTTTGTGTTATGGTGATACAGTAAAGTCTCTAAAGAGACCTAAGAGAAAAAAAGGTGTCAAAATTTAATGGATCTATTCTCTAAATCCACATAACCTAGGATTTTTTTCTTCTACCTAAAGGTGTATTTTGGTCTAAATATGATCAATTATCTTATTTTCCCTCAAATTAAAACTATTTGACTATGTCGGTAATGAATGCATTCTTCTAAAATGCCTCTTTTATACAAGTGTCAACATGCGAAGAACCATGATTTTATTTTAATTTCTTGTGATAGTAATCCAAGGGTATAAAAATATGGACTGGTTATGATAATACTATTAGAGGAATCATTTTACTAGTGATTTATCTTGGTCTTTTTGAGCTACAATGATTTGGAAAAGTCTCCTAAACAACCTAAGAGAAAAAATTATCCAAAATTTTAAGAAGTGATTATCTAAATCTATGGCACCTTGGAATGTTTATTTTTCACATACAAGTGGAATTAAAGTCATGCTAAAATAATTTATTTAAGTTTCTGTCAAATCTATACTATTTAATCATGTTGAGAGTGAATGTATTCTTGCAAAATATCTCCTTTGCACTCAGTGCAAGCATACCAACAAAAACATTTTCTTTCTATGAATTATCAAACCAAATTGAGGATAAAGTTTATAATTATAGGCAAGATAATGCTAATGAGGTCTCATTTAATCAAAAAATTATTTCCTTCCTTCAATACTATATTGAATTACTAAAGTCTCTTAAAAGAACTAAGAGAAAAAATATGCCAAATTTTGACATAGTGATTCTCAAAATTTATGGCACATAGGAATGTTTGGTTTTCACCTAAATAATAGTCTAACTTTAATAACCTATCATATTTTTTTTCAAATCTTTTTTTATTATGCTACAAATTAATGCGCCATTATAAGATGTCTCTTTTATGGTTAGTGTAAATGTTCCAAGTGTCATAGTTTTCTATCTACATGTCATGGGGCTAAACCAAGGGTGTAAAAATATTAGTTTGGGTTGGGTAATGGTATTGGAGGCCTCATTTCATCACAAAATTATCCATTTCATTTTCCATTATAGTAATCTAGAAAAGTATCTTATGAGATCTAAGAGAAAAAAATATGTCAAAATTTGATGGAGAGATTATTGTAATCTATGGCACCTAGGAACGTTGTGTTAGCATGTATAGATAATTTTTGGTTTGAATAAATAGTGTATTTTTTAATCTTTACTTTAAACTATTTGACCATGTCAACATTCAATGCATTCTTGTAAAAGTATCTTTTACATTTAGTGAAAGCATACCATGACCCATATTTTTTGTATACGCATCATGGGACCAAAAAAGGGTGTGAAAATATCAATATATGTGAGGGAATGATAGTGGAAACCTCATTTTATCACTAAATTCTCCTATTCCTAGCAAGCTACAATAATCTAACAAAGCATCTTAGGAGACCTAAGAGTGAAAAGGTGAGAAAATTTAATACAAAGTTGATGGAATAAGTGGCACATTAGAATGTTCAATCCAAACTTATAGGTGGATTTAGGGTCTAACTAAAATAACCTATCTCAATTTTTTTTAACTCTAAACTATTTGACCATGTCTACAAAAAATGGATTATTACAAAATCCCTCTTTTCCACTTAACTCAAGTATGCCAAGAGCAATAATTATATTTTTACACCTCATGATACTAAATCAAGGATCTAAAAAAATAGGATGGGTAGGGGAATTCTAGTGGAATTATTTTTTTGTCACAAATTCTCCTAATCTTGTTGCATTGCAATGATATAACAAATTTTCTTAAAATACCTAATAGAAGAAAAGGAGCATAAATTTGATGGATCATTTCTAAAAGTTTGTGACACCTAGGAATATTTTTTCACATATATAGGTGGATTTTGGGTTTGACTATAATAACCCATATTGGTTTAAGTCAACTCCAAATTTCCTCTTTTATAGTTCATGAAAGAATAGAAAGATAAATGCTTTTTTTTATATCAACAACGGGACCAAACTAAGAGAAAAAACATATCAAGGCAAGTGGAGAAATACTAGTGGAGGACTTATTTCATCATTTAATTATCTCAATCCTTTATAGCTATAATAATCTATAAAAACTTCATAAGAGAAAAAGTGTCAAACTTTGACAAAGTGGTTCTTTAAATCAATGACACCTACAAATGTTTTGATTATAAGGGAAAAATGGGTTTTAAAGGGACCTAAAACCCTTTACAAAAAAAGACACAAAATGCTACTAAATAGGATTTTCATAAAGTTGTCAGCAGCAACCCAACAGCCAAAAAACAAAACAAAATGAGTGCTAGTCAAAAGATAAGACACTAAACTAACAACACCCAATAGCCACAAAATAACAAAACAACAGAAAAGAAACCTACACCCAACAGGAAACAAAAAGCAACTAACAAGAAGAAAAGGCACTAATTCAATCTACGCAGGGTGTTGGCCACTTTAATATATTGGCCTCTATGCCTTTCAATCATATACAACAACTCCTTCTCAACATCAAAGGATCTCTTCCAATCGACCGACCCTCTAACAACAGGTCCTTTGTCATCATCTTTATCACCATTTTTACCTTTTCCCTTAACCAATTGCTCTTTCTCAATAAGTTTAGAGAAATAAACCTAATCCTCCCTGACCTCACTTATATTTTTGAAAAGGACTTCCAAGGAGTCCGCATTGTTCTTCACAGAGATATGACATGCTTGCAAAAGCTTTTTGATATCCACATTCGTACCCAAAATCTTAGCTTCCAAAGTAGCCAACCTATCTTCACACAAAGATTTGAAATCATGATAGGAACCTTCAAGGTCCACCATTCTATCAATAAGAATTTCCAACACCGAACCCTTCAAAACATTCTACATATCCTCCTTCAAACCTATAATTTTAATATTAATCTTATTGAACTCCTAAAGAGTCCACTTAGCCAACTTAAAACTTCTAGTTGCCCTAGCCCCAACCATTTCTAGCTAATCAAACATGGAGGTAGAGTCTTCATCAAGGTAAGTAAAGTCCTTAGAGAGAGGATTTACCTTTAAAGGCTCCTATTTAGCTTGCTTCTTCTTTGTATCATCCTCATCAAGACCTTTTAACTCCTTATCCTGCACCACATTAGGAAAATCCTGTATCGGGGAATCCTTAATGGCCACCATTCTATCACTAGAATCCTTTCCATCACTAGACACATTGGGGTCCTTATCCAACACATCTGAGGCCTTGTTCTTCAGGTTGGAAATATGCTTCAATGACCTTCATGGCTTATCATCCAAACCCAAAACATTATCTTATGACCCCACCTAAAGGACACCACCAATAACATCCTTACCAATAGCCACCTCCATGGTCTTGGGAGGGGAATCATTTGAGCCCACTTCCATGTCCTCACTTTTAGAAAGGACAAGCTGCTTAGCTACCCTGTTACTCTTAGAACCACCCTACTTACTCTTCTTTGAAGATGCAGTCACAGCCTCCGGAGACACATCCTCCTCCTCTTTGTTCCATTCCTCCTCATCCAAAGAGGAATCTAAGCCCGACGAACCAGAAACATCACTCAAAGTCTTCTCCTTACCCTTAATGGTAT
Organism: Sequoia sempervirens; assembly: GCA_007258455.2. Taxonomy (NCBI): domain Eukaryota; kingdom Viridiplantae; phylum Streptophyta; class Pinopsida; order Cupressales; family Cupressaceae; genus Sequoia; species Sequoia sempervirens. Next base: position 567,705,480 of record VDFB02058242.1, read on the forward strand.
GAGTAGGGATGAGAGACTTAACATGCTCCATAATTAATAAAATAAGACCTTCATGGAGGAAGGGAGCCCTCCTATTCTTCAAATGAGTGTAAACAAAGACCTCCAAATACAATAATAGGAAAAAAGGAAAATAAATGAACAAACCATGTCTAAAATGGTTGAAGAGAGTGAAACGGTGACCAAGAATAGTAGTAAACCTCCCCTCTAGAGTCACATAGTGCATAAGCACCTGAGAAACATGCCCAAATTTTCTTGAGGTATTTTCTCTCATGGCCCTAGCTTTCCAATTTAACTAATTTCTTATGCTCGTCATCTTTAAAAAACTAGGCCATCACCTCTTCATTACACTTTTTATCCTTGAAGAACTTGTGGCCAACCGTTGGCATCTCAGTAACAGTAGCAACCAATTTCTTGTTCACCACCACTTATAGGCCTTTAACCTTGAGCTTGCGGTTATGCCAGAAAGACACAAACTACATCAAGGCATTGGGGTCATGTCTATGCAGTCTCTCTAAGAACGAAGTGAAATTACCATGGCGTAGAATATTCCAAAGCTTCTTCTTTTTCCTAATGCCCTCATAGGAATGCAACTTGATTTTTCTTCTATCACCACCCATGGCGAACAACACTAGAACAAGAAAACCCTGCAAAAAACACTCATTTGAAGGCCATAGAGCAAGAAGACACCCATAAAGAGTGTGAAACGGAAGAAGGTACTAGAACATAAATGTTGCATCGTCTCAACCCATGCCATAATTCCTCAATAAACTCCTAGCTTTCTTAGGAAGGATCGATCCCTCCTCCCACGAACGAAAATCATTTAAACTGATAGCCTCGTTGGCAAAAAAATCTACCAACGAGTTTCCTTCTCGATAAATGTGAGAGATGCAGGTCTCTTCACAAAATCACAACATGATTATAGTATCTTTAATGATTTGATCAACATTCCAACTTGGAGGATGATTTCCACACAAATAGTTAATTATGTTTAAAGAATCGCCTTCAACCCATAATTTAGAGTAAACTTTACCGATTGCATTTTTCACACTTATGAACACAACCTTCGACACCTACAAATATTTTGTTCTCACCTATAGGTGGAATTTGGGTCTAAATAAAACAACTTATATTTTTATTTCTCAAAATAAAACTATTTCATCATGATAACAACAAATAAATTCTTGTAAAATACCTCATATAGTTATTACAAGCATGACAAGAGGCATAAATTTATTTCTATTCCATATGCAATAAAACTAAGGGAATGAACACATTGATATGGGTGGAGGAATGATAATAGAGGCATTGTTACATCACTAAAATCTCCTAGACCTTCTTGGATACAAAGATCCCAAAAAATCTCTTGAGAGTCCAAAGAGAAAAATGGTTCCCAACTTTCATAAAGTGATTCTCTAAAGCTATGATACCTAGGAATGTTTCGCTCTCACCTAGAGATGGATTTTGTGCTTGAATATAATAAACTATCTCATTTTACCTTTACTCTTAATTATTTTACTATGTTGATAAACAATGAATTCATATAGAAAGACTCTTTTACACTTAGTGTAAAAATTCCAAGTGACATAATTTTATTTCTATTCCTAATTGGTTGAAACCAAGAATATGAACACATTGTGATAGTTAGGGTAATTCTAGTGGAGGCCTCATTTTTTAACCTAATTCTCTTAGTTCTTTTGGGATATAACAACTGAATAAAGTATCTTAAGATACCTAAGAGAAAAAATGTGCCAAATTTTGATAAAGTCTTTCTCAAAATCCATAGAACCTTCAAATTTTTAGTTTATGCATATAGGTGAACTTTAAGTCAAAATAAAATAGCCTATCTCAATTTCCATCAACTCTAAACCCTTTGACTATTCCAATAGTTAATGCATCCTTTTAAAATGTCTCCTTTACATTTAGAGAAAATATTCCAAGAGACATGTTTTTTTTTGTGCCTCATGGAATTGAACTAAGGGAATGATCATGTCATAATAAGTGGGTAAATGATATTGGATTCCTCATTACATATCAAACTTCTCCCAATCCTTCCACACTGAAATAATCTAATAAAGTCTCTTAAGAGACCTAAGATAACAAAAATTCCAAACATTGAATAAGTGATTCCTAGAATCCATGGTAGCTAATAATTTTCCTTTCACACCTAAGGTGGATTTTTTTGAATGAAATAATGTATCTTAGTTCCCCCAAATATAATCCATTTAACTGTCCCAATAATGAGTACATTCTGATAAAATTCCTCTTTTGTGCTTAGTGGAAGCATTCCAAGAGCCATACTTTTATTTTAATGTCTTGTGGGACCAAATCAAGGGGAAAAAATAGGGTGACTTACGGAATGATAATGGAGGTCTCTTTTTCTCAATAAAGTATCTTAGTTCTTTTAGGCTATAGTAATCTAAAAAATATTCCTAAGAGACCTAAGAGTGAAAATGTATCAAACTTTGATACAAAGTTTCATATAATGCATGGTACTAGGGAATATTTACCCATCTATGTGGAATTTTTTTCTAAATAAGATAGCCTATATTAGATTTTATGAAGTTGAAACTATTTGATGGTTCCTATAACAAATGAATCTTTGTAAAATACATCTTTTTTGATTAGTGAAAGTGTCCAAAAATATATATAAATTTATTTTTATGACTCATGGGAGTGGCAAATGGTACAAAAATGCTAGTTGGGATTTATTATTTCTAGTGCAAGTCTCATTTCATCAAGAGATTCTCTTGATCCTTCTAAGCTACAATGATTCAATAAAGTCTATTAAGATACCTTAGAGAAAAAAAAAAGGTGCTAAAATTTAATGAATAATTTCTCATAATTCATAGTATCTACGAATACTTGTTTTGCACATATAGTTGCAATTTTTGTCTAACTACAATAAACTATGTCAATTTCTCTCAACTTAAAATAATTATTCATAAAAATAATGAATGCATTCTTACAAAATATTTCTTTTGTACTTAGTGTAGACATGACAAGAGCCATAATTTTCTTTCTACTCGTTATGACATAAAATTGATGGTGAAAATATAACAAATACTAGGTTAATGCTACTAGAGAACTCATCTCCTTAATGAGGTCTCCCAATTCTTCCAATCTATAGTTCTTCATAAAAGTCACTTTAGGGAACTAAGAGAAGAAAGGTGCCAAAAATTGATGGATTGATTATCCAAATTTATTACACACAAGAATGGTTTACATTCATAGCTATATTTTTATTTTGGGTCTAGCTAAAATAAAATATATTTGTTTCCCTCAGCTTCAAACTACTTGATCATGTTCATAATAAATGCACTTTCAAAATATCTCTTTTCCACTCAGTGCAACATGCCAAGAGTCATAATTTTTATTTTTCACATCATGGGACATGTTGGGTCCTAAAAACCACTACTCCACTTCCTACAACTAAATCTCAAATAGAAGTTCAAGGTTGTTTTTATACAAAATAAAATGACTCGTTAATAGACTATGGAGGGTTGAAGGTCACCTTAAAGATAGTGGATTAAATATACTCCACTTCCAGCTCATCTTAAACTTGGGAGGAAGTTCATAGGAGTATTCAAATGAACAATTACAAAATATTGATAGCCAAACCCAACTTGGTGTCTTGGAACCAAAAATTATCACTTAACCAAGAACAACTGACTGCCTCAAAAACCCTATATAGCTGATATAATTATGAAATCACAACCACATAATATAGATTCATTTGAGGCTCATCAAAGATGGATCCCTGGTCATATCACAAGGTTATAGATGCACAAAGCTACTCTTACTCATATACTACTAATTTTTTGTTTTATGGTGTGATATTAGTGAGGTTGAATAGAGACTAGTACCTTTTTCATTGGGCTACAGAGTCATATATAATAAAAAAATAAAATAATGAAGGAAACATAAAAGAGTTGATATGAGCACATATTGCATCAAATTACAAGCATTACAAAAATAACACACTTATTACTTTGAATTAAATTGTATGAATCTATATTTACTACAAAGATGATTATTACAATTCCTTTAATATTTTAAAATGTTATCACACTATAAAAAAATCATTACATTCATTTCAGCACATGATAAGAGAAAAACTACAAAATAGTGAATATTTTATTAGAGAAATATAAATAGTGTGGAGAAATTCTCTGCGTAATATAAATACACTTTATCTTTTACATGCCTCATTTGTTCATTTCCCTTGTTCAACTAGACAAGGCATGAATAAAACCATAGACTAATCCCTATACCTATATATCATCCAATCACCACTAGCAAAACCAACCTATTTTAAACAGGATCAAAATCATGCCTATAACAGTAGCAAGGCATAACCCTATTCAATGAATTATTCATATTCTTAGAAATAATGGTTGAGGTTCAATCCCATCCAAAATGGATGTTGCAGATGGAAGGAAGAGATATGTAATTGATTTTAGGTAGTTGGGTGACCATTGACCATTACTGCAAGTAGGTGGTAGCTAAAACAAATTAGTGCATTGAAACCTTTGGAACCAACTTATACATGTTGAAACAAATAATTAGAGGATTTTTTTTCCTTTTTTATTGATCTATTACCCGTCAAAAACCTCTATCGCTTGCCTACACATTCCCCCTATCGTTGATTTCACCTCCAATAAGAACTATTGACACTTAGGAACCCATCAAGAACTATCAATGTTTTGGTTGGTTTTTAGAACCTATAAATTTTTTGAGGCCTTCATAACTTCTACTTCACCTTCCTTTTTCCGTTCTCTTTCTTAGCCTTGTGGATTCACATATTTCTCTATCAGGGGCTCCATGCGAACTGAGAACCATTGGTTCTTGGTGCCTATGAAATCTCTGACCACTTTATTTTTTATTTTCCCAAGGGGTAAAAATTCCCTCAAAGGTTCCATTGGAACTAGGAAACATTGGTTCCTAATTCCTATGAAAGCTCCAACCACTCTTACTTATCCAATTTATAATTTTGATCTTGGGTAATAGGCTAAAGACATGGGAGGGGAACACATGGCCCAAAGCACATTAAAAATCATGAACCTTATAGAAAACTCTCAAATAAGTTATTTATGAGTGAGCATATTGCATATGCACACAAAAGAAGGGACTAAAGAAAAAAGGACAAAGGGATTTCATCCAGTCCCAACAAGACTAGAATAAGGGTGGTAACACATTCTTTTAGGTAGATAAATTATATTTGAGGCCTCGTTCTATTTTAAAAGTATCCCAATCCTTCCAAGCTATATAAATTTGATAAACCCTCCTAAGAAAACTAAGAGTAGAAAGGTGTCAAACTTTTATCAAGAAATTATTAAAAGTTGTGGCACTTAGAAAAGATTTTTTTACATATGAAAATTTATTTTGTGTCCAAATACAACAAAATATTTTGGATTCCATCAACTCCAAAATATTTTACCATTCCAAAAGAAGTGAATTATTGAAATGTCTCTTTTATGTTCAATGTGACTATGCCAAGTGCCATGATTTTTTTTCTACACCTTATGGAACCAAACTAGTGGTGTGGAAACATAAGAGTTGGTAATTTAATTCTACTATAGGACTCTTTTTTTAACAAATTCTCCAATTTCTTCCAAGATAGAATAACCCAATAAAGTCTCTTAAGATGTCTAAGAGAAAAAAATTCCAAAATTTGATAGAGCATTTCTCAAAATCCATGACACTTCATTTGAACCTATAAGTGATTTTTAGTTCCAATTGTAAGAACCTATCTTATTTTCCCTCAAATATTAACCATTTGACCATTCTTGTAATGAATGCATTAATGTAAAATTACTCTTATGTGTTGAGTTTAAGCATGCCAAGAGCCATAATTATCCTTCTATGCATCATAGGATAAAACAAAGGGTGAAAGCACATCAAGGTATTTAGGCGAATCCTATTAGAGGCCTAATTTTCTAAACAAATTATCTTGATCATTTTGGGCTATACCTATAGACACCCAAAAATACAGCACGAACACCTTACTCATCATTTTCTTCACTAATTAATTAAATAAATAATTATTTAATTAATTATCCCCTCAATCTATGACTTTTTGCATTCCCATAATTAATAAAATAATTGTTTATTTAAATAAAACCTCATTCCCATAATTAATAAAATAACTCATTATATAATTAATTACTCTTTCACTTGTCAATCAAGTAAATATGGTAAAAACAAGTGAGGTTTAGTCTAATAATAGAAGTTTCCCAATTATAATGTATTATAGTCAATTTACAATATTTTCATTAAATATTTCTTTTAATGATATATTATTCACTTTGGTTCCTTTAAATTTTTCTTTGTACACTAATATCAACATATTAAATATTAACATTTTCACAATTCAATTTTTTATTAGTATTTTTGTAGCTAATTTTATAATCCTAATATTGTGAGGATATTCAAATGAAATCATTGAATACTTTAAAGGAAAATTTATTGTCCAATAAAATTCAACATGTAATTGGGCTAACCAATCATAAATGGTATGCTTGTAATAAATAAGGACAAAATTTCTTCGATTCCAATCAATAAGAAGTATTGTAGTGATATTTTAGAGCCATATACCATGTAAAGGTATAACTACAAAAAATAATAGTTGTTAGTCCTTTAATAGGTTATTATCAAATATGCTTTTTCAACTATGTTGTAGTCTCTTTATAATGAAAGTGATTACAAAATTTCATGTTTGTTTGTCTTTAACTAGTTATTATCAACTATACTTTCAACCTTTCAAAAATCAATTAATCAATCGATAGAGATGTTCTACTAGGAAATCATTTGGTCGTCAATAATTAATACATAAGATCAACTTCAACTATTAGCAACTTTAAATTGAAACTTAGAAAATATAGTCATTATTCACATGTTTCAAACTAAATTTCATCTATGGATTTGCTTTGCATTAAATCTTGCAGCCCTTGGTAGGTACTCTAGCTACATCAAAATTTTGGTTAGTTATGTGCTTACACTATTGGGTATTAGATATGTAAAATAAGACTAAATAAATTATTGGATTTTTCATATGAATAAGAAAATAAAAAATGTTTATTTATAGTTATCAATAATTTTAAAGACTATGTATCAAAATTGTTTACCATGGGTTAATGGTTTAAAAAGCTCAAATTTTTACACCTTTTATGGTTTTTAATATTATCACATCATATTTATTTTTACACCTCTTATGATTGTTAATGTTATCACATCATATTTGATGATAGAACTCTAAAACCTTTACTCAACAATAAACTTACCAAATAAGCTAATATATAATTTGAATCATTTGAAATTTCCATGTATAATTTTGAGACACAACTAATGGACCATTTCCTCTAATATTAATTTAATATAAAATCAAATAAATTTCAATAATAAAATATTGATAAATAAATGAAATGAAATGTTTTTAAAGATCAAGATGAACGAGGATAAATAAAAGGGTAACACAAATCCAATTCTAAAATACTAGCAATTACACCTTGGCGTGCAATGGGTACGTTGAAGAGGTGTGGAAGGTCAAATAGGAAAATTCAAGTGGTTTATTTTTTTCATAAATTTTTGCAATACATGAGGTAAATTGGGAGGAAATTTTGCAAATTATGTTGCTTGTGTAAAAAAGTGATAGCTTCAAATCAACTATGCATCCAATTTTAGGGATCAAAACATAATTTAAAAAAAACCTTTGAATCAAGAAGGTAATCAAGCTCCATTGCCAATAGGATCATGTTATATTTACAATAGGGAGAGGGAGAGATAGGGATATAAATATGGAGATAGAGAGGGGTGGAAGAGAGAGAGAGAGGGGGGGGGAGAGAGAGAGGTGTAAAGAGATATATATATAGAGGAAGATAGAGATGGAGATAGAGATAGAGATAGAGATAGAGATAGAGATAGAGATAGAGATAGAGATAGAGATAGAGATAGAGATAGAGATAGAGATAGAGATAGAGATAGAGATAGAGATAGAGATAGAGATAGAAATGGAGATGGAGATGGAGATGGATATGTAAGTGGACATGGAGATGGAGATGGAGATGAAGATGAAGATGGAGAAGGAGATGGATATGGAGAGAAGAGGAGATAAAGAGAGAAAGGAAAGAGTGATAGATAGATATAGAAGAGATAAATATGTACAAAGGGAGAGATAGAAAGATAAAGATAGAGATAAGAAGTGATATATGTTGGAACACAACAATCTATTGAGAGGGGGGGTGAATAAATAGTTATTAAAATTTTAACAATTTAACCTTAAGAGAAAACATATTTCTTAAAAATTTAGTGTACAGATCGAAACAAGAAATACAATAATTTAAACAAGCACACAAACTAACAACTTATAACACAAGATATACATGGAAAACCCAAGATGGCAAAAACTATAGTAAGAAAATGTTGCTAGGAGCTACTGTCCTAATCTAGCTTCACCAAAAAACCTTTTGTTACAACCTTTTAAGGGAACAAACCCTAAGGAGACATCAATCTCCTATTATGAGGAAAAACTCAATTATCTAATGGAACCAACCAATCAAATTTACAACTTATAGGATTATTTCAATTTGTTCATTAAGAACACAATTCAACATTATGGCTTACTCTACAGCTTCTCAAGTTTTTATTGCTCTCACAACAACTCTCTCCTATGCTCTACACCCTTATTTCTACTATGTTCTTCTCCTCTTCTTTTAGTGCATTCTCTATCTGCCTCAAGAGTCTAGAATGCCTTCTTCACTATGCACTATCTCTTCTTGTCTACTCTCACACACTCCACTTCTCAACTTTTGATTATCTATTTTATGTAGTTTCTAACCAATGGTGATTTCCTTGGGATTATCCACCACATATAGATATTTTTTTAGGGTTCTAAAATATCTTTTGTGTTCTCATTATTTTTCATTAAGTTGCACAATATTAAATTTTGGTGCAAATAATTTTCCCTCTTGGTCTCTTTGTTAAACCCTAGAATCATATTTGCATTTAATTTGTTCTTTGTTTATTCACTCTAATCTAATCTTCATCATCTTAGCAATATGTGCCACCACCTAGTAGATCAAATCTTCACCAACATTGGTCATAGGTGTAGTTCAACGAATTAAATTTTTTCACTAAGTTGGTTACCAGTTGAAACCCTATTTACATGGACTTAGCCATTTGATATCTTCAAATTTGAAACTGGGTCATTGATTCTATCTCTTTGTACCATAATCCTTCATTCCTCGTTCATTGTCACACATTTAAAACCTGACTGTCAAATAAACGGTCTTAAATCTCCATCATTGATCATGTCCATCACATATCACTACTCTTCACCAATCATTCAATTCACAACAGCAATGTGAATTGATGCAGCGACCACCGTTCATATTCCTCCTTTGAATTTGAGCCTTTGATCTCATCCACCTTATAGCCATTGCACATCATGGCTTCACTTAAGACTTTGAATTTCATTTCTATGATGTGAATGAGTATAGTGATGATCTTTTGATCACATACCTTTAAACCTGCACCATAGATCTCCATTCATCAAGTATCGTTGTAACTCATACAACATCATATGTCATTCCCACAATATGAATACACTCAGCAATTACCATTGGATCAGTCACCAAATGATTTGCACCATCCCCCACTATCTCGCTAGCAAAGGACATGGGCCCATAGAATCCTAGCTGGCTAGCTGGCTACTACCACATGTTCACCTTTGACGTCACATTCCACTTCCATCTTATTGTAATGTCATAAAATTGCACCACTCACAATTTCACATACATTTTTCTATCTACTTTAGTGTCCACTCCCCTAGCACCTGTGTAGGCTCATTTTATCCCCTACATCAGCATTTTTCCCTCTTAGGATGCTCAGGACCACTTTTTAGCAACTACCTTCGTGTGTCAGCTTTATGTCAAACCTTGTGCTTTTCATGTTCTCGTTGTTTTGTAGCATGATGTGTCTAGACACTAGCACGCCATGCAAACATTTGTGCATTGTACTAGTATCCCGTAACATTTCAAAATTCAAACAACCGCTTCCAAGCATGTTTACCGCTTGTTAGCAATTTTTGTTAGTGGTAACGGCCTGGGACGCTTTGTAACCAATTGAGAAGCTTCTTTTTGCTCCTATTCTCTCTTTAAAATCTATCTTTTCAATCCATTTTTCCTTTTTAGGTTCTACCTTGAACTCTCCTCTCCTTTTTCACTCCCTCAAGTTTGCATAGCTCTCTCTACCGCTATCAACAAAACTTTCAAGCTCTCTTGGAAACTCTCTTTGCAGCTCTCTTGGCTCTCACAACCCTCTTTTTCATCCTTGCTCTCTTTGGCTTCCTTAAGCCTTGTAGCTATATCTCTCCTATCTTGTGCTTGTGAGCATCTTGTGATTTCACACATCCCCCATCTATTGCATCTCCATTTTGTGATATAGGTTCTCCTCCTCGAGTGGGGATTGCTTTTATCACTCCTTTTTCATTTCTCCCTATCTATTTGGCTATCCATGGAGGTGGGAACACCAAAACAAAGGTTTTACTGAGGAAAACCCTATACAGCCCCAACATTTTCTCCAAATCTTACGCATGCAGGTATTGAAGATATTCATGTGCTAGAGGCTTCATTACTTTGGTTATTGTGAGAATTTTCTATCTCTTCTCTTCTTCAGTTTTATCATATACTTCACTTTATTTCAATATTGTTATATTTTGTTACTTTCTCACATTGCAAGATTTCTTAATAGTCAGAGTAGAAGTAGTCACTTTGTGTTCTCTTTGATAAAATCAATTTTTGGTCCATACAAGATGCCAACATGCCTCTAGGACTCCAACATGACACACTGTCATCCTTATTCTGTGTTGTTGTCCTTTGGCCAAGACCTCATCAAGTTCATCCAGAAAACCTTTGTGATCTACTCTTTTGATTTTGAAACTCTCACTTTGTTCCTTGAGGTAGTTTAGGGCAGTTTTTTCCTTGGAAATCTCTTGAGAATAAAAACACCATGAGTAGTGAATCCCCCTTCTCTACATTTTGGTGAACCTGACATGAATCATAGTATTTTTTTTAAAAACTAGGAATTTATTTACCCCAACTTGGTGGGGTCATAACTCTTGACTCAATGCTCAAAATTTAGAATCGTTTACATCATTGCAAAAGTCTCTAAGAGGACTAATTCAAACCCTAAAATAAAGTTCCTTTGGAAATCAAATTTAATATCCTCTTTTATGAGTTCAATATCCAATTCTATTCAAATTTTTAATGATATTCCATTTCATGCATGTGATGGTGACTTGGATTTTCCTATGTCACTTGGTATCTTTGATCCTTCTCATTAGATTCATCTTTCTTTAAAGGATATCCTGTTGCAAGAAGATGAAATAATTGATACCTTTCTTAACATTTCTCTACCTTCCCTTCATTCCAATGCACTCTCCTCTAGAGATGATGCATTATTCAATGATGAATCTCTTCTCTATTCCTATGTACTCTCCTCTGGAGATGATGAATTAGTGAATGATGAATCTACTTCCACATTTGATCATCCCCAGATCAATGTTGAGAATATGTCTTCAAATAATTATTCCACTAGTTGTGATGAGTCTGCAAATATAATCTATCTTTGCTGCCCCTCAAAGGCCTAAGAGATTGGTCATTTATCTAAATCCAAACTAGTCCTCCTAATAGGATTTGTTCTATTGGTGGTGTCCCATTTGATAGCGATTCTCTTGATCTTTCAATGGCCCCCTCTTACAAAGTGGTAACCCATACTTATAAGAATAGAATGAATAAACAACCAAGCCTTCTTCAAGCTCCCAAATGTATGACTAAATCACCTAGTGATTACAATCTTGTCGAGCAACTTCAAGTTACTCTAGCTAAGATCTCACTGTGGGACTATATTTAGTCTACTCTAGTTTATCAAGGCATGCTTCAAGAAGCCTTGCAAAGATCCTCTTTCCTATCTCTACTAGGAAGATAGATGTTAATACATTGATGGCTCATATTCCTGTAGATTCATTGACTATTACGTTCTATCTATAGGAACTCCCACCTTCAAAAGTACAGAAGCAAGCAAATCCTCTAATGAACATAGTTAACATTAATGATATTGGAAATAGATGTACTATCATTGACATTGGTTCAGAACTCAATATATGTAGCATTGATGTATTTCCTAAGGTTAATGTCAATTCATATTCTCTTAATGCTTCTTTTGTTGTTATTTGTGGGTTCAATAATGTTGCTTGACAACCCTTAGGTACGATAGTCTTGCCTTTAAGGTTAGGACCCATTATTGTACCAACCCTTGTATATGTTATGCCCAAAAAAATACCATATAACCTTCTTCTTGGTAGACCATGGATTCATGCTATGGGTGTAGTCCCATCTACCTTGCATAAATCTATTAAGTTCATTTGCAATAATCGAGTAGTCACAGTCAAGACTGACCCTGAGGCTATACACTTATGTGAAATGGCAGGTGTTGGTTAGGTTTCAGTTGTTCCTACTCTTATTCCTTTAGTTTCTTCCAATTTGATGATGTGTACTCCATCAATACCTAATACAAAGGATACTCTTAAGATAGATATCCCTCAAGAAGATCCTTCTAAAGAAAAAAATCTCAAGTCTACTCTTTCTACTTCTTAAAAGAATGAATGTGTTAGTGATGATTAGGGTTCTTTAGAATTTACAAAATCCTTCATTAGGGAATATAAATTTGACCCAATCCACTTAGTCCTTCCAATAACATCATCTTAACCCACCATAAAAGATGATTATTGTTTTGTGTCATGGGATAAGGTGAGCAATAATTGTAACTCTCTTAATGTAGATCCTTCCCCTTTTGAGGAGGGTGATCACACCTCTATTAAAGAGGCTAATGTTGGAAGTCCTATCAAGAAGGTTGATGATGATCTCATAGAAGAGTATAATCACCATTGCTAGAATAATGCTCTCTATGGAGATCCTCCTCCTTCTCAAGATTTGCAAACACATTATGGCCTCGACTTTAAGCTTGTCTCTAAATATGGCTATGGGCATAAAGGTTGTGGGAATAATGAAAAAGGCATTCAAGTCCCTATAGAATGTGCACCTCGTAAGCATAATTCGGGCTTGGTTTCTCAAATGAACAATCTAAACAGAAACCATGGTTGAATGGCGACATGATTTCCGCTCAACCTCATTCTCCTAGATTGATTCATCTGCCATTATGCATTGTCTATGTGTCTTCTTCTTGTGAGAAGTCAAACTTTTCTCCATAAGAGAAATGGTTGCTTCCTACTCCTCATTCTTTATCTAAGAAAGAGTGTATTTTGATGAGGCTTCTAAAATCCAACTTGATTACTCTTCCTTCTCCTACACATAAGAAATTTCATAAGAATGATAAAGAAAAACATCATGCCATCAAGTGTCTAGCCATTCCACTAGTGAATGTAAGGCCTTGAAGGATAAAATACAACAACTTCTTGATTAAGGTGCCATCACTCATTTATTTGTTGATGCACCTACCTCTTCTTCAAATGACAAGTGATATCAAGGTTTTTCTCATCCTGTATGTTGTAAGTATCTTGCATGGCTCTCCTCCCCTACATGTTGGGGGTAGTGATAACTTGTTTTTTAAGGACCCACTCTCTTCTCTATGTCTTTTAAATGAAGTGTCCCTTGAGTGGACCCCTTTTCTTTTGAAGGGTTCACGAGGGACCCCCTTTCAAAGGTTTTATCTCGAATGAATTCATTGGTGTCTAGCTTGGGGGTAGCCTAGCTAGACCCTTCTTTTCTATGAATATCATGCAATGCAGCTTATACTAGCCACAAGCTTCTCTGATCAGTCTTGCTCTGTAGGACCAAGAACCTATAGAGATTTTTTGCAACAAGATTTCCTTGCAGGACCAAGCACCTGTGAGGACCCTATTTGACTCTATAGATTTCCCTCCATAGGGCTTCTCTTAGGAGAGAGTACTTTGGGTGCCTTCTTTGCAAGTTTGAGGACCTATAAAGTGCTTCCATCCTATGAGATCTATCCACCATTGGTCTATGGGCTTTTCGTTTAATTTTTTCAACTCTATAGGAGAGAGTACCTATAGGTACTTTTGTTTACCCTTTTTAGGTTTGTGGATCTACGACACATTTTTTCTACTCTTCTTGGGTTTGAGGACTTTTGGAGTCATCTCTCTTGGAATTTTCATTCCTTTCAAGCTCTTAAATTCTCTTCTCAATTGTGTATAATGGATCGAAGATCTATATCTTCTTCATCCTGAGTATATGCTCTTTCTCTCTTTGACATTGGTTGCTTCCTTGACTTTTGGGTGCATTATTCTCTTTGTTTAAGAGTCTTTTGTGTTATTTCTTAATTTAGGGACAACGCATAGTACTGAGAGGACCTTTTTCATCAAGGTCTCTTTCACTTTGCTGACTCAAACCCTTTAGTTTTTTATGTGCTTTTGTGTGTGTTTTATATGTTCTAACCTCGTGATGTAATATATTTTCATGTTCTAACCTTGTTGTCTTGTGCAGATCTTTCTTGTCTAACACATTTGTTTTGTAGGTCTTCAGTTTGGGGGCATGTTTCCTTGGTTCAAAGAGCTATCTTCTTCCTCTACATTATCTTTTTGGAAATAATGATATTATTTATGTTTAGTAGATTTGTTTTAGCGTGCATATTAGTGTAGATTCATATTCCCACTAAAGTGGGGATAAAATGTAATGTCAAAAAATTGCACCCCTCACAATTTCAAATACATTTTTGTATCCACTCTAGTGTCCACTCCCCTAGCACCTATGTAGGCTCATTGTATCCCCTAAATCAACCTTTTTCCCTCTCAAGATGCTCAGGACCCCTTTTTAGTAAATACCTTCGTGCATCAGCTTTGTATCAAACCTTGTGCTTTTATTGTTCTCATTGTTTTGTAGTGTGATGTGTCTAGACACTAGTGCATCACGTGGATTTCCACATATCGTGATAGTGTCTTGTGACATTTCAACATTCAAACAACCACTTCTGAGCATGTTTTCCACTTTTTATAAAGTTTTATCAATGGTAATGGCCCGGGATGCTTTCTAACGGCTCAAGAAGCTTCCTTTTGCTCTTATTCTCTCTTTAAGAGCTATCTTTTAAATCCATTTGGCCTTCTTGGGTTCTACCTTGAACTCTCCTCTACTTTCTCACTCCCTCAAGTTTGCATAGCTCTCTCTATATCTTTCAACAACACTTTCAAGCTCTCTTGGTAACTCTATTTGTAACACTCTCAAGCTCTTATGGCACTCTTTGCAACCCTCTTTTTCATCCTTGCTCTCTTCAGCTTCCTTAAGCCTTGCAGCTATATCTCCCCTATCTTGTGCTTGTGAGCATCATGAGATTTCACACATCCCCCATCTATTGCATCTCCATTTTGTGATGCAGGTTCTCCTCCTTGAGCGGGGATTGCTTTTATCACTCCTTTGTTCATTTCTCTCTATCTATTTGGATGTCTGTGGAGGTGGGAACACCAAAACAGGGGTTTGATTGAGGCAAACCCCTATATAGCCCCAACATTTTCTCCAAATCTTACATGTGCAGGTATTGAATATATTCACGTGCTAGAGGATTCATTACTTAGGTTGTTGTGAGAAGTTTCTATCTCTTATCTTATTTAGTTTTATCAACTACTTCACTTTATTTTGTTACTATTATATTTTATTACTTTCTCACATTCCAAGATTTCTTAGTAGTCATATTAGAAGTAGTCGCTTTGTGTTCTCTGTGATAAACTCAATTTTTGGTTTGTATGAGATGCCAACACACCTCTAGGACTCCATCATGTTGTGTTGTCTTCCTCATTCCACACTGCCATCCTTTGGCCAATACCTCATCAAGTTCATCTAGAAAACCTCTATGATTTACTCTTTTTTATTTTGAAACTCTTGTTTTGTTCCTTGAGGTAGTTTAGGGTAGTTTTCCGTTGGGGAATCTCTTGAGAATAAAGAGACTCATGAGTAGAAAATCCCCCTTCTCTACACTTACGTTCATCACTCATCATGCAAATCTTTCCTTCACCTTGCTTTAATACAATGACGAGAACATCCTTTGCGATGCAATAATGTTCTACTACATGTCTTTGCTAACATCATACTTCACTAGCTCCCAACATTCATCGCACAATGTTGAATGCATTAGACGATAGCAAATACAAATCAAAATGTGAAGAAAACATGTGATGCAATCATATCCTAACACTTGGCTATGCTGACATCACCATCTTCCATTCATTTCCCATCACGAGAACCATTATATCAGTTTACTTCACAATAGCAATGTGAAGCAACCAAGGGATATGCTACCACATGTCTATTGGACCCACCATGGGAGTTTCCAAGGGACTCTAAAGTCAATTCAATATTCATATGTCTCCTTGATGAATCTCTTATCGATATGTTGAGGGGACTAGCCACTAAGTCCCATTGAAATTCACCAATCAACCCAATGTATCTTGTCACCTTGATCACCACTTTCGATCTTCTAACTTTGAGCATGCACCATTAGATCTCCATTGCAAGAACATAATGCATCACAAAAATCATATCTTATATCTTCCTTTGTCTTCACAACATCAATTTCAAGACTAGTCGTGATGCACACACAAACTGTCAACTAGGAGACTAGGTAAAAGGGTCGATCACAGAATGATTTTAAAGACATAATTTTATGACTTACGTGACCTACAACCTCCAACAAGCAGTCAAAAATGAAATAGAAAATATGTTAAGGCACCATGATTGTAGCCCTAGGGTTTAACCAATAAACCCTAATTCTGATGGAGAGGAAACATAATTCATTTCTAGGTGCATTATACATCCTTTGGATCTACACTTTACCTTTTTGAGAAGCTCTCAAAATCCCTGTGTCAAATATGGCCTTTGATTTTACTTTTGGAAACCATAAGAATTCTCTACAATACCATGACAACAATGCAACATCTTGAGAAACTTTTACAACATACACTTCATCTTCCAGAACCAGATCCATAACATGTTATATCTCTTAGACATCAATGACAACATTTTGACATCAATATTAACACACCCTTCATACAGGATCAGTTCCATCTCATTCCTAATCCCCTTTTGACATCAATGACAAAAATATGCTAACAATCTCCCCTTTTTTCATTGATGGCAAACATAAATTCCCATACCAATTAACTAAATGGTTTGATACCAATTGAATTTTGTAACATTAAAGCTCTATATCAATTGAACCATTTACATAGAAATTTACTCCACCTTTGACATGCATCTTATCTCATCAAATTTCTCCTTCTTCCTATTTTGAGCATTCGCTCACATTTCCCCTTATTTTTGTTCCTATTTTGAGCATTTGCTCACATTTCCCCTTATTTGAAATCAATGGAAAATGGTAGACTCCCCCTAAAAATATACTCCCCCTTTGACAAGCATTTAAAAGAGAGTGGGAATCCTTGATTATGCAACCATCAAGTCGATAGAAATTTGTAAAACCATTATTACCTAACTTGATATAGCCTTTCCATCTCCAGGGATGAATGAAGTATAAACAAAGCTCTCCTTGGACTAATTCCCTATCACTAGTTTCTAGTGATATGATGTGGGAGTAATGACTCCCAAATTTTGCTTCAGATATTCAAATTATTCCTTGGGAAGAGGCTTGGTAAAAATTTCAACTACTTGTTCATTTGTGGGAACATAGTCCATGTTGACTTCCTTGTTTTCAACCTTCTCTCTAATGAAGTGATACTTGATGGATATGTGATTTTTTCTAGAGTGCATCACTAGATTCTTTGAGATGTTTATGACACTTGAATTATCACAAAGAATTGAGATAGGTTCTTTTGTACTCTACCTTGATGTCCTTAAGTGTCTGCTTCATCCATAGGACTTGAGTACAAGTTGTTGTTGCAACATACTCTACTTCTATTATGGAAAGAGTGACTGATTCTTTCTTTTTGCACATCCAAGAAACCGATTTGTTTCCCAAAAGGAATGCTCCTCCACTTGTTCTTTTCTTGTCATCTGCACATCCAGCCCAATTTGCATCTGTATATGTTTTCAAGGAAAAATCCTTTCTCTTGGGGCACCACAGCCCATAGTCAATAGTGCTTTTGATGTATTTGAATATTATTTTCATTGCATTAACATGAGATTCTTTTGGTGCAGCCTAGAATCTTGCAACTAAACATAATGCTTGCATAATGTCTAGCCTCAATGTAGTTAAATACATCAAGCTACTAATCATTGACCTATACAATGTCTGATTTGCATCTAGTGGTTCATTTTATTTTCTTAACTTACAACCACTTATCATGGGGGTACTAACTGGTCTACTATCCTCCATACCAAACTTCTTAAGCATTTCCTTGGCATATTTTGTTTGAGATATAAATATCCCATTCTCAATTTGGACAATTTGTAAACCAAGGAAAAATGACAACTCTCCTAACATTGACATTTCAAATTCATCTTGCATATGCATAGAAAATATTTGGTATATTTTATCATTACTACCTCCAAATATTATTTTATCTGCATAAACAACAACAATAATCATGTGCTCACCTTCTGATTTGAAATAAAGATTGTTGTTTGCACATCCCTTTTTGAATCCTTCTTGTTGACGATATTGGTCTAATTTGGAATACCATGCTCTAGGTGCTTGCTTAAGGCCATACAATGCTTTCCTTAATTTGCACACATAATCCTATTCTTTTGAAAGTTAAAAGCCTTCTAGGTATTGAATGTTAACTTCCTCTTCTAGGTTTCCATTCAAGAATGCATATTTAATATCCATTTGATATACTTTGAACCCCTTGTAAACTAAAACTGCAAGAAACATTCTTATTGCTTCTAATCTTGCCATTGGTGCAAATTTTTCTTCAAATTTAATGCCTTCAACTTGTGCATATCCTTTGCACACTAATCTTGCCTTATTCCTCACAAAAGCTCCATCTTCATTCAACTTGTTTCTAAACACCCATTTAGTGCCAATCACATATTTTCTTGGGGGTCTAGGAACTCACTCCCATGTTTTATTCTTTTCAATATAATTTAGCTCCTCTTCCATGGCCTCTATCTAGATATCATCCTTGTTGGCTTCAACAAAACTTTTTTGTTCAATTTGAGACAAGAGAGAAAATTTTACTTGTTCTTTGTTCTTTGCAAATCTTCTCCTAGTCTGAACTCCTTCATTTTTGTCCCTAATTATCTGATCCGTTGGGTGATCCTTTTGCACATACTTTGCAAGTTCTTTCTCAACCTCTTCTTCAAATTTTTCTTCATTATTTGCCACATTGTCTTCATAATCTGAATCTTCTTCAAAATTATTTTGATTAGATTTGATATGCTTTATACTTTCATCAATCTTGACATTGATGATTTCTACAATCTTGTTCAGTCTTTTGTTATAGTATTTGTAAGCTTTTCTCTTAGAAGAATATCCTAAAATTATTCCTTCATCACTTCTTGATTCAAAGCTTCCCAATTTCTCATCTTCTTTTTTGATGTAGCACTTGCTACCAAACACTTTGAAGCACTTCATAGATGCAAGCCTGCCATACCACAACTCATAGCGGGTACTATCACTATGTGCTCTAATTTGAACTCTGTTCAAAATATATACTGTAGTATGAACAACTTCTCTACAAAACATATCAACTAATCTCACCTCATTGAACATTGTTTTGGTCATGTCCTTCACCACTCTATTCTTTCCTTCTACAACTCCATTTTGTTGTGGAGTTCTTGGCATTGAGAACTATCTCTGGATTCCATGTGCCTCACAGTATTCAAAAAAATCACATGATGTGAATTCTCTTCCTTTTTCTAACCTTAAGCATTTAATCCTTCTACCTATCTCATTTTCAACCATTTTCCTAGATATCTGAAATCTTTCAAATGCTTGTGACTTGTCTCTCAAAAATGTTACCCATGTCATTCTCATGTAGTCATCAACTAGCAGCATGAAATACCTTTCACCTTTCACCTTCATCTTTCATACCTCTTGTCTTTGTAGGTCCACACAAATTAGTATGAACTAGTTGTAATGGCTTAGTAGTTGAGTATTCCTTGGTTGAAAAACTAGTCTTTGTTTTCTTTACCTACTGACATTCTTTGCATATGGCATTTACAAGATAGGTTAGTTTAGGAATGTGTCTTACCAGACCTCTTGAACTTACCTTCACTAGATTATCAAAGTTTATATGCACCATTCTTCTATGCCACAACTAGCTTTCATTAGCTTGTCCTATCAAATAGCTTTGACCTTTTACTTTAGAAAGGTTATAAAGATTGTTATCAGTCCTCAATCCTTGTCTAACTATTTTTCCATTCTTACTTATTTTTCATCCTTCTAAATCAAAGATAACATCGTAACAATTTTCATACATTTGTCTCACACTTAACAGGTTGTGCTTCAATCCTTCCACATATAAAAAATATTTAGTGGAGTTTTTACCATCTAGGCTTAGTATTCCTTTTCCACATATTTTGACTATAGTGTTGTCATCCAAAATCATAGATCCTCCATTAAATTTCTTTAGTTTGATAAATTTTCTTTTGTCTCTAGTCATGTGCTTGGAGCAACCACTATTTATCACCCATAGATTTTGCTTCTTGGCATGTAGTGTTGTCTATGCAATAATTAATTGTGTTGAGCTTTCTTCTTTTTCTTTCCACACCTTCTTAGCTTTCTTTTCTATCTTATCCTCCATAATTTCAGATTCTTTGTTTACTCTAGGAGGTGGATCTTTCTTTTTCTCATTCTTAACATTTGGTCTTGTAAACTCTTTTCTATATTTTTTAGCTATATGACCAAAGTTATTACAATTATAAAAAACTACATTCATATCCACTAAAGGAGCAAAAAAATTCGTGCTTACAAAGTTTGCACTCTGAGTAGGAATGACTCTACATTCTCTAGCCCTATGACCAAATTAATTACACATATAGTGATATCCATAGGAATATGAAGAATACCTAGTCATAGAATTTTGTGTTGGATGAGGGGGTCTTCTATGCATCTTCCTTTTGGTGTCTCTCACCCTAGTGAATCCATCAACATCAATCCTTATGAAATTGTCTCTTCTCTTCTGATGATCAAGAGCTAATTGGATATCCTTCTTGTCTACAAAAAAAATATTTTTTTCTTTAGTTTTCTCTGCCTCTACATATTTCTCAGTGATATACTCCCTTTGCAATCTCTTTCATCAACAAAATGATACTTTTCTTTTTCCCTAAATCTTTCATATATTTTTTCAGAAGTATCCATGAAGGTACTCTTACCTTTTTCAAGCCCTCATCTATATTTTTCTTTATTTGTGGGCTTCTAGGTGCTCAATAGCTCATCCAAAATCCTTAAGCCACTTTTTAGCTTGAGTTCTTTCTCTATTTTCTCTTTTGTCATTTCTAAATCTTTTCTTAGAGAAATAATCTCTTCCTCAAGCTTCATACATTTGTTAGCCTTAGATTGCAGCTTGTATTTAATTATATCTTCTGCCGTCTTGGCTTCCTCTAGTTGTAACTTCAAGTCTACCACATACTAGGTAGATTCTTCTAGATCCTTGCTTAGTTTGTCAGACTCTTTTTGTGCAAGTTTCTTCTATTGTTTTTTATCCCTTTTTAGCTTCTCAATCTCCTCTATAAGATCATCAATCTCATCTAGAGTATAGATGAGTTCTCCTTCTAGGTCAACCACTCCTTCTTCACCTTCTTCATGAAGGTATTTTGCCTTTTCATTTTTGTGTTCCTTAGATTCTTTTTCTATGAAGAGAAACTCATTTTCTCTCATAACAAAAGCACAACTCTGTTCATCACTTGAGCTATTATTGCCATCTAATACATCACTGTCCTCTTGGATGTATAAAATCTTCTTCTTTTTATGAAAGCTCCTTCTTTTAGGGTAGTAGGGTTTCTTCAATTTATCATCTTTCTCATGCTCATAATTATCTTTCTTATTGTAGGAATATTTAGCAAAAAAATGGCCTACTTTACCACATTCAAAGCATTTAAAGGGAAAATTACCTTTGTACTTTCCAAATCCTCTTCTTAGTCTCTTGATGAAGTTTTCCCCTTCTTTATTAGTCTCATAATTCTCAGATGTGATCATCTCAGCCTTTTCTTTCTTAGGAGATACATCCTTCTCCTCATTGGCAACCTTGAAGGAAGCCTCCTTCTTGGATGTTTCTCCATCTCCCATCCTCATTTCATATGCAATGAATATACCATGTAGCTCATTAAGAGTAAGCTTGTCCATTTCTCTTCCTTCCTCTATTGTAGATATTTTAGGATCATATTTCTTTTTCATTGACCTTAGAAATTTTAGTACAACATCATCTTTTACTTCTTCTCCATATCCTCTACTAGAGTTCACTATATTTTTAACTCTCATTAGCTAATATGTAATCTTCTCTTCTTCTGTCATTTTCTCGCCTTCAAATCTAGCTCTCAATATTTTGAAGCTCTGCTAGTTTTACCTTGTTATCTCCTTCATAGATTTTCTTCAATGTATCCTAGACATCCTGTACAGTCTTACAATACATAACCTTGCTATGCATAGATCTAGACAAGCTGTTCATAATTGTAAACCATGTTTTTTATTATTCTCAGAGTCCTTTTCTCCTAGAGCATCAGTAAGAGTTGTGGCTAGTGGTGTGTATCCATTCACAATAGACATCCACACATCAAACCCTAAATATCCCAAATATCCCTTCATCAATGAGATTTGAAAAGTGTAATATGTTCCATTGAACCTAGGTGGCTTGTTTGTAGAAGAACTTTCTTGACTATCCATTTGTGTTCACAAAACTAGGGATCAACTTGAACTAATTAAGCTTCTCCTAGGCAACCTAGGGCTTTGATACCAATTGTTGGAACACAAAAATATAGTGAGAGGGGGAGTGAATTAGTAGATATTAAAATTTTAGCCCTTTAACCTTATCAGATAGAATTCTTAAGCATTTAGTGTGTGGATTGAAACAAGAAATATAGTAATTTAAACAATCACACAAACTAATGATTCATAACACAAGATATACATGGAAAACCCAAGATGGGAAAAACCACAGTGAGAAAATGTTGATAGGAGCTACTGTGCTAATCTAGCCTCACAAAGAAACCTTTTGTTACAGCCTTTTAAGGGCACCAACCCTAAGGAGACACCAATCCCTATTCTGAGAACCAACTCAATTATCTGATGGCACCAACCAATCAGATTTACAACTTATAGGATTACTTCAATTTTTTCATTAAGAACACAATACAATACAACTTACTCTACAACTACTCAAGTTTCTATTGTTGTCACAACAACTCTCTCCTATTCTCTACAACCCTTTGTTCTGCTCTATTCTTCTTCTCTTTTTTCAATGCATTCTATGTCCACCTCAAGAGCCCATAATGCCTTCTTCACTATGCACTATCTCTTCTTCTCTACCCTCACACACTTACTCCACTTCTCAACTTTTGATTATTTGTTTTATGTTGTTTCTAACTGATGGTGATTTCCCTAGGATTCTCCACCACATATAGATCTTCTATTAGGGTTCTGAGATATCCTCTACGTTGTCATTCTCTTGCATTGAGTTGCAAACCATTAAATTTTGGTGCAGAGAATTTTCCCTCTTAGTCTCTTTGTCAAACCCTAGAATCAGATTTGCATCTAATTTTTTCTTTATTTATTCACTCTGATTTGATCCTCATCATCTTAGTACAATCTATGCCACCACTTAGCAAATCAAATCTTCACTGAAATTGGTCGCAAGTGTAGTTGAACGAATTAAATTTTTTCACTAAGTCAGTTACTAGTCGAAACCCTATTTACAAGGACTTAGCCATTTGATATCTTCACATTTGAAACAGTGTCATCAATTCTATCTCTTCACACCATGATCCTTCATTTCTCGTTCATCATCACACCTTTAAACCCTGACCGTTAGATAAACATTCTTTAAATCTCCATTGTTGATAATGTCCATCGCATATCACTACTCTTCACTAATCATTTAATTCACAACAACAATGTGAATTGATGTAGTAACCACCATTTGATCTTCCTCCTTTGAATTTGATCCTTTGATCTCATCCACCTTATAGCCATCACACATCACTTCTTAATTTAAGACTTCGCCTTTCATTTCTACGATGTGAATGAGTATAGCAATGATCATCCGATTGAATACCTTTAAACTTGCACTGTAGATCTTCATTCATCAGGTATCACAGTTGAAACTTATACAACATTATATCATTCTCGCTATATGAATACACTTAGGGATTACCATTGAATCAATCACCAAATGATCTACACTGTCCCCTACTATATCGCTAGTAAAGGACATGGGTCCACATAATCCTAGTTAGCCAGTGGGCTACTACTACTTATTAACCTTTGACATCACCTTCCACTTCCATCTTCCATTCATCTCTCATCGCGCAAATATTTCCTTCACCTTGCTTTACTACAATGATGAGAACATCCTTTGCAATGAAATAATGTTTAGCTACCTGTCTTTGTTGACATCATACTCCACTAGCTCCCATCATTCATCATGTATCCTTGAATGCACTGGACGATAACAAATATAAATCATGATGTGAATAAAACATGTGATGCAATCATATTCTAACACCTAGCTATGTTGGCATCACCATCTTCTGTTCATCACCCATCATGAGAACCATTCTATCGCTTCGCTTCACAACAATGATGTGAAGTGACCAAGTGATATGTCTCCATGTGTCTCT
Organism: Sequoia sempervirens; assembly: GCA_007258455.2. Lineage (NCBI taxonomy): Eukaryota > Viridiplantae > Streptophyta > Pinopsida > Cupressales > Cupressaceae > Sequoia > Sequoia sempervirens. The sequence continues at coordinate 567,730,229 of VDFB02058242.1, forward strand.
TGGACCCATTATCAATGTTTTGAAGCAACTCTAAATTCAATCACTTTGATATTCATATGTCTCCTCAATGAAGTTCATATTGGGATGGCTAGGGGACTAGCCACTAAGTCCCACCGAAATCCACCAGTCAACCCAAAGTATCTTACCACCTTGATCATCACCATAAATCTTCTAACTTTTAGCATGCAATGTTAGATCTCCATTTTGAGCACATAATGCATTGCAAAAATCATATCTTCCTTTGTCTTCACAACAACAATGTGAAGACTAGTCATGATGCACACACAAACTATCAACTGGGAAACTAGGTAAAGGGGTCAGTCACAAAATGATTTTAAAGACATAATTTTATGACTTATGTGACTTGCAACCTCTAATAAGAAGTCAACAATGAAATAGAAAATTTGTTAAGGCACCATGACTATAGCCCTAGGGTTTAACTAGTAAACCCTAGTTTTGACTAAGAGGAAACATAATTCATTTATAAGCGCATTATACATCCTCTGGATCTACACTTTACCTTTCTAAGAAGCTCTCGAAAAACCCATGCCAAATCTGGCCTTTGATTTTACTTTTGGACACCAAAAGAATTATCTGCAATACCATGACACAGTTGCATGATAATAATGCAACATCTTGAGCAGATTTTGTAACTTACACTTCATCTTCCAGAACCAAATCCACAACATACCATATCTCTCCTTAGACATCAATGACAACATTTTAATATCAATGCCAACACACCCTTCATATAGGATTAGTTCCATCTCATTCTTGATCCCCTTTTGACATCAATGACAATAATATGCTAATAATATATAGAGAAAGGGAGAGAATGGGGGTAGATAGATGGAGAGATAATGTGATAGAGATAGAGGGATACATGGAAGAATAAATATGGAGAGATGGAGATAGAGAGGAAAATAAATGTAGATATAGAAGTCTAAGAAGAGGGAGAGGAGGATAGAGAGAGATGGATGGATAAAGAGAGGGAGACATGTCTATAGATATAGAGAGATAGAGAGGAAGATAGAGGTCTAGAGGAAGATAGAGGTCTAGAGAAAGATAGAGGGAGAGATAAAACAAGAAGAGGGAAAGGGATTGATAGAGATATAGATGTTGAGATATAGTGATAGAGATATAAGAAGATATAGAAAGAGAGGGAGAGAGAGAGATAAATAGGGGGAGATAGAGAGAGGGAGAGAGATAGAGGGAGAGATAGAGATATATGGGAAGAAAAGTATATATAGGGGGTATGAAGGGGGTGAGGGAGGAAGAGATGTGGAGAGATAGAGAGAGGGGGAGAGAGAGAGAGGGAGGAAAATAAAGGTAGAGAATAGTAGAGATAAAGAGATAGATAGGGGGTAGGGAGGGAGTGAGGGAGGTAGATATGTGGAGAGATAGAGATAACGAGGATACAGAGAGAGAGTGAGGTAAAGGGAGAGAGATAGGTAGATGAGGGAGAGAGAGAGAGAGAAAAGGGGCCAGAGAGGGAGAGAGAAGAGCAGGGAGAGGGAGATATATCTCAATATATAGAGATTTAGAGGGAGAGGAAGAGGGAAAAATATGGATAGAGGGTGATATAAAGAGGGATAGGGAAGGAGATAGAGATATAGGGAGAGAGATAGAGAGATAGAGAGATAGAGGTAGAGAAAGATATGGATCAAAAGAGGTAGAGATAAGAGTGCGAGAGAGAGGTTGAGAGAGAGAAATAAAGATAGGGATATAGAGTAGGAGAGATGGAGTGAATAAGAGAGAGGGGGGAGATAGCTCAATAGATAGAGAGAGAGGGAGTGATATTGATAGCTCAAAAGATATAGGGAGATGGAGAGGGATAGGAAGAGAGATAGAGAGAGATAGAGGTAGAGATATAGGGATAGAAAGAGATAGATGAGTGAGAGAGAGGGGGGAAGGGAGCAATAGGAAGATAGAGATAAAGGGGGAAATATTGAGAGAGAAATAAGGTGACAAAGACAAATAACACAGAAATAGGTATAGAGGGATAGGGGAGAGAGATAAAGATAGAGACATTTCTCCTCTTTTTGTTCCCCCTCTCTTTCTCTCTCTTCCTTTCTTTCTATTTTTTATCCCTTTTCCTCTCTATATCTCTTCCTATCTCTCTATTTCTCTTAGTCTCCCTCTCTATCTCTCTATTTCTCTCTCTCTCTCTCTATCTTTATTTTTCTCTCTTCTCTCTTTTTGTATCTCCCTCTCCCTCCCTCTCTTTGTCCATTTCTCTTTCTTTATATTCCTCTCTTTCTTCTCCTTTATCTCGTTTTCTCCCCCTCTTTCTCTCTCTTCATTTCACTCTTTTTCTCTCTTTTCCTCTCTTTCTTTCTTTTCATTTTTCTCTCTTTTAATTTATATTTTTAGTTTGAATTTTATTTTATTATGAAAATAAAAAATTTAATTCAAAATATATTATTCGAAATAATTAAGATTTAAAAAGACAACTAATTATAAATTAATTTAATTCTAATAACTATTAATTATTATTTGTAATTTAATTTAAAAAGACAAATAATTTAAAAAAAATTCAAATTTAAATCTAAATTAGAAATTTAAATAGAATAAATTCAAAATACATCAAAATCCAAATATTAATAAAAAATATTTTAAAGAATTAATAATAAATAATAAACTTTTAAATTAATAAATAATTTTTAAAAGGTAAAACTAATTATTAAAACATCAATAAAATATGTACCTAAAAAATATGATTATTATATTACAAACAATATTAATACTAATTGAAATACAAACTCAAAATTAACAAATAAAAAATGTTATTTTAATAATATATTAAAAATAAATATAAACTATATTAAAAAAGATAAAAACAAATTATAAATAGGATTAGTTTTTTTTTTAAACCTAGAGGGTGGTTAGTATTTTGGTCTCACCCTTTAGATTTCTTAGGATTATAAAGTAATTTACAAATTAATTTATAATAAAAATAATATTTATTTAATATAAAAATTAAATTTGTAAATAATGTAAAGATGTCATAAAACAAATTAGATAGAAGTGACTTGATGGATAGACAATACCACACAATAAATTATAAATATAATGTATAAATAATTAATTATGTATATAGAAATTTTTAAATTTTTTTTTTTTTTTTAAGATTTAAAAATAAAATTTGTAAATGATGTAAAAATGTAATAAAATAAATTAGATACAAGTGACTTGATGGATAAAAAATATAACATTATATATATTGTAATTATAATTATAATTATATATATACTATTACTATTACTATTATTTAAATTAAAATATTGTTATAATAATAAATAAATATTTTTAATTTAAGTAACAAATTTAACTTTAAACTGAGGGATAGCGATTGGATTGTGATAAGTATGTGCACAGGGGAGTCTACTTGCAGCCTATGAGGTTGCATGCATGTCTGTTTATCTTCTTTGCATACATGTTTTTCTTTATAGATTAGTGACGGTTAGTGTTTCTTTATGATGGGGGTGTTTCAGTATTACAGGGGGCTAGGTATTTCTTTTGTTGCAGATTTTTTATTATCAATTGTGTGGGGTTTTGATCAAATTTGTCTATTGGTGGTCAAGGAGTTTGGATAGGGCCTCATCTCTTTGGAGTGTGGTATCACAATGGTCTTTGTAGATGCTTTTCATCTCTACATTCCTAGAGATGGGATTTTCTTTTTAGCATGGATAAACCTAGCAAGAGTTCATCGAGGAATAATGGTTTTTGATTGCACAAAGTGAATGGATGCTTGGAGAGATTGCAAGATCATTTGGTGTTGGTTATTTAGCTTGCTTTCATGGTGAAGGATGTTGAATATTATAGCAACCATGTTCTAATATGTAAGTTCATGGGGATGCATGTGGTGCTCCCTTTTTTGGATTCATGGGTGCACAAAATTTAGAACCCAAAAGGTGGCTTTAACATTATGTTTGCAAACAATAATTTCTTTATGTTAGATTTTTTATGTTGCAAATAGAAATTGAGCTTTCAAAGGGGGCCCCTACTTTTACAATCAGGTGGGCCTTTTTATCAAACCTTGGCACATGGGATTCAACTTTGTAGAGAAACTCCCTTCTAGGGTTTTGATTTGGGTGCAACTTCCCCATCTGCGATTAAAGTGTTGGCAAAGTGATATTTTGTAGATGATTGTGCTCATGCTTGGAAAGCCCATTGGGACCTCGCAACAAACTCTGACTAAAAGAATCCTTTCTTTTGCTTGAGTGTGCATTGAAATTGACCTAAAAAAACTGCTACCAAATTCGATTGTTATGAGTATTGGGACAACCTCTTGGATCCATCAACTAGATTATGAGACCTTACCCTTTAGATGTCGGTTATGTCATGAGTATGGTAATCTACAAAGAAAAATGTCCTAAAGCTGTCAATTATGTTGGTTTAGGTAATGCTTCTTCCTATATTGCTCAAAAGATGGACAAAGGTAAATCCCCTATTTAGGGGGTGGTGGTAGATAAGGAGGGCTTTGGCCTAGTTAAATATTGCAACAAGAATAGAGGTCAAAAGAAGATGCTCAAGGATAGACATGAAGAGGAGACTCTTAACAATTTTGAGGCCTTAGAGTATTTGATCTAGGGACTTAAGGAGTTCCTTTGGACATGCAGATCCTAGAGGATTCGACTGCTAAGAAACTCCTAGAGTTTCAGCTAGTTTCTCCTTACAACCCGACTCCAACAGAGGGTATTTCGGTTCAATTGGATACAAGTTTACCTTCTCCAATTCCTATGCCTAGAGAAATTAGTTCAACTTCAGGGATTATTATGAGGTCTATGATTCTTGAGTCTAGACCTAGTATCAAGAAGAGTGTTGAAGAGATTGGATAAAGAAAGTCTTCTTCTCCTGCTTTAGCAGAAACCTTTAAAAAAGGAAACCTTTAGGAAGCCCCTTAAAGCAAGAAGAAAGAAGGATCAAGAAAAAGTTAAGCTAATTGGTGAATCATTGGTGGAGTCTAGCTTAGTGAGGACAATTGATTCTCACTTCTCCCATCCTCAGCAATGATTGTGTTATCATGGAATGCGAGGGGTATGAATAACATCCTTAGGAAAAAGGCTATTCGAGAATTAATTTGTGGTCACTCTCCTGATATGGTGTTCCTCCAAGAGACCAAAATTCCTGTTGAAGGTATGATGACTTTGGCCTCAGGGTCTAGGGTCAAGGTATGTGCCAGTGTGTTGGAACGTAGGGTAACTCTAGGGGTCTTGCTTGTTTATGGGATCCACATAGAGTTACTCCTTTTTGGTGGCTCTCCAATAGGTACTCTATTTCTCTTGTTGCTTTTAGTTTGGAGCCGGGTGAGAGAATTATATTCTCTAACATGTATGCTCCTACTGATTTCCATGGTAAGATAAATCTATGGTCACATATTAGTTATTTGCATTCTTTGGAGCCTTTTCTTCCTTGGATTTTGGCAAGTGATTTTAATGATATCTCTTCTTTGGAAGAGAAAAGGGGTGGCAGTAACTGGTTGGATCCCTCCTTGGATCTCTAGGGTAAAATGGCTCAGTTGCATCTGGTGGATATCAAGCATGTGAATGGGATGTTTACTTGGAATAATAGAAGGACTGGAGAGGATGCCATTTCTGAGAGGTTGGATATGTTTCTAGTGTCCAAATTTTGAGTTGGGGATAGATGGATGACTAGTTCAGAGATTTTGGACTAGCAGGGATCTAATCATTAGCTAATCAAATTTTTGGCTTGGTTCTCTAGATGCTCTAAAAAAATTCTTTTCATTTTTAGCTCATGTGGCTTTGTGAAGAGTCTCTCCATGACTTTTTTCCTAGTTGGTGGAGTGTTGGGAAGCCTAATTTTGGCACCACAATGTATTCCTTTGCCAAGCAACCTCAAAACATCAAGTAGAAGTTAAAATTTTGGAATAGGTACCACTTTGTAAATGTGTTCCAGGTGAAAAGAGCTACTCAGGAGCATTTGGAAATTATTTCACACCATATTTGGGATCAGGGTCTCACTAAGAATTCAAGTAGGTTGAAATCCTTGGAAATGAAGGATGTGGAGGAATGGGAACATTGGAAGGAAATATTTTGGAAGTAGAATTCTCGCATTGATTGGCTCTAGGAGGGTGATAGGAATACTTCATTCTTCCATAATTCGATCAAGGATAGAAGGCAAGGTAACAATATTTCTTCTCTCACATCTCAAGAGGGAGAGAAATTTTATTCTGTTGGTGAGATTTCTAAAGAGTTTGTTTAGTTTTTCTCTACTTTGTTTTATTATGACTCCCCTCCTGCCAGTGTTGAGGAGGCTTCAATTCTAGCTTGCATCCCTTCTTTAGTGTCTGGTGAAATGAATGATGCTCTACTCAAGCCAATCTCCTTGGTTGAATAGGAAAGTGTAGTTTTTTAAATGAAGAAAGGAAAAGCTCATGGCCTTGATGTATTTCCCATTGAATTCTTTCATGAGTTTTGGGAGGTTATTAACCTTTACCTTTGATGCAGGAGCATCCAGTGGTGTAAGGGCAATCTTGCATCACCCAAAAATAGTTAAATTTCAAGTTTATCAGTTTTTAAATTTTTTTACATTTTTGGATACCCTTTTTATCATAATGAAACTCCCAATTTATGGTTTTTATTTTCTATTCTTGGGTTGAAAGATATTGCAATTTTAGTTTTCCAGATTTACACCAAAAAATCTTCGAGTTAGATTTGAGGCACTTAGAGTTCCCAGAATGGCCCCAAAACTTGCTAAAATTGGAGTAGCATATTTTGAGCGCGTTCTTGACTTGAGACCTTTCCAACGGTTCAAACGGTTCACGAATCGGAGCCCCGATCAAAAGTTATGGCCCCAGGAAGTTGGCACACTTTCTAGAAGATACAATTGCAAAATGTTCTAGAAATACTTCATTGAAATTTTCAAAGATTATGGGCGGGTTTCTAATTTTTGGGTAACTTTTTGGGGACAAGCTCGCATATTGCGAAAGGGTTATTCTGTAGCTTTCTATAACTTGCATATGTTGTAGAACTTGGGGATTTG
>VDFB02058242.1:567737442-567916153 GCA_007258455.2 Sequoia sempervirens
AACTCAAATTTGAATGTTGTTTTGGCTCCAAACTTAAGAGGAGCTCTATTTATGGGCGGGTTTCTAATTTTGGGTAACTTTTTGGGGACAAACTCGCATATTGCGAAAGGGTTATTCTGTAGCTTTCTATAACTTGCATGTGTTGTAGAACTTGGGGATTTGAGATCCTCTGCATGTAAGAAGCTCCATTTTCTGAATAATAAAATTATTCTCTTGTTTGTGGGTTATTTTCTATGTCTTAGGTTGTGCCCTCATCAAGTGGTATCAGAGCAGGTTTTCTTGAGCGTGTGGATAGATCGCCGATCGTGAGGCAGTTCACACCAGGACCATGGTTGTGGGTCGAGGTAAAGAAAGATGCCTCCAAAAGTGATGTCTGGTAGGCGTGGTGGTGCCAGAGGTGGTCGAGGTGGCAGAAATGTTGGTGGAAGAGATACACTGGAAGCCCTCCAAAGACAGATTGATGTGTTACAAGAGCAGTTGAGAAGAGGGTTAAACCTAAGGGAGGAAAGTGAGGATGAAGGAGAGGAAGAAGGTTCAAATGAAAAAGAGGAAGAAGAAGCAATTGATCAAGACAAAATGCGGCTAATAAGGGCCATTTCAAAGATCGGGAAAAGACCCAGAGCAGAAGTCCCCAGTTATTCTAGAAGCTTGAACCCGGAAGAGTTGATCGACTAGATCAACGAGCTAGAAGAATATTTTGAGTATCAGGAAATAGAGGACCCAGATCGGGTTAAGTTTGTGAAAATGAAGCTGAAGGGCCATGCTAATATCTAGTGGAAAGAGGTCCAGTTGGAAAGAAATCGAAGAGGAAAAGGAAATATCACCAGATGGGATCACATGGTAGAGAAACTAAAGAAGTAGTTCATAGCAGTGGACTACGAGTTAGATCTGTTGAAGAAATTGCAAGGGTTGAAGCAAGGAAACAGATTTGTGAAAGAATATACTGAAGATTTTCACAAGATAATCATCAGAATGGGTCACACAGAGGTCAATAAGGAGAAGGTAGCCCAATATCTTACTGGGTTACGATCGAGCATTCAGGAGGAGTTAAGCCTAGTCAGAATGACCACCATTGAGGATGTGTATCAGTTTGCTCTGAAGGTGGAAGAGAAGCTAAACAAAGATTTGATGGCAAGCAAAAAAGACAAGGAGGTCAAAGCGGAAGGGGTAGTGGAAGACCTTCAGGAGGCCGAAATGATGATGAAAAGAAAAGTGAAGATGTGGGTACCAGCTAAAGCCAAAGGAATGACAACTTCTACCGCCCTCATGATCAAAATAGTGGTGATCAAAGAGGTAGAGGACGAGGGAGATATGGACAAGGATCTAGAAGAGGTGGTTTCGAAGGAACGTGTTTCCAGTGTGGTGAAGAAGGGCATCGAGCCTATGAATGTCCACAACACCAAGGAAGGGTAGACAAAAGGCTAGAAGGTCATGGAAGGGTTGTGCATGTAGATGAGGGGGCCCAATCTGAACATTATGATGATGCTAAAAGGGGAGAAGCCCTAGTGATTAGGAGAGCCCTGGTGACTGAGGAAAAGGAACCAAAACAGAGGAAGAATCTATTTTGCACAAGGTGCAAGTGTGAAGGAAAATGTTGTGATGTCATTATTGATGGTGGGAGCACTGATAATCTGGTGTCAGAAGAGATAGTCACAAAGTTGAAGCTGAAGAGGGAAAGGCACCCGCATCTGTATCGGATTGCCTAGTTGTAGAAAGACCACAAAGTTTTGGTCAATGAGCAGTGCCTAGTAAAGTTCAAGATTGGGAGCTACCATGATGAGGTACTCTGTGATATCATCCCCATGGATGCATGTCACATGTTGTTGGGGAGGCCGTGGTAGTTTGATAGGCGAGCTATACATGATGGCTATGCAAACACTTATTCCTTGACAAAGGATGGGGTTCATCACAAGTTGAAACCCCTGAAGGAGACCGAAGAAAAGGTATGCAGTAGTGCTAGAATTTGTTATGTAGATGGAAGAAAATTTTTAGAAGGTATGAAGTATGAGCATGTGTGTTATGCATTGATTCCTAGAGTGAGTAAGGAGGATAGTGAGAAGGTTCTAGAAGAAGTTTCTGGGATGTTGGATGAGTTTCAGGATATTGTTTTTTATAATGTACCTCAGGGTTTACCACCAATAACGAAGACTGTACCATCGATTGACTTGATTGGAGCCATTTTCCAAATAAGGCGTACTCTCATAGAATGACTCCAACAGAAAATGAGGAGTTGAACAGACAAGTTCAAGAGTTGTTGAGAAAGGGTTTGATACGGGAGAGTTTGAGTCCATGTGCAGTACCTGCAGTATTAGCACCAAAGAAGGATGGGGAGTGGAGGATGTGTACAGATTCCCAAGCCATAAAAAAGATAACAATCATGTACATATTTCCCCTGCCAAGGATGGATGACCTGATGGACTGTTTGAATGGAGCTCAGTACTTCACAAAAATTGATCTGAAGAGTGGATATCACCAGATCCAAATTCTAGAGGGAGATGAATGGAAGACTACCTTCAAGACCAAAGAGGGCCTGTACGAGTGGTTAGTCATGCCTTTTGGGCTAACCAATGCACCAAGCACATTCATGCGGCTCATGAACGAGGTACTAAAATAATTTCTGGGAAGTTTTGTTATTGTGTATTTGGATGATATTTTGATTTTCAGTAAGATGTTGGATGAGCATCTAATGCATATTCAGAGAGCCTTTGAGAACTTAAGAGAAGAGAAACTGTTGATTAATCTGAAGAAGTGCAGTTTTGTGAAGAGGGAGTTAGTGTACTTGGGGTTTCTTGTCTCAGCAGAAGGTCTCAAGATGGACCTAGAGAAGGTGAAGTCTATTCTGGAATGGCCTACCCCAAGAACTGCTACAAAGGTGAAATCTTTTCATGGTTTGGCTAGTTTTTATAGATAGTTCATTAGAAACTTCAGTAGTATTTGTGGACCCCTGATTGAAACAATGAGAGGGGATAGAAAATAATTCAAGTGGAGCACTGGAGCGGAAAAAAGTTTTGAACTGCTGAAGTAGAAGGTGACAGAGCAACCTGTTCTAGCCCTCCCATATTTTAACAAGGTGTTTTAGGTGGATTGTGATGCTAGTGGTTGTGCCATTGGAGCAGTGTTGAGCCAAGAAGGTAAGCCCATTGCCTATTTCAGTGAAAAGTTAAATGATGCCAAGAGAAAGTATTATGTATATGATCAGGAATTTTATGCAATAGTTCAAGCTTTAAAGAAATGGAGACATTATTTGTTGTCAAAGGAATTTGTTCTATATACTAATCATCAGGCCTTGCAGTACCTAAATAGTCAGGGAAAATTAAATCAGAGGCATATGAAATGGGTAGAGTTTTTGCAGAGTTATACCTTTGTTTTGAAACATAGGAGTGGGAAGTCAAATAGGGTTGCAGATGCCTTAAGTAGGAGGCATACATTGATGACAAAGATGCAAATTGAATTGGTTGGGTTCAATGAACTTATGACATTGTACGCAGAAGATCCTGATTTCACATAGGCTTGGAAAGCTTGCAAGGAACCTGTTACAGTGGACATGACAAGGTGGCTGGATTTCATAATCAAGGATGGCATGTTATTTAAGGGAAGTCAATTGTGTATCCCGAGGAGTTCCATGAGAGAGAACCTGATAAAGGAGAAGCATAGTGGAGGACTAGCAGGACATTTTGGCCGAGATAAGACCATTGACATTATCAGTGAGCATTATTATTGGCCTCAGTTGTCACAGGATGTAAAGAAGTTTGTACAAAGCTGCAGGGTATGTCAGATGGCTAAAGGAGTGAGCCAGAATATAGGCTTATATCAGCCCTTACCTGTACTAGAGAGGCCATGGGAGGACATAAGTATGGACTTTGTTCTTGGTTTTCCAAGGACACAACGAGGGAATGATTCATTTTTTGTGGTGGTTGATAGGTTTTCGAAGATGGCACATTTCATTTCATGTCAGAAGACCCATGATGCAGTCCACATTGGTGACTTATTCTTCAAAGAGGTGGTGAGGCTACATGGTCTGCCAAAGAGTATTGTTTTAGATCGTGACACCAAATTTGTGGGGTACTTTTGGAGAACCTTGTGGAAGAAGCTGAAGATAGAGTTGAAGTTCAGTTTTGCACACCATCCACAAACAGATGGGTAGACAAAGGTTGTTAATAAGAGTCTGGGTAACCTACTAAGATGTTTGGTAGGAGATAAACCCAAGGGATGGGACTTGATCTTACCCTAGGCAGAATTTTCTTACAACAATTCTGTCAACACAAGCACTGGTAGATCACCATTCAAGATTGTGTATGGAGATAGCCCCAGAACAGCTCCAAAATTGAGGAAGATGGACCAAGAGAAGAAAATAAGTGTCAAAGCTAAAGATTTTGTAGAACACATCAAGGATATACATGAGAAGGTAAGAGAACATATTAACAAGATGAATATGCAGTATAAGGCTAAGGTAGATCAGAAGAGAAGGTATAAGGAGTTTCAAATTGGTGATGAAGTGATGGTCCACTTGAGGAAAGAAAGGTTTCCAGTGGGAACATATAACAAATTGAAGATGAAGTTCGGTCCTTGTAAAATTTTGAAGAGGCATGATTCAAGGAATGCATATGAGGTAGAGTTGTCGGATGGATTCAACATTTCCCCTGTGTTTAACATTTCAGATTTGATAGAGTATCATGAAGGTGGCATAGAGGAAGTACCAACGATGGAACAGTGTGGGATTCCAGCACCTACTTCAGAAAAGGAGGAGATTGAAGAAATCCTGGATAGTCGTGTGGGAAGGAGTACCAAGAATAGGCAGTATGAAGAATATCTGGTGAGATGGAAAGGAAGACCTATTGAAAATTCATCCTGGTTGCCTAAGGTAGAGGTCGACCATTTGGGTTTTCCTCCACCATCTGAGACATGACGGGGTCATTTCTCAAATTACCCTGGGTGTCTGATGCAGGAGCATCCAATGGTGTAAGGGCAATCTTGCATCACCCAAAAATAGTTAAATTTCAAGTTTATCAGTTTTTAGATTTTTTTTACATTTTTGGATACCCTTTTTGTCATAATGAAACTCCCAATTTATGGTTTTTATTTTCTATTCCTGGGTTGAAAGATATTGCAGTTTTAGTTTCCCAGATTTGCACCTGAAAATCTTCTGAGTTAGATTTGAGGCACTTAGAGTTCCTGGATTGGCCCCAAAACTTTCCAAAATTGGCGTAGTGGATTTTGAGCACGTTCTTGACTTTGAGACCTTTCCAATGGTTCAAACGGTTCGCAAATCAGAGCCCCAGATCAAAAGTTATGGCCCCGAGAAGTTGGCGTACTTTCTAGAAGATACAATTGAAAATGTTCTTTTGAAATTTGAACTTCAAGTTGTAATTTTTCAGCGCCAAACCGCCTAAACTCAAATTTGAATGTTATTTTGGCTCCAAAATTAAAGAGAGGAGCTCTATTTATGGGCCGGTTTCTAATTTTTGGGTAACTTTTTGGGGACAAGCTCGCATATTGCGAAAGGGTTATTCTGTAGCTTTCTGTAACTTGCATGTGTTGTAGACTGCTATTTGGCTACTTCAGGGAAAAGAATTAATGAGGGTAGTCCTCAATATTTTTCTTTAATACGCCTAAGCTTATTCAGCAATAGATTACCAAGATTCTCAGGTTCCAGATTGGTTCACTCCCTTTTATTTATCTTAGTATCACTCTTGTTGTGTGTTCACTTCCTAGGGTGTTTTGACAAGATGTTGAGAAATTTCATAAGAAGGTCAGTCACTGGACTTATATGTGGCTCTCCACTGCTGGTAGAGTTACTCTTTTGAATTTTGTGGTTTAGGCTCTCCCATTGTATAGGTTCTTTGTGCTCTTTGCCCCTACCAACTTTTTTAATGATTTTGAGCATCTTTGCAGACAGTTTCTTGGGTCTGGTAATCTCCTCTCAAGGAAGTGTAGTCTAGTTAAGTTGGATGATGTGTGTCGGCCAAAGCAAGATGGAGGTCTTGGTTTGAGGTGGGCGGATTTAAATGGTCAAGCTTTGGCGGCCAAACTTTATTAGCATTGGTGTTCTCAATAGTAGGAGCCCTGGGCTAAGATTTCACCTTTGAATATATAGGAGTTGTTGTGGGTGTGAATGTTCCTAGGAAAAATTTGGAGGGTAAAGGTTCTATGATTTGGAAAACCCTTAAGAGAGGAGCTAAGCTGATTAAGCAAGGTTTATTTTGGATCTACAACTAAGGCTTGGATGCTCTTTTTGGTATGATTCTTGGAATGGGAACCCTCCTATTATCTCAACTCATCCACACTTAGAGGAGTTATCTAGAACCTTTTTAGAATACAGATGGATTCATGTGGTGGACTTCAAAACCCCTTATGTTTTGGGGAAACTTTCTATGTTTCAATGGAAGGACCCTCAAGAGTGTCCTTCTGGGGTTTTGTTGGACGATCATCAGGAGCTTACTCATAACTTGGCTAGTAGAATGTGCAACTCTCTTTTGGAGAGAGAATTTTTTGCTTAGAGTCCTGGTCAGAAAGGAAAATTTACTGTGGCTTCAGGTTATCAGGTTCTAGATAAACAAATGTTTGGAGGAATGGGAGTCCCCTGGTGGAAGAAGATCTGGAATAAATTTTCATGGCCCAAGTGCAATTTCTTTTCTTGGCTTGTAATGCATGGAAGATGTTTGACTTGGGAGAATCTCTAGAAATGGGGTTTCCAAGGTCCCTCTTGGTGTGTGTTGTGCTTTAATAGTGAGTAGAACATTTCTCATGTCTTTTTTATGTGCTATTTTGTTAGGGAGATTTGGAATCTTTGGTGGGAGGCCTGGAGGAAACCTTGTAGGAATGTCTCCTAATGGAACCCCTAAAAATGCTTCATCTTCCATCTAAAAATTCTACAAAATTTGGATTAATTATTTATCTTCAGGCTTAGGATTTTGTCTCTCATCAATACTTTATGGTTTATGTTGCTAGAAACTCTTCCTAAATAATCCCTAATCCTGTGTCCTTGCCAACGTTCTAATTTGATGTTGACTTCTTATTGTCGGTTCCTAGTCATTTAAGTCATCACTTATGCCTTTTGCCTCATTGATAAACTGGCCCCTTAATCCTATTGGTCACGATTGCTACCCGTTGTCGTATTGAAAATATTATTTAAATAATATGGGTTGAAATGTGTCTAAGTTTTGGTCAAATCCTAGGTTTGGATTAAATTTTTCTATTGATGGCTTAAAGTATAAACCCTCGCACTCATGTCCCTACCTATCCTGCGCTGATTCAGGCCCCTCCTTTAAAACTAAAAACTTTGACATGTGTAGATCTTAGCTTTTATGGTGACCAATCGATCATCATGGATGAATCACAACCATTCCTTGTGCCCTGCTCTATCTTATTTTCCATTTAATTATTACAGTGGGCAAGGGGGTGTGAGCCATGTGTCTTCTATATTGGCAGGCCTAGAACCTTTGAAAGATCTGCAAGTGGTATCTAAATAAAATCGATAGTGGTTGTTGGGTGATGTGGCCTCATCTTGTCCACCCTTGACCACCTCATCTGATTTTATTTTGTATTAAATAAATGTCATGGGCTAGCAAGTTATTGAAACTTGTTGCTTGTAATGCCCCTCCATGATTCACCCTTTTCATGATGTTTGATTTGGGTCGGTTAGTCTAAGTTGTTTGATTAATGTTGTGTACCTTGGAGTTTTACCCTATTATAATGTGCAAAATATCTTAAAATGAAAATAATAAAACACTAAAAACCCTTCAATGGTTAGCCTAAAGAGTGATAAAACAAGGAAAATAGATGAAATAAAATGCAAATCAGTTATACCTTCCTTGTTTTTGAAGACTCCTTGGTTGGCCCTTGATTTAGATGAATTTGTGTGCTCCTTGGATGACTTTTTGATGTAGCTAGATGCAAGATTGAATATGCAAGATGATCAAAGTGGATGGCTAAATGATAGTGAATGCTTGAGAATGCAAATTGACAGCATAAGGTTGCTCAAAATGAAAAGTGTTGAAAATTCCCTTGAGGAGGGGATATTTATAGAAGAATTTGAATTCTCTAGAGAATTCAACGGTTGAGATTCATCCAACAAGGTTAAGATGAAGGGCTATGGTGGGTTGAGAACTCACAAGCCCTCATATCTTGGCATGTGGATGGTGAAGTGGCTAAGAGGAGATGAGGTGTAAGTGAGGTGGAGAAGAAGTACATGATGTGGAGGAAGGACAAGTACCTTGCAAGTACATTGGGAGATGGGAAGAATCTTGGGTGAATAAAAGTGAATTTTAAATTCACAATGATTGGAAGAATCTAGTGGATAAGACAATGTTCCCAAAAGGTGGGAGTTTGTCACATGTGACTTGATGTGACAAGTCAAAGATTCTAGAAGATGCAAAAAGGGGATTCTTGAGGGGATAAAAAGGAATTAAAAATTCCTTGGGGATGGAGAGAGTTGACCCGATTAATTAATCAGTAATTAGAAGATAAATGAGGATTAGAAGCCAACTTGCAAAAGTTGGAGGATGTGACACATCCTAATCAAGGATTAGGCATGTGCACATCCCTAATGAAGAAATTAGGAGATGGATTAGGATTAGATGAAAATGACATGTGAGGAATTAAATAAATGTATTATTTATTTAATTTATTTGATGAAAGGAGGATTAAAAGAGTAAATTATTTAATTATTAATTAAATACCTTAGGGATTTGGCAGAATAATGAAAAGTGATAAATTTGGATAAATTAAGTGTCCAAATTTGGATGTCTACATTTTTCCCCTCTTTGAGATGGTGTTACGAAGTAGCATCATTTCAAAGAATATTAAAATATAGAACCCAGAAGGAAATGGTTAGATTGGAAAAGATGCCCTAGTCATCAAAGGGATGACTAGGAAGAAAGATGATGGGGGTGAAGATGAAGAGTAGGGATTGAGGATGCCCCCTCGAGAGGACATACGGGTTGAAGAGAACACGTGTGTGCTCTCAAAATAGATGATGTGATGCAAGGGGAGATGAGGAAGATGATGAAAGGTGATGGGTAAGAGAGTAAGTGATATGGAGATGGATGAAGCACAAATGGATTTCAAAAGGTGATGTCTCCCCAGTCAAGGGACAAGCCAAAATGGGTCGATGATGGATGGAGTGTTGTCAATGAATCATGAGGATAGGGGAGGATACATCCCACTGAGTGGTATTGATGAGGGAAGGATACATCCCAAAACACCACTAAAGGATAGGGAAGAATGCCTCCCGATGATGATGATAAAAGTGTTGTTGATGAGGGAAGGATACATCCCAAAACAACACCAAAGGGATGGGGAAGGATATTAATGGATGATGATGAGGATGAGGATGAGGGTTCAAAGCTGGTAACAAGACTGGGGACAAGACCAAGGATTTGATTAGATTATTTGTGTGAGGTATGAGTTGATGAGGATAGGATTGAGATGTGAGATGGATGAAAGGTATAAAGATGATAGGGGGAGTGTTGTTGGTGAGAAGAGATTGGATGGATAGATGAGGGAGAGTGATGAAGGGTGAAGGGATGGGGGGAATTTTGATAGATGAGAGGATGGGAGATACATGCAAGATGATGGAATGGAAAATGAAAGGCAGTCCTAATGCGATTTTCCATCTTCAGAGCACTGATTTTTGCTATGGCATAAGATATCCAGTGCCAGGGTATGTGGAACCAAGGCGTATTAGTGTCTAATGCATGAAACAAACACAACAGACAAGAAGGCTATTCCAACACCCTAAAGTCACAAAGAAATACCTTAATCGGGCCAGGTATTGAGATAACCACAAGTACAAAATGATGACCCAACATAACACAAGACCTTGGGGATCTTGGTGGGTACTACGTGGGACAACCAAGAAGACACAGTCAAACAAAAGATCAAGATATGCCCCTATGTGGACCAATCAAAACATGCCATAATATGATGGATTATGGTGGCCTTGACAAGTGATGATAGGGAGCTTAAATGATAAACAAAATCCAAAAGCATCAAAAGATCGCAATCAAGTTCAAATGTCCTGTGCCATAGGATCAAGGGGATGGATGGGATGGATGAGGTCTATTAGGAAGGATGCATCTTGTTGAGATCGAAGATGATGGATAGTAAACTAAAAGATCGTTATGACGCGGGATGTTCAAAATCAATTGGATCTCATGATACAAGTGGGTCTCATTTGTGAAGAACTAGCTAGATAAGGGCATAACTTGATGGCATGACACAAGGAAGAAAAGAGATGATACTGACACACCCTAAAGACCTAGAGGCTCGGAGGCCGATCAAAGATTAGCCTTGCTTATGTGAAAATGCAGAGCCCTCGTAGTTCGGTGAAAGGTGGACAACTGACCAAGATGGAGACCTTGATGGATGGTAAAGATAGGATGGAAAAAAGGAGAAAGACTGATGATAGATGATAGAAGAGCCAAGTGGACAATGAAGATCGATGATGGAACCCCGGGGGTAGATCAAATGATCGACCTTTCCTATGTGAAAGCACAGGGGCAACGTAGTTCGACAAGACCAAAGGAAAACAATGGATAAAGGATGATAAGACGATATGATAAGTGGATAAAAATATGGGACCGATACGACAAGATAGGATAGACCTGTTGGATTGGATAGGATTATGACGATCACATAAAGCTCAGGGATGGGATAGTTATCCAAAGCATTAAAATGACTTGGGAGGATGATATGATAGATAGATGAGTGATGAAAAGTGACAGGGAATTGGAAAGATGTGCAAGAGAAGCAGGGGTGATGACGATGAGATAAATGGCATTGGGTTGCATGGGGGGAGGCCTATAGCCAGATACCAATGACAACAGACAGAGATGGGATGAGGATAAAGATGAAAGAATGGATAGAGATATAGGGATGGGGATGGGAGGGATTGTTTGGATGGATGGGAATATAAGGATTGGGAGATGAAAGGGATGCTAGGATAGATGGATAAGATAAGGATGGGGAGATGGAAGGGATGTTGTGATAGATGAATAGGGACAGAAGGATTGGGAGATGAAATGGATGCTAGGATAGATGGATACGAAGATAAGGATGGGGAGATGGAAGGGATGCTATGATAGATGGATAGGGAGATGAAGGGATGTTATGATAGGATAAGGATATGAAGGAAGCAGATCCACCTAGATATTTCATATATGAGAAGGCATGAGGGATGGAAGACAAGTGGATGGGAAGATAAAGGAGATAACTAGATGAGGATAGGATGGGTGACTAAGGAATATGATAGAGCATGGATGAAGGGAATGTATACCAGAGGGTGTCCAAAGCATGCATAGATAGGTGCCCCTATTTTGATCAAGATCACAAGAAGGATGGAGGGAATGGGAGATAAATGGGATATGATGGTAGGATGCGAAAGATAGGTGGGATGGGGGGGATTTATGAAGAGGACAGATAATAGGAAGATGGGTGCATAGCCAGAAACATAGCGGATGGAAGGAATGCATATCAAGAAGTTGCCCCCAAGTGCAGATGGGGATTTACGCATGATGCCTGTTTGCCAGGTTTTCATCATGGTATTTATCCAAGGTGCTTGTTTGCCAAGTTTTCACCATTGGATGGATTATTTCTCTTTACTATTTTATTTTATTTTATTTTGATTTTTTTTTTTTTTAGATTTTTGACTTTTTGGATGTCATGCAGAAGGAGATGGGTAAGGATAAGGAAGTGGATAAGAAAATTTAGAAGACATGTGATAAGGATCAAGGTGTTAAGAGCCCATGTTTGAAGTGACTGTTGGATGTTGGTACAACCTTATTAGGATAAATAGATTATGCATGAGGATGAATTAGAGGGATTTGATGGGGTTGATACATGGGATAATGGATGGGATGCTGGAAAGGGTATGGATAGAATGATGGGGTGGATATGTGATGGGGAGATGTGTTCAAGACCAACATTGGCACATGTGGTGGTGGACGTGAAAAGATAATAGGATTAAGGGATGGAGAATGTGGGGATAATGGAGGAGATGGAATGGTGAATTTCATGACATAAGGACCCAAAACAGACTTAGGAGATGAAAGGGGTGTATGATTAGCTTTTGGATTAGCGACTTTGGATGTTCTTACAGATTTTTCATGTGATGGAATTGCATCTTTTTTCTTTGGGATCCACATGGTTTTGATCTTTGCTTTGGTGGGTCTTTGTGGCCTACAGATTTGATGTAGAGTTAGATTTTTCTTCTCTTCACCATGTCTTTTGGAGGGGACATGGGGAGTCGTAGATTCATGTGGATGCTTGGATTTATGCATTTTTTCTTTAACAGCCAAAGTGCTTTTAGTAGCAATGGGATGGGTGTGAGGAGATGGATGATGTGGAGTGATGGAGGTAGAATTATGAGGATTGTGTAGATAGAGGATGTTTAGGTATGTGCCTTTAATGATCCTGATTATAGGATGTGAGAGGGATGAGATGGATAGGTGTTGGATGGATGAATGGATGAGATGGAGGAGGTGATCTTGGGATATATGGACCGAAAGCAGTCAAAGTGGGTGGAGGGACATAAGAACCCAAGATGGATGGAGTAGATGAAGGGTGGGAGATGGTGGATGGAGGGATGTAAGGACCCAAAATGGATGGAGCAGATGAAGGAGAAATATGGATGGTTGTTTTGAGGCGATACGATAGAGGAGGAGGGATGGTAGCATATGGTCTGGTGGAGTGATGGGAAGAGATGACATTTCTTTTGGAAAAGGCTCGTTGAGGACATCTAGAGGTTGTACCAACATTTTTGGATTGCAAGTCGTGAGTAGTACATCCAAGACCTTGCAGATACAAATGTTCTTTAGCTTGGATAGGCTCTATAATACCTTGCTCATGAAGGCCTAAACCTTTTCCTTCATAGTTCATTCTCTTGAGTATTCAATCTAGGACATGATTTTTGTTATTCTAGAATAATGATGCAAGTTCATTATTAGGTGGAAGAGGAGGGTTGGTGTATATGCTTTGTTTTTCTTCTACAAGGAGACCACCATGGAGGAATGTGAGAGAACCAAGGGGATATGCAATTGGTGTGGGGATAGCATTTTTAGGCGATGATGGGGGATCATGAGAAGGAGATGATGGGATAGCAACATCAGGAGAGGGAGTAGGGGCCATGATAGGATATGGATTTGTTGTAGTAGGCTCATGCGATGGAGATGGAGATGGAGCAGTGGAAGCTTGAATGACAAGGGGATCATGGGATGGAATGGATGGGGGACTGTGATCTTGAGGTGGACTAGATGGGATGGTAGGATCTTGATCTGGAGAAGGGGATATGTTGGCATGCTTTGGATTAGACTTATGACTCATTGTGTGTGGGAGGCATGGTAACAAAGTCTTGGGGACAAATGGGGAAGATGGAGGGATGGAAGATTCATGAGTTCACAATGGGTGGAGTGGATTGGATTTGGTGGACTAGGAGTGGAATGGATTGGAATTGGGTGTCTTCGATGGATTCAGGGTTCTTGGAGTAGGAGATGGGGGTTCAATGGATTTAGTGGGTTCAATGGTTTCAATGGTTTGGAGCAGTACTAGGGTGGTAACATCAATAATAGGGTGTGGTATGGAGAAGGGTCTCATCACTAGTGACCGTGGGTGATGGATCTAGATGGCATGGTTCCATGAATTCAAGATGTGGAGTTGGGGATGGATTCTTTGTAATGAGTCCTTGGAGAACTCTGAAATGAGAGACTTGCATATGGTTGGCTTGGCTAGGGTGGTAGAAATGGATGAGGGATTATGGATTGGTGGACTAGGGTTAGATGGAGGAATGGGATTGAATGTAGGACTATGAGTAGATGGGGATTAGGATTGGATGGAGGACTAGGAGTAGATGGATGAATGGGATTGGATGGAGGACTAGGAGTAGATGGAGGACTAGGATTGGATGGAGGGTTAAGGTAAGGATATTGGAGTGGTGAATTAAGATAGGGGACATGGATTGTGGATTAGGACAAGAGGATATAGGTGGTGTAGTGGGACAAGAGGATGTGGGGGATGGATTATAATAAGGGTATTGGGATGGTGGATTAGGATGAGGAGATGTGGATGTAGGATTAAGGTAAAAGGGTGTGGATGTAGGATTAGTATGGGAAGATTGGGAGGATTACGATAGGGGACATGGATGGGGAATTGTAATAGGAGTATTGGGATGGAAAATTAGGATAAGAGGATGTAGTATAAGAGGATGATGTAGATGAAGGACATGACAAATATGGGGATGAAGAAGATACTAGATATCCATTGTCAAAGGTGGCATAAGGAGCATGATTAGGCATGGATGAAGACATAACAGGATAGCTCATAGGAGTAATTGGATTTTGGAAAGTGGGTGGAGAAAGCTTACTAGATATGATAGTGTCAAGGGGATCTATGTCATATACCTCTTGATCGACAAGACTTTCGTTATTGTCGTCAATGTAATTAGGGTTTCCCTTGACTACTATTGATGTAGGATGAGGATTCATGATGATGATAGGATAAAAAAGATGATGGACTAAAGCTCAAATCGGGATTTAAGTCAAGCTTAGATCAGGATTGGATTAAAGTTCAGATTAGGATGATTGGATGATGCGATGGGATTGATTTTGATTTTGATGGGATTCGGTAGATGGATGATTGGATCAGGTAGATGATTTGATGAATTTGATTAAAGTACTAGATCAATTTGATTGGATAGGATCAAATGATTAGATGAACTTGATAGGATTGGTGTGCTTGGATTGATTAAATGATTGTATGTATTTGATTAGAGGAATGGATTGGTTTGATTAGATAGGAAGAAAAAATAGGTACCACTAGATAGAGCTCAAAAAATTGAGCAATTTTGGTTTTTGAACGAAGTTGATTCGACATACGGTTTGTAAATGATGGCCCCAGGAAGTTAGGGGTGTGTCCACCCCACGATGCGGTCCGTGGCCGCCCTATGATGGTAAAATTCTTGATAGGAGAAAATGGAAGGTACCACTAGATAGAGATTGAAAAACTAAGCAACTTTGGTTTTTGGACGAAGTCGATTCAATGTACGGTTTGTAAATGATGGCCCTGGGAAGTTAGGGGCGTGTCCACCCCGCGATGCAGGGCATGGCCACCCCAGGATGGTCAAATTATTGATAGGAGGAAATGGAAGGTACCACTAGATAGAGCTTGAAAAACTAAGCAACTTTGGTTTTTGGACGAAGTCGATTCGACGTACGGTTTTTTGGACGAAGTCGATTCGACGTACGGTTTGTAAATGATGGCCCCAGAAAGTTAAAGGGGCATAGTCAGCTTTCTGCAGCAAATCAGGGGTGTGGTCAGCTTTCTACAGTAAATTAGGGGTGTAGCCACCTTTCTACAGTAAATCAGGGGCGTGGTCAGCTTTGTGTAGTAAATTAGGGGCATAGCCACCTTTCTGCAGTAAATCAAGGGCGTGGTCAGCTTTCTGTAGTAAATCAGGGGCGTAGCCACCTTTCTGCAGTAAATCAGGGGCGCTTCTGCCTTTCTGCTGAAAAATCAGGGGCACTTCCACCTTTCGATGTCCCGAGGCTACCTTTGCGGTAAATCAGGGGTGCTTCCACCTTTTTGTGGTAAATCAGGGGCGCTTCCGCCTTTCTATGGCAAAATCAGGGGCGCTTCTACCTTTCTGCAGTAAATCAAGGGCGCTTCCACCTTTTTGTGGTAAATCAGGGGTGCTTCTGCCTTTCTGTGGTAAATCAGGGGTGCTTCCGCCTTTCTACAGTAAATTAGGGGCACTTTCGCCTTTCTGTGGCAAAATTAGGGGCGCTTCTGCCTTTCTGCGGTAAATCAGGGACGCTTCTGCCTTTCTGCAGTAAAATAGAGGGCGCTTCCGCCTTTCTGCGGTAAAACAGAGGGCGCTTCCACCTTTCTGCGGTAAAATAGAGCTTGGTTTTGATGGAAATGGCTATGGCAAGGACTCAAAATGATAAAATAAGGCCAATGTATCAAAGATTTCATGAGTTTTTCACAAGAAAACACTTCAAGCAAGCACAATCTTATGATTAATGTTAAGGGTATGGCTAGGAAAGGTCTTAATCTAGGATGCACAAGGCTTCTAGGGAGTCCTCGATATACTCTCGGTACATGAGGGACAACTGTGAATACCAACCCGTCACAAGCGTGAGTCGGGAACCCCAGTGAGATACTGAAAGGCTCAGACCAACTCTTCACATCTATCTAGGTATCACCCTAGCTTCGACACTCCGCCAATTACGACGTGACTGGATTAGGGTACAACTTTCATTCTCCCCCTTTTATATACCCCGCC
This sequence comes from Sequoia sempervirens, assembly GCA_007258455.2. Classification (NCBI taxonomy): domain Eukaryota; kingdom Viridiplantae; phylum Streptophyta; class Pinopsida; order Cupressales; family Cupressaceae; genus Sequoia; species Sequoia sempervirens. The sequence continues at coordinate 567,753,719 of VDFB02058242.1, forward strand.
GGTACGCGTGGTTGGAATTGTCCCTTGGGGTGATGAAATCCCCAACCAGGTCCCACTAGAAAGAAGACACTAACTATTTCCAACTACTCCCCAGGCTCACACGAAGTGCAAGGGGAAAGTGAAAACAAATTAATGCCCCTTGGGGTGACACAATAATAAACAAACACAACAAGCAATAAAGGTTACTTCCCCCTAATTAGACTATGCTCAAACAACAAAGATAATTTGTCAAAAATTTGATCAAATAGATGGCCCTGCAAGCAAACGTTAGCTATCTTATCCTTCGTTCTTGGTCGATTACACCATAATATGCTTCCAAACTATGTTGTTTTGGGGCGTAGCCACCTTTCTGCGGTAAAACAGAGGGCGCTTCCACCTTTCTACGGTAAAACAGGGGCACTTCCGCCTTTCTGTGGTAACACAGAGGGCGCTTCCGCCTTTTTGTGGTAAAACAGAGGGCGCTTCCACCTTTTTGCAATAAAATGTTAGAGGAAAAGAGCCTTTCAAAATGAAAGGGCGTATCCGCCCCTCTGTAGAAAAATTTATCAGATTTTTAAAAAAGAAAAGTTGTATGCCCTACTGCAAGAAACTGTTAGAAAAGATCTTCTAAGAAAAATGATGTATACACCTAATTGCAGCAAACTGTTATAAAAAATAAAAAAAATTCAGATATAGGGCATGACCGCATTTCTGTAGTGGACAAGAGGGCGCTTCCACCTTTCTGTGCTAAAACAGAGGGCGCTTCTTCCTTTCTGCGGTAAAACAGAGGGCGCTTCCACCTTTCTGTGGTAAAACAGAGGGCGCTTCCACCTTTCTATGGTAAAATAGAGGGCGCTTCCGCCTTTCTACAACCTTTTTTTGCAAAATACTTAGCAAAAATGAAGGTTAAATGCAAGAACCCATTTGTAGGTCCCACCGGGCATGCCAGAAATGTGTACCTTGGAGTTTTACCCCATTCTAATGTGCAAAATATCTTAAAATGAAAATGATAAAACACTAAGAACCCTTCAATGATTAGCCTAAAGAGTGATAAAACAAGGAAAATAGATGAAATAAAATGTAAATCGATTATACCTTCCTTGTTGTTGAAGACTCCTTGGTTGGCCCTTGATTTAGATGAATTTGTGTGCTCCTTGGATGACTTTTTGATGTATCTAGATGCAAGATTAAATATGCAAGATGTTCAAAGTGGATGGCTAAATGATAGTGAATGCTTGAGAATGCAAATTGACAGCATAAGGTTGCTCAAAATGAAAAGTGTTGAAAATGCCCTTGAGGAGGGGGTATTTATAGAAGAATTTGAATTCTCTAAAAAATTCAACGGTTGAGATTCATCCAACAAGGTCAAGATGAAGGGTTATGGTGGGTTGAGAACTCACAAGCCCTCATATCTTGAAATGTGGATGGTGAAGTGGCTAAGAGGAGATGAGGTGTAAGTGAGGTGGAGAAGAAGTACATGATGTGGAGGAAGGACAAGTACCTTGCAAGTACATTGGGAGATGGGAAGAATCTTGGGTGAATAAAAGTGAATTTTAAATTCACAATGATTGGAAGAATCTAGTGGATAAGACAATGTTCCCAAAAGGTGGGATTTTGTCACATGTGACTTGATGTGACAAGTCAAAGATTCTAGAAGATGCATGGGAAAAGGGGATTCTGGAGGAATAAAAAGGAATTAAAAATTTCTTGGGGATGGAGAGAGTTGACCAAGGTATTGATTAATTAATCAGTAATTAGAAGATAAATGAGGATTAGAGGCCAACTTGCAAAGTTGGAGGATGTGACATCCTAATCAAGGATTAGGCATGTTGATCCGGTGGACATTTTTCAGTGAAAATTGAAGTGTCTCATTTCTCTCCAGAATCAGCACCATCAGAAAGAGCTCGGCGTCCTGGTTCCAACGCAACTCGAATCCGGAGTAAAAAGGAGTCCGTTTGCGCGAAGTTATGGCCACCAAACCTTCGGTCAAACTGGAATCAGGGGCATCCAGGAAGCGGAAAATGATGTCATCAAAAGTTTTTGAAGTTGGCGTCAAGTCGAAGAGCTCGTCAAGAAGATTCCGACGGCGTTCGTTTCGTCGAAATCTGACATCGGAGGCTCAAGATACAGCTGGTCAAAGTTTCAGGTTTGACTTGTGCACTGAAGGTACAGTGATGATGTCATCATCCATACAGATGACGTCAGCACGTGGTACGGAATCCGATGTGGAAAAATCAGAGTGTGACGTGGCATTTGTACGGACCAATCAGGTCGCGACACGTGTCATCCGTACACACGTCAGCAGTACAGTCGGCGTCCAGTCAGCGTACGTCGGCCTCCACGTCAGCGCTCAGTTGGCACACAGTCAGCATGCCACGTCAGCACTCAGCGCACCCTACTCGGCATCTCCGTCAACAGTGGAGTCAGCTTACATGTCAGCGACAGTTGTCATCCACGTCATCGGAGTAAGCCAGTCAATGTTTGCCACGTGGCACCCTCCTGGTGCGACACGTGGCTCGGTTGTCCATTCTTCCTGGGCCGATGGTTGAAGGTGACAATTTTTTTTAAACAAAAAGGTTGGTAGGGAAGGGATTCGATCCCCCGACCTTTCATATACCACGCAAGCCTTTCTACCAATCCGCCTACAAATGCGGTCTTTACACTTATTGGTTAGCGCCTGGTTTTGTTTAGTTATAAAGCGGATTTTGTGGGAAATGTGTGGCCGGCGGGGATTGAACCCGCACCGGCCGGGCTCGAAAGTCCTTAACAACCACTAAGCCAACGAATGTATTAAGTATGTAAATGGCATCGGTTGTTGTTGTTTCAACCACAAAACCGAATGCCTTATTTTTTTAAAATCAAATCCCCTAATTTCTATATAAAAACAAACTATAATCCTTTTTAAAGGATTAAAATCAAAACCTCCCAAACAATAAGCCCGGGAGTAAATAATTAAAAGGGGCTTAAATTGATTCAGAAGATTTATTCTGATTTTTATATTAAAAAAAAAAGGAGATTTTCAAAGATCTATTATGTAAAATGGGGGGATTATGGGATTTTTGAAAATATGATTTGTATTTTGGAGAGATAAGGTGGATTTGGTGGTTGAAAATGTAAAAATGGGAGATAGGGAGAATATTGCAAAATCAATTGGTTAATGGCCAATTTGAGCAAATTTTATGTATAAAAGGAGGGGTGTAAGGTGAGAGTTGGTATTCAAGTTTTTTTTCAGGTGATGAAGTCCTGATGCTGAGGTGACGGAAGAGGGGTCTTGTTGAAGAGTTTTCAAATCATTCTTGCATGTTAGAGCGCTGTTATGCTGCCGAAGTGCTTGGAGAATGATTGTAGTGCTTTGTAACTGATTTTTGGAGTTAATCGGATCGGTCTCTCTATTGGAGTGGACCCGGAGACGTAGTCACTTTCGTGACGAACTCCGTTATCAATCGTTGTTTGCACTTCTCTTCTTCTCTCTCTTTCTTTCTCTCATTTCCTTCCTTTCTGTTATAATCACCTTGTTATTACTTTCATTCTGTTATTTCCTTAAGTTAATTTTGATTTAATTAACTTGAAATAATCATTGTAAAAGCATTGTAAAAGTTAAGCATTTAAATACTGCAATCTAGTCTAGATCCTATACAGATCACATGTGCACATCTCTAATGAAGAAATTAGGAGATGGATTAGGATTAGATGAAAATGACATATAAGGAATTAAATAAATGTATTATTTATTTAATTTATTTGATGAAAGGAGGATTAAAAGAGTAGAGTATTTAATTATTAATTAAATACCTTAGGGATTTGGCAGAATAATGAAAAGTGATAAATTTGGATAAATTAAGTGTCCAAATTTGGATGTCTACAAATGTTATTCTTGGTTAATTAACGTATTAAATAAATTATTGAGTAAAAGTTTTTTGATAAATAAATTGATAAACAAAGGGTTTACTAAATATAATGATATAAATAAATATATATAATCATAGTTAATAATAAAATAATTTTTTAGCATAATATTATAAATGATAATAAATTTAGCTATTGATATTAAAGAATAAATGAATTAATTATTTAAAGTTATTAAAATGGAATAATTAAAATGCAATGCATTAATTTGTCAGTCAAGATCTAAATATAGGCTATCGCATGTAACAATCTAGTAACTGCTTTGCATGGGGGCAATTGCTACTATTTTTGGGAATGCATTCATTGTATAGTTTCGAGGAAGGAATGGCAAGGGAGGACCCACTCTCTAGTAACGGTTCTATGTGCAAATAGTGGTGAAGTATTCTTGAAGGACCCGACCTTGATACCTTGGAGAGGGAGAGACGCTTGGTGTTTTTCTGGGAATTCTCATCTCTTTTCCTCGGGGAGATAGCCTAGTCTCATCTTTGCGACATGGAGATTGCTTGTCTCCTAATATGGTGATCTCTCAAACCCAACCCATTGGACAATTGAAATTTGAGTTTATGGTAGATTGAGATATCTTCCAAAATTAGCATTGTGGCATTGGAAGGTGGTGCATGTTGGATCTAAATGATGACAAGAAGTTGTCTTCTTAGAGTTTCTCTGCTTGGAGGCAGTTGCAAACCAAGCTGCAGACGAACTTGCAACCAAGGAAGCACACACATAAAGGATTCATTTGTTATATCAACATAGGCCAGTTTCCATCACAATCCAGCCGCATGGAGAAGGACAGATTGGGAGACTAAACTCGTTCAGCGAATCAGGTTTTAAGCCAAACAATTGTTTGCATGAAAGTTTCTCATATCTCAGACAATAAGTTATGAACCTCTTTCCTTTCTTATGAATTTTCTATTCTATAATATCGTTACTCATAGAAGTATCAACAAATTCCATTATGTGGGTCAAGCTTAGATGTCAAAGATTTTATATCATCACAGATAGGCATGAACCTTGTATTTCGATAATACTATGTAGACTCTTTTAATCAAAAAACGTATTGTTATTTTAGCAAAGCAAAGATCTTACTACACTCTCTCTGTACTAGTTAAATAATGAAGAGTTCGCAAAGGTTTTAAAATCTCTAGAGTCGAAAACAGTGACACCATGTCCAAGTTTGTTTAAAAGGATTCTATATATGGAGTACCAAGTTCAGTGAATACTTCTCAGTAATACTAGGACATCTGTAGTTAAATTTTGGATAGACGTACTCCAGAAAAGCGGCAACCACAGGATCAAGCATATACTAAGATGAGACCATCTTTGAAAGGTAGCTCTATTGCCTGGGCGAGAGTTGAATCTTCTGAAAAGCAGTTTGCTTGAGACTCCTTGAGAGCAGTAACAAATTCCTTCTTTGGTCTGTTGCACCAGCTACCTTATGTTTCAGAGCTCAATAAGGGCCAGATTCTCCCTTGTGAAAAGTTGAGACTTCTATTCTATCTCATAATCTCAAGTTCCTTTGGTTTTCATGGAGTATTTTTATTTTCCCTTGAAGCTTATTTCTTTATTGAGTTTGCTCATCAAATCAAGCTTTTTCCACCTACAACCTTTGACTTGAAGTGTGCTCGGCCTTTCCAATAGGTTCGATGCTTGAAGTAAATTTATCCTTGCTGGAGGATTTGATAACATGACCTCAATGCTTTTCATTGTAGCTACTATCATATTGTTGGTTTCTCTATTTGCATTACCTTATCTATCCTCAAATTGCTCTTTTTAACTTGGTAGTTTTTCTGTGGGGCTATAGACCAATGAGTTGCTTATTTAACATTATCCTGGACTCAAACACAAATGTACTCTATGCTTTGTATATGAACTTAACTTCTTGCCTGCTAGGGTTACAGGCTGCATTATTATGATTGGCTTAGTAGTATTAGATTTGAGGCTAAGTGTCTTCTTTTCACTGAGTCACTACCTTGCAACTTTTAAGAATATTATCCTTGCACTCAAAAGTCTAATCTAATTGCAAATTTGGTATCTTATGTTACATTTTCTTTTACCTCTGCATTTTGTATTTGAAACTGAATATTTCAAAAACAAATAGAGAGAAATAATCTAACCTTCAATTCGGGATCTCATCAATCCACTGTTGGTGGAATATATTCACATCTTAAACAAGTATCAATTCATACCGATCTATTCAAATTTGCAAGCTTTGCCTTAAACAATTGGGTAAGTTAGCTCCTTGGTTTTGGGTTTCAATGAACAAATTAGAGTCTTCCTATACCTCATGAAACTTTTGCAAGATTATTCAGGCAATGTGCATGTGTGGGATAAATGTACAGACCTTGGACTGGGAAACGTATATTTTTCTCCCTCTGGAATGGCCCTAGGGAATGCTTGAATCCTTCAAGCTAAGTGAATGATGTGCCTTTTCTACCTCGAAATGAGTCTTTTTATATATATAGACATAGACTTAACCATGGTCTATAAAGTCATATGAGTTGTTTGTTTCGATGTTAAAATTAACTACAATTTTTTGTGATTTGTGTTAAGCCTAGTAAGTCTTGTACTATATTCCCGAAACTTGATCTAAACTAGCAAACCAACGATAAATGTCTGAAGATCAAAATTTCAATTCAAGTGGAGTAAGTAGGTCTTTTTAATTTCTATGAAATTGCTCTTTAGAATCTCAAAGAAAGAAATCATGTTGGTATGACAAAGATGAATATAGCTACATGGTTTCATTCCTAATTGTCTCTATTTCTTGGATATCTCGACTACACATCATCTTCCATCAAATATCTCAAGCTCTTCTTGTACATCACACTTTTTGAGTTATTTCCTTATATAGGAATAAAATACCAATGCATGATCATTAACTTTGGGTGGAAACTTCCAACTATATATATATAGCAGGTTAGTAATACATAGCAATTGAATCTTCTATTCATTTACTTTAAGGTGAAACCAATAATATATCTATTCGAAGAGTGAAATCTTATAAAACAATATATAATCCTTCGAGGTGCTCATCTTCTATAAATTGTTTATGATAAATAGTACTTATAAGATACAATTGTGATAGATGTTAAATTACACTCTTTATAAAAGATAGAACTTAGATCAAATGGAGAAAGTAAATAAAATACTATCCTCACTCTAGGAGAATGAGTATTTTATTTCTGTGTAGACATGCAAAATATGCATACATTTCAATCCAATAGTTTAATCAAATAACCTTCATTAATCAAATCTAACATTTCATCCTTCAAATTAAATAAATCCACTTCATCATTACCTCATTTAAATAAATCAATCAAATCCTAACATTTTATTAATTACATTCTTTAATTAAATAAACCAAACTTTATTTAATTAAAGCCCTTAAAACACATTCCATCCCTTTTTTATTTAAATAAATCAAAATATTTAAGTCAAATGGGTCAAAACCCCTAAATATCATCTAAGCTAATCTAATCCTAATTAGCCTAATCTAACCACCCATCACATCCTCTAGTTTTTCCCACTTGCACTAATAAATCATTTTAACTCATTTATAAATTCATCATTTTCTTTCAACTTAGCATAAAAAAATGGAATATGAAGGCAAGTTGACTTGTCCCTACTTCATGTCCCCCACTCAACATTTATAAAATTTATTTGCAACAACTTAATTTCATGTCCTCCCACTCAACATTTATAACATTTATTTGCAACAACTTAATTTCATTTCCTCCCACACAACATTTATAACATTTATTTGCAACAACTTTATTTCATGTCCTCCCCCTCAACATTTATAACATTTATTTGCAACAACTTTATTTCATGTCCTCCCACTCAACATTTATAACATTTATTTGCAACAACTTTACTTCATGTCCTTCCACTCAACATTTTTTAACATTTATTTCACAACCTATGACAAGTTGACAAGTGGCTCTATTTGATTGGCTAAATCATTATCCCACATTGATCTATTTTGAGCTCTCTTCCAACTTGAAAATCTATAAATAAAGGGTGTATTCTTCAACAAGATCATCCACAACTCATGCAATAACTGAAGTATCCTCTCCCCTTATGCAGTAATGCGATCCTGGGTGTAAGAGAAATGATTGTTGAGCTAAGTTGCATCCACAACTCATGCAAAGTTACTCTCTTCAATTGAGAGCTAATTTTTCCCATCTTCATGATATCTTCATATCATTTTCATCATTGAGCTTAGCAAAGGATTGGGAAAGGGCTATTTTCCACAAGTAAAGTTATCATGCAGGTTTATCGTTGGAGCTTTTTTGCATTCTTGGAGTTTTATAGATAGTTCTTATATCATTTTTTGCATCATGTTTACATCTTATATTAATGTATTGCATCATAGTTACATTTTATCATTCATCTTGCATCATAGTTGCATTTTAGATTACTTCATTTTAAGTTTGCATTTGAACACATGTAGAATCATGCATAGAATCATATAGTTCAATACCATAGCATCCACCTCCACTTGTTCATTTATCATCAACATCATCCTTCATCCATCATGGAATTCATCATTGTTTGCACATAGTTTCATGTAGGCATATAGTTGGCTTGCATGTTGAATATCAATCTCATTTCTTAAGTATCATTCTAATATCCTTTGTGCACATAGAAATCTAAGGGCCCAAAAGGTTTAAAAGAATCATTTAGGAATAGAGGACAATGAGACATTCTTGGAATATTTATCTTTATTGCAACTTAGAATAGTTTTACTTTGCTTTGAGTCTTCCAATATAAATTGTTTCATTAAGGTTTGTGTTGATAATAACTTTGCATATTTAACACACACACACTTTGAATACTTATTTATTCTAATTTCTTGAAAGTGAAATTTATGTAAATAGATTGTTTGTGTGTTTGAGTTATAAGTTTGTGACCACATATATAAACTTAATGTGATTATAAAAGTATTTATATGCATATTTTATTGTGTTTGGAATAATAGAAAAAGAATGTTTGTTTTGATATGGGAAAGAATTACTTAAGTGAATTATATTGGTCTAATAATTTATTAAAGGGTCTTCACTTGTTCGTTGTCATATTATTATAGTATTCCTGAATAAGTAATTTACCTTTGGTTGAACTATCAAGTTGCATTTCGTTAGTTATTGAACATAGTGGTTAAGATGAATGGTAAGAGAGAGGAAATTATGCCTGGTTAAAGGAATGTTTTCAAGGTGAATGTTGTGAATAATTGGTTGTAGTAAATAGTGTGTTTTGATTGTTGAAACATGGGGATTAAGTGTAATTGGATGATTTGTTAACCTAATTTTATTTCTAAGTTGCATGGGTTATTTGTATGTAGTTGTTGAAATTTAGGTGATCCTGTTTATTGTTCAAGGAGGGAGTCCTTTGTTCAAGTGGTCAATCATGGTCTTCCAGAGACTTGGGGAAAAGTATTTTGTATGTGGATTTGATGAATGTTTCATTTTGAGGGATCATGTATGAGGATTTTATGATTGTTATTTTGAGATGATTGTGTATGTATTAAATGAGTTTATAAGGGTCATTAGCCTTATACAGTATATTCTCCACTTTGATTGGGACTTGTGTGCAGGATGGTTGTGCCTCATCATGTTGTGTATGTTTATAAGTTTTGTGATTGTGCAAGTTGGTTTTTCCCTCTTGATTCCATTGGGTCTCCTAGTTTCTAGTAAGGGAATAGCTCTCAATGGGGTCCAGCACACAAAGTGGCAATTGGGTAACCCATGTGGAGTTTCGTAATTAAGTGATAACCTAAAATGAATTAGGGGGTTGGTAAGAAATCACACTAATCAAGATAAGTGAATGCCTCACTCATGGCTCAAGTGCTCGTTTAGGCTTGAGATGAGTTGAGAAGGCCTAGAATGGCAAGATCAACTACCTCGTCCTCATGAGAGGTATGCTAATTCTGCATAGGTTTATATAGGGGTTGGAGATCAGTGGAGGCTACCAAGGTAACCGAGGATGGGGGCCGAGGCCTAGGAAGATCTACATGGGTAACCCATAGCAAACTATGTGATGACACTCCTCCTACAGTAACCTAGTAATCTCTTGTCACTTGTTCCCCTTTGATGTTTGTGTGCCTCTAGAAGTGGTGTTACTTTCTTATGATGTTGTATTGTACTTGTTCATTGGAGTCATGTTGGCCTTGTGTTGATCCTTGTCTTCTAGTCTATTTTGGTGGTTGGATCTTAATGTTATCTCCTAGCATGGGGGGTGGACCTTTGGGTTGCACATGGTCAGGTGGATTGTGCTTATTCATCCATTAGGTTTCCCTATTTTTGATCATTCATGTGGCAGCTGCTCTTGGTGTTGTGGACTCCTGCACCTGGTTTAGTTTGATTGGACTACCTTTCTTGTACCTGTATTGAATTGTAATCAGTTGTACCATATATTATATTCCTAATGTACTCTCCTCACTTATTCAAGGAAACATTGTTGTGCAAGTTGTAATGTTGTAATATTGTTAAGTTGTAATTATTTGTGAACTCTCTCTTATAATGGATAATATAAATGATGTATCTTGCATATGTGAATTAATTAAATGATCTTTGATGTTGTGATATTGATGACATGAAAAGGATGTTCACATTGTTTATCATATAATGTGATGGATTCATTATATTCTTAAATGGTAGACAAATCATGTTAATAGATCAATTCTTGTTAGTTGATTAATGGGATTCTAGTAGCATAGTCATGGCACCTTAGAAGACTTAGGATAGATTACAAGTTAACTTATATTCTGCAATTCTAGTATGTTGCACTTTAAAAAAAAAAAAATGCTTTTATGTGTTGTAGCATGTTGTCCTCTAGGATTTTGTGGTAGGGCATTACATTGCTTCATAAAGGGACCCACTTTCATTTGGAGGCAATGAACACTTTATTTAGAATGGATTGATGGTTGATTGTGGGTGATGTGGGTTAATCCTGACCGCTCCCCTCCATCCCATGAGGGACCCACTTGTACCTCTCATTTCTCAGTGGGGAAGCGGACGATTGACACATGGAATAATCTAAAGGGCTAAATGGAAATTAGTAAGGGAAAAATATTAATAAATTATCCCAAAGAATACATGAAGGATAAATAGTGCCATATTTTAGTTATTTTCTTTTGGCACGTGTTCAAGATTTGAGGATTACTTTTTATTACGGTTGTCAATTCTATCAGATAATGGTACACACGGGAAGGTGTTATTGAGTTAAGGTAGGGTACAGGCCAATGGTTTGAGATTAAATCATGACCACTCCCCATCATCTTGTTGATTTGAGTTGCAAGTGGATCAATTTCCACGAGTGAGCGGGAAAACTAAACACGACAAGATTTATTAAATGCTAAGTGGGTAATTAAGTGTGCAGATAGAGTGGATCTCTATCCACATGGGATTTTTTGATTAGAAAAAGGAAGCAAGCACATGCAATTTTCTTTTTCATAATCAATTACCTTGAACTTATTTATCAATCGATCCATCTCGATAGATGATCAACGGTTGAGATTCAAAATTAGGTGATTGATTATCAACTTGCTCACACAAGCCTTCCTTGAGCATTAATGGTAAGCATGCTCAAATTACTTGATAAAATGAGAGTTGATGGCCATATTTTTCTTCACAATTTACAATCAAAAGCTGAGAAGTTGAGCCTAAGTTTTTGAAGAAGATGGTGTAAAGTGTCTGTGGCAAGAAGTTGTACAGGCATTGAAGTTAATTCGTCCCTGGTAAGTTGGTGTCCACATTTTTTATATGTTGACTGAATCTCAGTTGGCTAGTCTAGAAAAACTATTGTGGGCTCTATATGTTTTTTTACTTGGGGTTTTGCAGGGGTTGTTTTTGTTGAAAAACTCACGTGGGTTGATAGAATTTGCACGTAGTTGGGAAGTGTTTTTCTCCTATTTTTTTTTTGAAGTTTCTTTATACTTGGGAATTTATAAGTTGTTGCCATTTTCTCCATGAGGAGTAAACCTAGTGTGTCTTCCCACCTAGTCAGAAGGTCTAGGAGACTTAGTATTCTTGATTCTTAGGATCTTACACCTAAAACTGAACTTTCCTTGCCAGGAGCTCTTGCAATGCCAAAGGGCAGGAAGAGTTTCCATGGTAAAACTAGGAAGGGTGGTGTCAGGAGACATTACCACCTAAGGAGTAGAATTGTTGGTCATGACTAGGATGATTCTAGTAAGAAATTGGCTAAGTCTTGTGGGAAGAAGAAAAATAAGTACCACAAGGCTTATGATTCTTATATGGGATGACAAAAATCCCCCATAGAGGTTTCAGATAGCCCTTCGGGGGATAAAGGAGATATTGACCCAAAGTATGGCCATTACCTTCTTACTCTGGTGCCACATGAGGTTTTTGATGAGGTAGGGGTAGTAGCTTCTCCAGTTTCAGCACGAACACTGTGCGAATGAGCATACTCTAATTCTAAAGAATTAGAGTAGCAACTCGGTTTTGTTTTTCCTTTTGATGACACCATTTCCACAATAGTGGACTCGTACTCTTCAACAAACATATGGTTTTTTGTCTTTGATGCTGACTTGGAAAAAAATTTGGCTAGTGTGAAGGATATGTGTTGGACATCGTTACTTCAATGCCAAATATGCATTTTCCAGTTAATATGTATGTTTTTTCCTTGGGTGCTAATGGAGAATATTCTTTCATTGACATGGATAGAGGATTTTGATGCTACTACAACAATGAACGATGCCTTTTGGAAGGCTGGTTGGTCTTCTTCAATGAACTTTATGGAGTTTTGTCTTTTGCTTTCCCCCATTTTGCAATGAGTAAATGTAACTATCTGGGGAATCTCTTAAATTAAAGTAAAATTAACTATCAAATCCAAATGTGATTGTAATTGTAATTTCAACTTGATGCTTGTCACTCCCATATCTCTATAAATGGGATTTCAGGGCTAGTTACAAAGAGGTTAGTTGGTTGTTCTCAAATTGATCACATAGAGAATTGTAAAGGATACTGAACATTTTAGTGTTAAGTATTAAGTTCGAGTCTGCTAATATGTATATGATGATCTAATAGTAATACTGGCATAAATGAACATAATAGTGCAAGTTCGACACCATTTTCTCTCCTATGTATTGGTTTTATAAACTATAAATATTATAATCAAGGGTTATCTTATTTGTCTCTATTGATTTCCATTGGGTGTATGGTTTTATTCTTTCTTATTAATTCAAAGAATTGATGTAAATGCTTGAATTTAGATATAGGTTTATATATAAGTGCTAGGATGCTAGTACGAAGTGATGGTTGAGATATAATGTTGGAATACTGTAATGCAATATTCTCAAAGCTTTAAATAATGTCATATGTGAAAATTGTTGTCAAATTATGTGGGTATTAGTATTGACTCAGTTCCAAGGATGAGGCCCTAGTTTAAGTGAGGTAGACATATTGCATTGTGTTGATTAATTCAATAACAAACCATTCATTAAATCAAATTCTTTGAAATGGGTTACAAATGATATGAGGTTTTACCATTCTCATGCTCTAAATGTGAACTATTATTAAGAAGCAGCCAACTTCTTTGATATGTTTTGTTAGTTGAGCTTCTATATGAGAATAATCTATGTGTTGTGATGTTTATGAGAAAAATGGCACAAGAATATCATGAGAACATTGTTAGGATTACCCTCCTAGGTTTCACAGAGCCTGAAGTGTAGGAGTAAGTGCCTAAGAATCCTTGTTTGTTGGTCAATCCTTGCCTTTGCTTATTCTGGCAGATTCATAGGTAAAAGGTGATATTAAGTTTTTTTCTAAAAAAATAACCAACAGATTGGTGACTCTATTGGGGAATGCACTTAGAAATTGGGTTGCAGACTGTCCTATTAAAGATTCAAATACTTGCTAGAGAATTTATTTTTCAAGCCTAGCTTTATGTCAATGAGTCAATCCTCTGAAATGTTAAAATAATTTGTTGTGTCTCCCTTGAAACTTGCAAATATTATCAAGATCCACCACAATTTCATGAATATTTTCATAATTTCTCATTAGATGTGGGTGGTGACTCTGAGATCTTTGCACCAATGTGTATTATTTGAGAAGATTTTAAAAATAGAATGTGAAATTTTCTAAGAAAAGATAAGGTAGATCTGAGCTCACACAAACAAAGTACCCTGATAAAAAGCTAAAGAGAAAATTTCAAAGGACTCCAGTATTATGTTGAGAGAGTAAAACAATTTACTAAATTTGAACATTTGGTTCAAATTTTGGGTACTCAAAACCTGAAAGGGGTTGTGGTGTAGAAGACATAAAGGATTCATGTGACTTTGTTGATCAAGGAAGCTTAAAGTGAAATCAACTTGTGAAAGAAAATTCATATTATTGAATTTTTATTCCTCTAAAGAAGGAGGTGGTTACTCTATGCAAAGAACCTAATGATAGCTTCAGATCTGCAAAGCTTTCTAGTCACAAGCATAATTCAAAAGCAGCTGCAGTATATCAAAGTATTTCCCCTGCTTTGGTTTTCATAAGGCATGAATTTGTATGAAAACCATATTAAATAATCTGAAGAAATTTTGATTCCCTATTAAGTGAATTGAGCACTAATAAAGGGAAATGGTAGTGGTAATTTTACATACTTCTAAGGTGTAATTTGAAGTTTCTATCTTATGGTGAAGAAGTATGCTTATCTTTAAAATCTGCCTATTAGAAGGTCTAAGGCATAGATGTAATTGAGTCGTGCATTTTGAAGTCATGATTAAATCAAGAAGTAAGGTAGCGAATAATCAACTATGAAGTTGATATTTAAGGTTTGTAAAGGGGTACAAGAAAATTTAGCATTCCCCTATATTTCCCTGTGAGAACATGCAATGCGTGCAACCTTTGTCATGGCATCAAAGAAATTTCTCTAGTGGGACATATAGGCCATTGAATTTTAGTAGTATTCAGGGTTTCTCAAACCTTGTTCCTAATAATGTTAGGGAACATTTTCCAAGATTCACAGGGAAAGGTTCTGAATCAACTTATAGGAATTTACATATATTTATAGATTTGATGGGAGATTGTGAAATAAATCATGAAGATGTTGCCATGAAATTCTTTGTTCAATATTTAAAGGAAGACATCTGCTAGAGACTGGTTTATTTGTTAGTAAGTTTTGTCTCTTCATGGAATGAGTTCATGGTAGCTTTTATAGAAAAATTTGGTGAAAGTATTAATCCAAGTTCAATAAGGAAAAAAATTATGGAAATCCAAAAGGATGAAGAGGAGTTGGTCCTAGCTTTCAATTTCAAATTTGCAAAGGGTAATTAGATATATGCCTAAAAACATGAGACAAAGTGATGTAGAGTGTTTGTTTGTGTATCTAGGTGCATTTGATAATGAGATGAGTTATTTGTTAAGAGATAGGGATCCCACAACATTGCATCAGGCATATGAAATTGCCATGGCTATTGAAAATAGCATGAAATATTCAATGATGAAGGGATATATGGCTGCAAGTGTTTGTTGTCCTCACACACAACATGTAAATGAAATTCATAAGGATGAAAGAGATGGTCAAGGTGATGATGATTTTGATGCCTTAACATTTTTAGCCTCATAGTATGTTAATCATAAATAGATCCAAGATGAACCTCAACAAAATTTAACCAATATTGATCAAATGTTTTTTGTTCAAATATTATCTAGCATGAAAAGACTTTAGGGAGAATCATCATATGAATTGTTAGCAAGGCTTTTGGATATCTTGTTAGAAATCCCCAAGAGTTTGAGACCTAAAGACTGAGTGTGCATTGACCTATTCGGTGAAATTTATGAGCCAGGGCTTGGTACCTTGCCAAAATAATTGAAGACTCATGGTTTTGATCAAGTATTTGATTGGATAAGGATTGTTGAGGAAGCTACGTGTGATTATATTCAAAGAATGAGGTCTCCAAATGATAGTGGTGGTCATCCTATTGACAAAGATCAAAGGTCTACCTAGGCAATGGATAAGGATGTTTCAGAAGATGAACATCTATCCAGTGGCATGGATGATGGCATTGGTACACCTGTGAGTGTTGCTGATGTATTCTTACAAAGTGATAATCAAGATATTGAGGATGAGGTCGTGAACATTCACAATGAGCTTTTTGAGCATAGTGCATGTGATAATGAATCTCCTTCTTATGAGAATCATAGGGATAGCGAGGTCTCTGATTATTTTTCTTAAGGATATGAGTCTTTTTATGAGGATGACTTAGAGGAATTTTCTTTGCATAAAGGGTGCAATAATATTGATGCTCAAAAAATATTTCCCTTACTAGTGAATGAACAAGCTATATGTGAAGGATACCTACTATGCAATCCAATTATATCAGAACTTGGATGTGCTAGCATTGTGAATGATGATGAATTTGAAGATAAGAGTATGTGTGTTCAATATCCTAAGCCAAATTATAGTGCTAAGAATGATGAAAATTGTGGTACTAACCAGCAGGATCATGTCATAGTTGTCCCTAATTGCCTATAAGAAGCAAAGATTAAATTTGTCGGTTTTGTAGCAAAAATGGACATGATTGTTTTCAATAAGGAATGTATCAAGGAGGAAAAGGATGAAGAAGCTTGTTCAAATTATAATGAGAAACCTTCATATCATAATGAACCCTTCACATTAGATTAATCACAACTATTAATTGATGGTGCACAAGAGTGCCCTGTTGTTGGTTCTGTTAATTTTGAGTTATCTGAAACATCCTTTAAATCATTTTGCATTGAGATGGATGATGATGTGAGGAGTAAATCAGAATATGCTATTGAGCTTGAATTGGAAGTATTCTTTAATGCATGGGATGTGATTGATAATAAGGTTTGTGGTGATGACCCTAAGCTAAATATGGGTCAAGCTATTATGAATTTTGATAGATCATATTTTTGTGATATTGGAGCATGTGACAATATATATACTATGGAGTGATCAGGTGAATGTGAACATCAGCTTGAAGATATGCGTATGTACGAACATTTCTTATCCATCACACAAGATAAGTATTTTTCTAGCATGGGATAAAAGCCAGGGGATGATTTTAAGGTTTTATTTGAGCCTCCTATGTATTTTGACTCATTAGAGGGGGAATTGCAATGTGACTCTAGGAATTTAGGGTATATGTGCTTGGGTAAACATCTTCAGCCCAGTGTTTATGAGGGTTTTTTGTTTGATGTGAAAATTGAAGTTGGTGTCAACTCATATGACCTTAATGATCAAATGGATTATGAATGTTTCACATTCTCAATTCAATTGGATAAGCCTTTACTAGGGCATGCTAATAAGCAGGTTGGGGTCATATATTACAAAGTATGGGTTTCAAGTATTATCTAACTGCAATTTTCAGTCAGGCAAAATTCATGATGATAATAGAAAATTTGGACACATGGCCAGTATGGTTGATTGTAGTAGCCATAGAAAGATTAGTTTGTGGGAATTTCATGGAAATGTTTTTAGTCTTGGCCTAATACAGACAATAGAAAACAAGGTTTTTGACAGGGGAAAATACCTATCCTAAGTTTTGGGGGGCTGGGGCCACCAAGTGAAGTTGAAGCTTGATGAAGTTGCATTTGCATGTTAAAAGCTTGCACATCAGAAGAGGCTTCTAAGAAAATGGGAGGTGGATCTTTTTATACAGTCGTGTAAATTGTGTATATATGGTGTGTTTTCTTTGGTTTGGTTCTCCTACCATGTCCGAGCAGGACCTGGTTTTGGTTCTTTGTGATTGGTCTGCTTCAACTTGGGATTCTAAGATCTTGCTCTATTTTGGAGGAATAGACATCCCCAACAGAAGCCACTACTGGAACCCCTAAAAATGCTTCATTTTCAATCTCAAAATTCTACAAAATTTGGAGTATTCCCTTATCTTGGGGCTTAGGGTTTATGTTGCTAGAAACCCTTCCTAAATAATCCCTAAGCCTACGTCCTTGCCAAAATTCTAATATGTTGTTGACTACTTATTGTTGGTTCCAAGTCATTTAAGTCATCACTTATGCCTTTTGCCTCATTGATAAACCGACCCCTTTATCCTAATGGTCTCGATCGATACCCGTTGTTGTATTGAAAATATTATTTTATTAATATAGGTTGAAATATGTCTAATTTTTTGTCTGAACCATCAATTTTGATATGGGGGGAATGGGAGAGGACGGTTCTATGTCCTCTTACACTCTTAGGATCTTTCACCTAAAAGGAGAGAGATAAAGTCCTCTAGGCCACACTCCACCTATATAAAATTGTAGGGTTCACTCAAATAAAGATGTATGATGCTAAATAGAATGACTTGAATGTAACTAAGTAATGAAATTGGCTAACTATGAGTGTAAAGCTAATGTATGATGTAATGTTTGAAAACACAATGTGATATGCAAGCATGAACTAAACATGAACAAATGCAAAAAAAAAGAGAAGGTTGAATCAGAGTGCACTTGGGAAAGGAATGAAGAATCTGGAATGTTCTTAATGCTGACTGAGATCACTGAAAAATCAACAATGGGACCCATTCGCCATTGATGGTGAATCAGTCTTGCTCCTAATGAAAACTATTGAAAACTAGTTTCTAAGTGTCGAGATCCAAAATCTGACAAAATCACCTTTTCAGCCCTAAGGTGGGACTCATTTGCCACAAATAGTGAATCAGTCATCCCCTAGAATTCTGTAGATTCAGGAATTAGGACTATGGACCTAGATCTACAATATTTTTCTTGTCGGGTTGTCGAAGAGAAATATGCAGAAAATGGATTGTAGGTCTTCTAAAAGCTTGAAATAGGTTGATGTTGACTTGAAGTACTTTGTTGACTTATTGACCACCTTTCAACACCTTTTTGTTTGATAAATATATATACAAAAGTCTGCAAATACACATGCAAGAGGTGGAAAATGGTTGAGGGTTAGGATATAGGGATTTGCCTTGGTCAAATCCCACTTTGGTAATCAAACCCTTGATAATGAAATGAAATATGAAAGAGATGATAAACAAATAACATGTAAATGCTATCACTTACCAAAGGCTTGTTGGAGAAATCTGAAGATAAAGCAATTGCAGCTCCAAAATACTTGATAAATGCTTGATATAAGATGTAAAATGCTTAGAGAGATTAAATGGTTGAGTGCTTGAATGAGTTAAGATGAATGGGGGTGAATAATGAGAGAAAACACTTATTTATACACACTTGTTCCTTAGTAACCCAATAATACATCACAAGCTGACATAAGGTAATTTTGAATAAAAACCTGAAAGAAATTTTGAAATATTTTGAATTTGGAGCCAAGGGGGACTCATTCACCACCCATGGCAAATGGGTCCCACCCTAGGCTTTTGAAAGGGTGTCGGGAATTAAAATGCATTTAATATTTTTTGTCGGGTTTACATTAAAAAATACACTTAAATGTGTCCTATAAGTGTATAAAGGGGTCATAAAAGATATAAGAAAGGTGTAAATAAGGAAAATAAGCCTAGAAAAGTGTGAATCTTTGTTACAAGAATTTACAACACTTCAAACTAGGACTTGATGATGAATAAAAAGGTGATATTTAGATGAATTATGATAGGAAGAGTATAGAAAAGTGTAGAAATGTTTTACAACACTTCACAACACTATCACAAGACATCAATAAATTGAATATTTAAGTCATATTACATCATTAAATCAAGAAAAATAGATCAAATACTAAGAAAGAAGGACCTAAATGACCATGAAAATGTCAATGATCCATTTTTATATGGTACATGGTCAGATCCTAGGTTTGGATTAAATTTTTCCATCAATGGCTTAAAGTCTAAACCCTCATACTCATGTCCCTACCCGTTGTGCACCTAGTCGAGCCCCTATTTTAAAACTAAAAAATTTGACATGTGTAGATCTTGGCTTTTATGGTGACCATTTGATCATCATGGGTGAATCACAACCATTCCTCTTGTCCCCCTTTGTCTTATTTTCCATTTAATTATTACAGGGGGAGGGCAGGTGCAAGCCACATGTCTTCTGCATTGGCGGGCCCAATACCTTTGAAAGATCTACAAGCAATATCTAAATAAAATTGATGGTGGTCGTTGGGTGATGTGGCTTCATCTTGTCCACTCCCTACCACCCCATCTAATTTTATTTTGTATTAAAGAAATGTCACAGGCTAGCGAGTTGTTGATGCCTGTTGCTTCATGGAGGGACCTACTTGGATTTGGAGGCAACAAACACTTTATTGAGCAAGGATCAACAATTTGTGGGTGAGGTGGATCAATCCTAATGTGAGGGACCCACTCATACCTCTCGTTTCTCAATGGGGAAGTTGGCGATTGACATGTGGAATAATCTAAAGCGTTGAACGGACATTAGTAAGAGTGGAATATTAATAATTTTTTGCAAAGAAGACATGAAGGCTAAATAGTGCCATATTTTAATTATTTTATGTGTACACTTAAATTTGATCTGGAGAATTAATTAATTAAATACAAATTATTTAATTAATAAATCTTTAACTCTTCTACTTATAAATACAAATTGTAAAATTTATTTATACAGTTCATTTTCTAATTCTTCCTATCTTAAATAATATTCTTCTCATCTTAATTAAATAAACAAATTCAATTAGTTTGTTTTATTTAATTATCTTTTTCTTATTAAATTCTAATTCTAAATTTGAACTTAGTCACATGTCTACTACTTTTTCCACCTTCCACCTCATCATGTGTCTCAACAAATTGAATATTTCAAATATTTAATTTGGGCTTTTATCCTCAACAAATTTTAAACAACTTTGGGACACTTGGTTTTCATATTCCATTTATTCTTCCTCACACTTGGAAAATTGTTCTTATGAAGGGAACACTTTCCTTTATTCTCTCTAACTTATTTATTCTTAACCCTTCATCTCTCCAGATTAAATCCAAACCATTGGTTGTTGCCACCTCAATTTATGCCTTGGAAATTCTATAAATACACCCTCATTCTACAACAAAAAGCATCCCAATCATTAGCAATCTTACTCTACAAAATTTTCATTAGCATTATCATTTGAGCATTTGAGCATTAGCAATTTAGAATCCATTAGCTTAATTATGGATTTTGCATTAGCTACATCTTAATTATAGTAGTTTAATTGCAACATTTGCATCACATCACTTTCATACAATAGAATCATAGCATCATTATCATATCAATCATATATTTTATCAAACATCATGTAGGATAGATATTCTCCCATTCCTAGCATCTCATTCTTCAAGTTGTCATTTGAAAATTCATAGTGCACAAAAAATCTAAGAGTAATAATGACTCAATGAATCCTTGGAGATAGACAACAATGAGACGCTATTGAGGAGTTTGTTTGTTTCAATTTGATTATTGTATTTGAATTCCTTAATATAATGTTTCATTGGTGTGTTGTTTAGCTTTAATTTTCTTATTAACATTTTTATAACACACATAAATTGGCACCCACCATTGGGCCTAGCCCTGTTTTTAACATTTTTTGGAAAGTTCTCATTTACAGATTTGGTCATGAATTTCTATGTAGCGCACCCGTGGCTTATTTTAGCACATAGGTGGTGACTTTCAGTGCATCCAAGCATTGTTTCAATGCATCCAGCTCATATAGTAGTTCTTTTAGTTCATTTGGTAGATCTTTTAGCACATACAGTAGTTCTTTTAGCACATTTGCTTGATATTTTAGCGCATATGGTCTCTGTTTTAGTGCATCTAGCTTTATTTGCAAGAATTCAAAATTCTAGAAACTGATCTATATTTTATGTGTTGCAGGTTCTTTATACACTTGTCAAAGACAATATCTAAGACTACTAATGGTGTTTGCAAGGGTTGGACTTATTTTTTCCTTTGATTAAATTAGGCACCTAGTTTAATTATGAGGTTAATGAGCACCATGTATGTTGTGCTTGTAAAGTGATAGGCCTATGCTCTCCCCTTCACTAGGTGACCAAAATGCCAGACTCACTCTTTCATTTAATGTAATAGCACCTTTAGAATGCATGTCATAGTGGGAAAAAGTACTCACCCTACAGGAACGACCTAAGTGGGAATAGCTAAAGCCAAGCATTCCAACCCACTATAATCAAATATGAATCTAAGGAAACTCACATTCAATGGTAGTGTGCAAGATAACCACCCCCAAAGCATTTGTTCTAAGGGTTGGGAGGTCTCCTGAGGTAGTTTATCATTTGCAACATTGAGGGAGCTTTAAGTGTAGTAGCCAGACGAGTCAGTTTTTGAACATTGTAATATTCACAGTGCAAGGGGAGGGAAGAATCTTCCCCCAAGATACTCGCCATATAACTACCAAGGATTTCTGGCCAAAAGTGAAGGATTCAACTTTGGTTAAGACCTGGGAAAGGAAAAAACATGGGCACCCTCTAGGGGATGACACAGCTGTGTGAGTTGACGTAGTTCTAAGATGTGGTTAGTGATATTATTAATGACCCTTGACATTAAGAGAGTCTAATTGATCTATTTTTTATTTTCTAATACCAGTGGAAATCAAAAGGAATTAGACTAGATTCTTAAACATACAGTTGATGTTTAGTTCCTAGGTTGAAACAACTATTTTATAACTTGTTGCTGAATTTGAAATCATTATTCAAGAGATCATCCATTTAAGAACACTTAATTCACATGATTCAAAGACAAGAAAACAAGGAAAAAATAATTGTTCAGAAGATTATCCCTTGAGAAAACCCAATTCATTGATTCAAAACAAGAAAATTAGATAGACTTTCAAAACAGTGAACATTTCTAGTTTAGTGCATACACTTCTTGTTTCAGCGCATTGAGTTCATAGTCTAGAGCATATGGGCATTTTTTGGCACATACACAACATCTTCTAGAGCATTTAGGGCATCTTCTGGCACATTTGATCGATCTTTTAGTGCATATGGTGCATGTTTCTACGCATTTAGGGGACAATCTAGTGCATCTAAGCCATCTTTTGGCACATCTGTTCCATATTTTAGCACATCTATACCCTATTTTAGCACATCTATCTAATACTAAACTAGAGAGCTAATTTGACTATCTGTATGATAATTTGAACTACATTTAGGGATCCTTTTCAGAGTAGAATCTGTTGGAAAATGTGCCTCAAGCTTACAAACATGAAACTCCTGAAAGAGAAAAATTGATGAGACCCCCAAAATGTCTTGCCGACTACCAGTTGTGTTCATAAGATCAAATTCGTTGAGATTTTGGTTTTGTCTTGCCGATGGGTTGGTTTCTAGTGGTCATCGAGGAGACTCTTGGTGATAGTTGAATATCGGGGTGGCTGTTGGACACATTCTGACTGTGTTAGTCTCACCAATAGCTTTATTCATATTGGACATTGGGGAGACTCTCAGACTCTTTCTAAAAGTGCCAGTCTCATCGATGGTTCTCCTCTCACTGGCGGGTTGCATTTGGTATGATCTCTCACCGACAAGTATACATTCGATGTGAGCTCTTTCCGATAGTGTTGGTCTCACCGATAGGTATACATTCGATGTGAGCTCTTTCCGACAGTGTTGGTCTCACCAAAAAATTTGCATTTGGTATGATCTCTTGCCGATGGTTGTGGTCTTGCCGATGGGTATACGACTTCAATGAGAACTCTTGCTGATGGTTTTTCTCTCATCGACAGGCTAGTGCATTTGGTATGAACTCTTGGCGATAGCATTTCTCTCGCCAATAGTCTATGTTCGATATGAGCTCTCGTCGATAGCGATTGTCTTGTCGATAGAGCTACATGTAATGGAAATTAGTGTGAAGTCTTAGCGATAGCGATGGTCTTGCCGATAGTTCTGTAATGGACATCAGTGAAAATTCTTGCCGATGGAGTGAGTCTGGCTGATGGTTTTGCATTCAATATGACTCTTGCTGATGGTGGTGACTCTTGTCGATAGCTATGTGATCGGGCATTTTGGCATCGGGGAGACACGGTCTAGTGTCTCACCGACATGCAATAAAGTTGAACATTTTGACCGAACATCTGTCCTATGTGGTGTATTCTGAGCCAATGAGAGAAGAAGAATGAGAACCATTGGAAGTAGAATAGTTGCGACTATTCTGTTGTGGAAAATGAACAGGCCATGAGTAGAATGGACTACACTCTGCAATGGTCGATAATGGTGAAAGTTTGAGATAACGAAAGGGTTCTATGATTGAACACGATTTGATCTGAGTGAATTCATTGTATGTTTTCTGAGAACATTATGAGATTAATGTTCTGTACAAGATTGATCAGTGAATATTGCTGCTGTAAATTGACATTAGAAAGTTAAGTCTGATCTCTATATGTAATTTTTGTTATTATAATACAAAGAGGCTTTTCTTGGTGTGGTGGGTTTTTCTCCTGTAAGGATTTTCCCAAGTAAATCTGGTGTCCAATTGTGTATGTTCATTTCTTTGTTCTGTTATTCCTTTCAAGTGTATCTTAATGAACTGTAATTGAAAAATTTAAATTCATATCTGCATTCTTCCCTGAGGTTTTGGCATTAGGAGAGTTTGTTCCGCACCTAAGCTTTCCTTACAAGTGGTATCAGAGCCTAGCTAGTTGTGTTATCCTTGTGGGTACATTGGGTTTTTTGTGTCAATTATGTTCAGTGGGAGTTTTGTAGAAGTTTGGTAATTCAAATTACAGATTAAGATGGCAATCATGTCAAGAAAGATTGAAATTGAGAAATTCAATGGCAGTAATTTTGAGTTGTGGAAACTCAAAATGGAAGATCTATTGGTTGATCATGATCTTTGGCTTGCTGTGTCTGGAACGAAGCCTACATGGATGAAGCAAGAGGATTGGGACCTTGCAAATCAAAAATCAAAGGGACTGATAAGGCTCTATTTAGCAGACTCTATTCTTCTAAATTTTCATGAAGAGAAGACAAAATCCTCTTTGTGGAAAAGACTGGCAGCTACTTATCAGGGAAAGTCCTTGGTGAATAAGTTGTTCTCGAGGAAGAATTTTTACTCTTTGAAAATGCAAGGAGTGTCTATTGCTAATCATTTGAATTCTTTCAACATGCTAATTTCTCAATTAGTATCTATGGGTGTGAAGATTGATGAAGAAGATCATTGTATGCTACTATTATGTTCTTTGCCAGATTCTTGGGATCACTTGGTGATGGCTATTGGGAGTACTACTTCCTCTTTTAAGATGGAAGATATTGTTGCTTCTTTGTTATCAAAAGAGATGAGAAGAAAATCTTCTGAGATGGCGAAGGAGGCTCTTGTTGTTAGAGGCAGATCGAAAGAAAAAGGCAAGAAGAAGCACAAGAAGTCCAAATCCAAATCAAAAGGGAGATCAAATTCTCCTAGTAAGAAGTCCAAGGTGAAGTGCTGGAATTGTGGGCAACCTGGTCATATCCGAAAGGATTGCAAAGAGGAGAAAAAGAAGAAGAAGTATTCTTCCGACAATGATTCTTCTCAGAGTGATGCAGATGCTTTCATTGTAGCCTTGGCTACATAGGTATCAGATGATATCTGGCTGATTTATTCTAGAGCATCTTTCCACATAACATCTCATAGAGATTGGTTCACTAAGTATGAAAAATATGATGGTGGAAGGGTATATTTGGCAAGCGATTCATCTCTGGAAATAGTTGGTCATGGAAAAGTCAAAATACAGTTCCCTGATGGAAGAGTGAAGAGAATATTTGATGTAATGCATTTACCAGGTCTGGCTCAAAATTTTATTTTTGTTAGTAAGCTTAATGATGTTGGAGTGCAAGTCACGTTCTCTAGAAATGGCTACAAAATGACTAGAGGCTCAATGGTGCTAGCAAGGGGTGCTCATATTGGTACCTTGTATAAGCTAGATGCACTTGTTGTGCAATATAATAGTGTCTCTGCAAAGTCAGAGAAGGATACTCATGGAGAAAAGGAGAAACATGTTCTTGATAGTGTAAACTCTATGGAAGTTAAACTTCCAGTAGAAAAGACTGTGCTCTGGCATCATAGGCTTGGCCACATTGGAGAAAAAGGTTTAAAAACCTGGTTGAAGGGCTTGATGACTGTAACCTTGAATTTGAATTTTTGTGAACATTGTATATATGGTAAACAACACC
Source organism: Sequoia sempervirens (assembly GCA_007258455.2). Lineage (NCBI taxonomy): Eukaryota > Viridiplantae > Streptophyta > Pinopsida > Cupressales > Cupressaceae > Sequoia > Sequoia sempervirens. The sequence continues at coordinate 567,779,637 of VDFB02058242.1, forward strand.
ATGTTTCATTCTACTCTAGTCCTCACAAATATTTTGGTTTATTTGATTATATACATTCTGATGTTTTTGGTCCAATAAATGTTCTTTCTTTGTCTAAATCAAGATATTATGTATCATTCATTGATGATTATTCAAGAAGGGCATTTGTTTATTTTTTGAAAAGTAAATCAGAAGTGTTTAGTCATTTTAAGGAATTTAAAAACCTTATGGAAAATTAGATTAGAAGAAAAATAAAATGTTTAAGGACTGAAAATGGCAGTGAGTTTTGTTCTGATGAGTTCGAAAGGTACTGTAAAGATCATGGGATTAAAAGACATAAAACTACACCCTACACTCTGCAACAAAATGGAGTTGTTGAAAGGTTCAATAGGGCAATGATGGAAAGAGCACAAAGTATGCTAAGCAGTGCTAGCTTGGAGGAGAAGTTCTAGAATTATGCTCTTGTTATTTAATAAATTGTTCTCAGAATTCTGCTCTTGTTGAGAAAACACCTTTGGAAGCATGGTCTAGAAAGAAACCCTCTCTAAGACACATTTGTGTCTTTGGCTGTGAGGTATATGCATATGTGCTGAATGAAAAAAGGTATAAATTGGAAAACAAGGATATTAAATGTATTTTTATTGGTTATAGTGCTGACATAAAAGGATACAAGCTTTGGAATCCTGATACGGAGAAGGTTTTATACAGCAAAAGTGTTATTTTTCATGATTTAAAGCCTTCTAGTTTGGATTTGTAGTCAAAGACAAAATCAGAAAATAAAAAGGATGTAGTTGAAATTCCTAAGACACCAGATAAAGAGGCATTGAAAATTCAATGTACCTAAAATTGAGGAGAGCTCAAGTAGTTCTGAGAGTTCTGAAGAAGAAGATCAACCTCAACCTCGGCCTGTGAGGAGGTCAACATGTGAAAGAAAGCAACCTAATAGGTATGGCTTTTCTTTGTTAGATTCTACTTGTGCCTATGCTTTAATTTCTAGCACTAATGAGCCTAGGACTGTGAAAGAGGCATTTAGAATGTCTGATTCAAACTCTTGGTTGAAAGCCATGAATGAAGAAATGGCATCATTAGAAAAGAATGATACTTGGAGTTTGGTGCCCTTTCCTGAAGGAAAAAAATTTGTTGGCTACAAATGGGTATTTAAAAATAAAATAGGTCTGGATGGCAGTGTGGAAAAGTATAAGGCAAGGTTGGTTGCAAAGGGGTATTCCCAAGTAGAGGGAATTGATTATGGAGAAATTTTTTCTCCTGTAGCTAAGTTGACATCTATCAGATTTCTTTTGTCACTTGCAGTAGCGTATGACTTAGAGATTGAATAGATGGATGTGAAGACAAAATTTCTTCATGGTGACCTTGAAGAAGAAATTTATATGTCCCAACCTAAGTACTTTATGGAAAAAGGTAAAGAAAAACTAGTTTGCAAGTTGAAAAAATTCTATATGGATTAAAACAATCTCCTACAATGTGGTACCTGAAGTTTGACACGTTTGTTTTGTCATTGGGATTTGTAAGATCGAATCTGATCATTGTGTGTATTAAAAAGCTGAAAATGATTGTGTTCTTATTATTGCTCTCTATGTTGACGATATGTTGTTCATAAGCAATAGTAAGTTAATGATTTATGATCTACAATCTTAGTTGTCTGCAAAGTTCAAAATGAAAAATCTTGGTGTAGCCAGGTATATTCTAGGAATCAAAATAACCAAGGACAGGAAGAGTAGAAAACTTTTCCTCAGTTAGAGTAAGTATATTAATACTGTTCTGGAGAGATTTTGTATGATTGATTGCAAGCAGCTAGTTGTTCCAATTTTGCAGGGAACGAAGCTATTTGTTGAAGACTGTCCAAAATATCTTACTAAGATAGATGGCATGACCAGAGTGCCTTATGCTAGTGTATTTGGTAGTTTAATGCATGCAATGGTTTGTACAAGGCCAGACATTGCCCAAGCAGTGGGAGTACTTAGTCGTATTATGGAAAATCCTGGAAGGACACATTGCGATACTATGAAAAGAGTGTTTAGATATCTGAAGGGCACTTCAGAATATGCTTTGTGTTACCATGGGAATTTGGTTGAATCACAGAGGAATCTTAGCATTCAAGGCTATGTGGATTCTGATTAGGCAGGGGACATTGACGGCAGAAGATCCACCAGTGGATATAGTTTCATGATGAATGGTGGTGCAGTTAGTTGGATGAGTAAGCGGTAGGCTATAGTCACTTTTTCCACTACAGAGGAAAAATACATGGAAGCAACACACGCTTGTAAAGAAGCAATCTGGTTAAAACGTTTGTGTTCTAACATTGGTTTTGATGTAGGGAAAATTACAATTTACTGTGACAGTTAGAGTGCTATTTGTTTGGCGAAAAATCCTACTTTCCATGCTAGGATGAAACATATTGATGTGCAGTATCATTTTGTATGAGATATGGTGGAGGATGGACAGGTCTCTTTAGAAAATGTTGCAGATGCATTGAAAAAACCAGTGAGCACATACAGGTTTAGGTGGTGTGCCAATTCGATGGGCCTTAGTGCCCACGAATTTTAGTAGTTTTGTTGTGCTCTAGAGGTGTCAGTAAGATCTTTATCAAGTGGGAGATTGTTGAAAAATATGCCTCAAGCTTACTGACATGAAACTCGTGAAAGAGAAAAATCGGTGAGACCCTCAGAATGTCTTGTCGTCTAGTAGCTATGTTCATAAGATTAAAGTTGCTGAGACTTTGGTTCTATCTTGCTGACGAGTTGGTTCCTAGTGGTCATCAAGGAGACTCTTGGTGACAGCTAAATATCGGGGTGACTATCAGACACATTCCAACTATGTTAGTCTCATCGATAGCTTTATTCATATTGGACATCAAAGAGACTCTCAGACTCTTTCTGAAAGCACCAGTCTCGTCGATGGTTCTCCTCTCACCAGTGGGTTGCATTCAGTATGATCTCTCATTGACAATGTTGGTCTCGCCAACAGGTATACATTTGATGTGAGCTCTTGACGACAATGTTGGTATCGCCAACAGGTATACATTCGGTGTGAGATCTTCCCGATAGTGTTGGTCTCATTGATAGATTTGCATTCAGTATGATCTCCTACCGATGGTTGTTGTCTCACCGACGGGTATGCAACTTTAGTGAGAACTCTTTCTGATGGTTTTTCTCTCGCCGACAGGCTGGTGCATTCGGTATGAACTCTTGGCGATAGCATTTCTCTCACCGACAGATTGTGTTTGGTATGAGCTCTCACTAATAGCGATGGTCTTGCCGATAGAGCTACATGTGATGGACATCGATGTGAGCTCTTATTCATAGTGATGGCTTGTCGATAGTTCTACAATGGACATCGGTGAGAAGTCTTGCCGATGGAGTGAGTCTGGATGATGGTTTTACATTCGATATGACTATTTCTGATGGTGGTGACTCTTTCCAATAGCTATGTGATCGGGCATTTTGGCATCAGGGAGACACAGTCTAGTGTCTCACCAACATGTGATACAATTGAACATTTTGACTGAACATCTATCCTACGTGGGGTGTTCTGAGCCAATGAGAGAAGTAGAATGAGAATCATTGGAAGTTGAATAGTTGCAACTATTCTATTGTGGAAAACGAACAAGCCATGAGTAGAATGGACTACACTCTACAATGGTCGATAATGGTGAAAGTTCGAGATAACGAAAGGGTTGTTCGATTGGACACGATTTGATCTGAGTGAATTCATTGTATGTTGTCTAAGAGCATTGTGAGATTAATGTTTTGTACAAGATTGATCAATGAATGTTGCTATTGTAAATAGACATTAGAAAGTTAAGTCTAATCTCTATATATGTAATTTTTGTTACTATAATACAAAGAGGCTTTCCTTGGTGTGGTGGGTTTTTCTCCTGTAAGGGTTTTCCAACGTAAATCTGGTGTCCAATTGTGTATGTTCATTTCTTTGTTCTATTATTCCTTTCAAGTATATCTTAATGAACTTTAATTGAAAAATTTAAAGTCATATTTGCATTCTTCCCTGAGGTTTTGGCGTTAGGAGAGTTTGTTCCGCACCTAAGCTTTCCTTACAAAATCACTCCTCATTCACAACACTGATTTAAACTTGAAGAAACTGGCCTTTGCAAGTGAAATCCTTCAATTAATCTTGGATCAAGCACCTTAAAGTGCCTAATCATCAACCACATATTTGATTGTTAAGCTAAGTTTCATCATCCAGATCTGTTATCCTTCATCTCAAAACAATGCCATCTATTAGATTTCACCTTAGTGTCATCAATAGGATTTGTCATTCTATTTGACTTAGGTATATGCTTGGCACTCCCACACAAAGATCAAAGTTTAGTAAAACTTTAACACTTGTATGCCCATTTTAACAAGACTTCAAAAGCAATAACTCAAAGAAAAAGAAATTGAAACTCAAACTACCATGGCTGAAGGAGAAGAAAATCCTTTCCACAAATTCCACCAACCTGAAACTGATGAAATAACTAAGGAAGACATTCAACAAGCTCAACAAGGCCCCAAATTCCATAAATTCATGGAGAAAATTTTGGAAAAAGATGGAGAAAAATACTTTTTAATGCTAGCTAATCAAGGTGTCAAATCTCCTAATGACTTTGATATTAACCAATTAAAAGGGCTCCCAAAAGAATAGAAATTGATCCACCAAATATAGATCCAATGGTTGCTTTAACTCATCAAATGAAAAAATTGCAATAGCAGCTCCTTGACATGCAAAGAGAAACCACAAAAAGATATCTGTTGCAAGACATCTACCCATATCCCTTTGATAGAACTATGAACATGATACCTATTCCCAAACACTGTGAATTTCCAAAATATGACCAATGCAATAGCAAAACTGATCCTCAAGACCACATAAGAGAATTTTGCATCATGAGGCTTGAATTTTCCCATGAACAAACTTATTTGATGATATTGTTTCCACGAAGTTTGGGTGGCCAATGCATGGAATGGTTCTCCAAACTCCCACCAAGTATCAAATCATTTGAAGAGATGGTCAAAAAATTCATCTTCCAATACTCATACAATATTCAACACGAAATAACCATGAAGGATCTTTGAAACACAAAATAGAAAAATGGTGAATCATTCCTTGCATTTTTACAAAGATGGAGAAGATTATTTGCTAGATATGCTTTTCCTATACCTGAAAAGGAAAAGACGAAAATATTCATTGATAATTTGAACACTGAGATGAGTTACAGATTGAAATTACAATGTCCTCCTAGCTTTGAAAAACTTATTGAAAATGGATTAAAGATTGAAGAAGCTTTGATTAAAATAGGTGTATTAAAAATTTATAATGAAGGAAATTATGCAAACTCCTCTAATTATCATAACAACAATGACAAACCAAAATTTTGGCAAAGAAATAAAAATGTTGGTAACAATGATGTTGCAGTTGATACACAAAATGCAAAACCAGTCTTTAAGTTGATAGTTGTTGCCTCCAAAAACAACCCAAACAACAATCAAAACAACAGTCAGAATAATAGTGAATCTAAACCAACTTCAACACCATATTGAACACCATCAAACGACAAAAAATTTACACCTTTGGGGTAGTCTCTTGAATCATCTTTAAAAGAGCTTCTTGCACATAAAGTTATAACATTACTAGAGGCACGAGATTTGGAACTAAGAGTTAAACCATCATGGTGGAATGATGTGTATTACTATGATTTTCATTGAAACAAAGGTCACAAAACAAATGATTGTATGCAACTAAAACATTTGGTGCAAGATTTGATAGATAGAAAGGAAATATTGGTAGAAGGACCTCAAATGAATAATGATCACGGAGCAACTAAGAACCCTTTACCAAACTATGAAAAAGGAGAATCCTCTTCTACAAATAGTAAAGGTAAAAATGTGAACTATGTTTATGACACCACTATCCTTCACATTTTTGCAGTTGAAAATAAAAGCAATGACATCAAAATCAATGAGAAACAAGACAATCAACCAATAAATCTGACCAAAAATAGTGTTGCAACTAATAATCAGATCAATGTCATTAAAATCGGGGACAAACAAGACAACCAACTAGTCAATGTGACCACAAGAGGGCAATCCAAGTTGACATTGAAAGGAGCTACATCTAAAACACCTGCGACCTCTTCTATATCTAAAACACCTACTACCCCTTCAAATCAATACAACATAGTTGATCAATTGCAGAAAATCTCGACGTAGATATCCATATTAGAACTCCTTACCAATGAATTTGGAAGTTTGTCAATTCCAAGCCATGGTGGGACATTTGACTACACCCCATTGTCTATCATTTTCTGAAAAATGATGATGTATCTCTCACTCATTCACATAATGCTCCATTCCATATTGAGGTCTTAATTCATAAACATTAGGTCAAACATGTTTTGATAGATGGGGGAGTTAGTCTAAATATTTGCACTTTAAAACTTATTCATGCATTGAGATATTTAGAAAATGCAATTGATGCCAGAAGAAAGATCACTATAAAATTCTATGATGATGAAGAAAGATCCTCTCAAGGACTAATAGTGTTACCAATTCAAGTGGGACCAGTTGTAAAGGATATTATCTAACAAGTGTTAGACAAGGAATTGACATAAAAAATACTCTTGGGTCAACCTTGGATCCAGGAAATGTAAGCAGTGCCATCAACATACCATCAATGCTTGAAATTTCCTTACAATGGACAAGAGATCACCATTTCAACTGATTCCAATAATCCTTAATATTGCAGCACTCTTAAGACAGTCCAAGATGTTTTTGTCCAGCACAACAGAGAAGCTCTCACTTCTACATCCTCAAGTAATGAAAGCCAACTAAATTCTTTATCAAAATGGGTTGAGAAAAAGGTTCAGTCAAATGATAAAGGCATCGATGATTCTACTCCATCAAGGAATGAAAGTTAACTAAATTCTTTATCAAAGCAGTTTGAGAAATAGATCCAGTTGAAAGATAAAGGAATGGGTGAGTATTCAATTGAGCAGTCCTTATGTATCTCACAACTACTGCCTTCTCCAAAATCATATGGACAACCATCAACATCCAAACAACAATCTTCATAGCCCATCACACTTTTTGATGGTAAATTTGTAAAAGTAGGCACTCTAGTTGATGAATAAAAAGATAAGGACTTTCTCAATTGGCTTTACAAAGATGAAGAAGCATCCACAGCAGCAACTACCAACATACAAATAGAACAATATGGTAAAGGAAAAACAATCTTAGAAAAGATGGGATGTGAAGGAAAAGGTCCTATTGGAAAACGAAAAGAGGGTATTGTGGAACCAATCCAGCCTATCACAATCAATCCAAAAGACAAGACAGGACTAGGATACAAAGAGGAAAAAGAAGAAGAAACAAATCAAAAGATTTGTGAGAGAATCCTACAACTACAAGCTAGTTCTAAAATTGATTCAAATGAATATGGATGGGATTCAATTTCTAAAGACTCTTGTCAAGATAAAGAAGTTGATGTGATAAAAAAAAGTATGCACCCATACATACGAAGGGACAAAGTTTAGGGTCTAGACCACATGAATTTGGATCACAACATATCGATGATTCTAGTGAGAATGATCAGACATCAAGCGAGATAGACGATTCAGAGGAGAGTCACCACGAAAATGTTGCCATCAGGACCCTTACCGTCATTGACCTTGACCACTCTGATGATCCTTTACCTTTAATACATCACAAACTCGTCGACTGGGAACAAACCAAGCCTCTTAATGTCCCTATCTTTTCAGATGATGATGCCATTGTCAACTTCCTTTGTTCTAACAACCCAAAAGTGCAAGTTCCACCAATGAATCTCATAATGAAGCTTCTAACTAGGGGAGTGCCAAATCTCTTAGTTGCAAAATGAAAAATATAAAAAAATGATCTAATGGTGAAAACCATGCAATGGCAGTATTAGATCATGGAAAAGTGAAAAGAAAGAGTGTATCCAATGATGAAAACCTCTCTTAGGCACTGAAGGATGAGAGATTTGACACTCTTCCTGAGCATTATCATGAAAGATCTTCAGTATTGGTTGATCCTACACAACCCATCAACATTGGTACTACGGAAAAAGCAAGGACCCTACATCTAGCGACATCCATGACAAAACAAGAAAAGCCCAATTTCACCAAGTTCTTTGAAGAAAGGAAAATCGATTTTGCTTGGTCCTATGTTGACATGCTAGGTATAGATCTAGATTTGATAATGCATCACTTATCCCTACCACCTGGAGTGAAGTCAGTAAAGCAGAAACTGAGAAAAATGCATCCACACATCGCCTTGCTAGTGAAAGAAGAATTGAAGAAGTTATTAGATGCAGGGTCCATCCAATCGATTGACTATGTTGAGTGGATTTCAAACATTGTACTAGTCTCCAAACTAGACAACAACATCAGGATATGTACTAATTTTAGAGATCTTAACAAGGCTTGTCCAAAGGATGACTTTCCTTTGCCCAACATAGACATCATCATGGATCTAATAGCAAGAAATCTCATGTTATCACTCATGGATGGCTTTTCAGGCTATAATTAGATCAAAATTGCACCATAAGATCAGGATAAAACAGCTTTCACATGTCCATGGGATTGATTTTGTTGGAACATGACACCTTTTGGATTGAAGAATGCGGGAGCCACCTATCAGTGTGCAATGACAACAATCTTTCATGACATGATGCACACATTCATGGAGCACTATGTGGATGACCTGCTAGCAAAATCATTCACTAGGGAAGGACATCTGGAAATCCTATATAAAATCTTTACTAGATTGAAAAAGTTCAATGTGAGATTAAACCCAAAGAAGTGTGTTTGGAGTGACATCAACAAAACTCTTAGGATACATAGTCTCAGAAAAAGGCATTGAAGTCGATCCAGCCAAAGTTAAAGAAATCATGGAAATGCCACCTCTTAAGAATTTTAGTCAGTTGATATGTCTACAAGGAAGGTTTCAATCTATCAGAAGATTCATCACACAACTAGTAGATAAAAGTCATCCTTTTACTCATTTATTACACAAGAATGTTTCTTTTAAATGGGATGAAAGATGTGAAGCTTCCTTTAATCAACTAAAGCAATATCTGATGACACCACCTATATTAATACCACCAATAGAGGGAAAATGACTATTACTGTACATAGCAACAACTAAGGTATCTTTGGGTGCTCTGCTAGCACAAGAAGACTTTGTGGGAAAAGAAAGGGCCATCTATTACATCAATAAAACATTGAATGGCTAGGAAATTAACTACACATTCATTGAAAAAGCTTTTTTGGCGGTGGTCTTTGCTACTCAACAATTGTTACACTACATGTTAACCCATACCATCAAACTCATAGCCAAGATTGATCCATTAATGTATCTACTAAGCAAGGCCACTCTAACAAGAAAAATAGCAAAATGGATGATGATATTGAGTGAATTTGATATTCAATATGTGGATCGAAGAGCAATCAAGGGTCAAGTGATAGCAGATCAATTAGCCAAAGCACCATTGCAAGATGACCATCCTATGCACATTGAATTTCCAAACGCCAATGTCCTCACTATGTCAACACAACATTGGATGTTATCTTTTGATGGTTCTTACACTCAACATGGATCAGGTGCTGGAATTCTATTTATTACTCCTCGAGGACATACTATCCTAAAATCTTATAGGCTCATGTTCCCTTGCACAAATAACATGGCTAAGTATGAAGTGCTAATCATTGGTATCAAGGTAGTAGTGGAATCGAAGATCACAGAGTTGCAAGTCTATGGAGATTCTCAACTAATCATCAATCAGGTTAATGATGATTATCAAACAAAAGATGACAAGTTGATGTCGTACAAGAGAATGGTCAATGACTTCAAGAAATACTTTGAACAGATTCCAAGAGTGGACAACAAAGCTGCAGATGTCATGGCAACCATCACTTCTCTTCTATAGATACCAAAAAAATGAAGTTGTTATGAGTTCATGGTGGAACAATTGTTTAATCCCACCTATAACAATCCCGAATCTCAAGTCATATGCCATCTTGTTGATGTTGATTCATCAATCTATGGGAATATCTATACCTATTTGAGAGACAATACCCTTCCACCCAATCTATCCTGAAACCAAAAATGCAACTTTATTTGTCAAGTTGCCCGACACACCCTGATAGCAGATATACTTTATCGATGAGGACTCAGTGGTAATCTCCTTCGATGTCTTGAATGTGACGAATCTGAAATGGCCTTACCCAAATTTCATGAAGGTATCTGTGGAACTCATTCAAGTGGTCTTACTCTAGCTAAGAAACTCCTACACTTGGGGTATTACTGGCCAAACATGGAGAAGGAATCTTTTCAATTTTTCAAGAAGTGCAAAAAGTGTCAAGTCCATGGAAACCTCATACATGCACTAGCACAGGAGTTGCAACCATTTGCATCAACATGGCCTTTCTTTCAATGGGGACTTTATCTTGTGGTCAAGATTCATCCATCTTCCTCCAATGGACATAAATTCATCATCACATCCATGGAGTATTTCACAAAGTGGATTGAAGCTATCCCATTAACCACAATCACTAGAAAACAAATTGCCTCCTTCATCTTAAATTACATTATCTGTCAGTACAACATCCCTAGCTCCATTATCGACAATGGTAGACCTTTCAAGAACTAGGATGTACAACAACTTTGTGAGAAATTTCATATCCATCAATTTTCCACCCCTACTATCCTCAAGGGAATGGCCAAGCAGAATCCTCAAACAAGACCATTTCAAAAATCTTGAAGAAAATTGTTAATGATGTTGGACGTGGTGGCATGTTCAATTAAACCTTACTTTGTGGGCATACCAACTAGCATCTCCCTACAAGATCCACCCCATATGCCCTTTTGTATGGATTAGAAGCCATTTTACCTATTGAGGTTGAGTTTCCATCACTCTGGGTATCATTGAAGGGAACCATTTCAAAGGAAGACTATCGGTGTCTAGACTATAGGAGTTGGAACTGTTAGATTAATGTCATCAACATGTTGTTGATCATTTGAATTCCTATCAACAAAGGATGTAAAGGAGTTATAATCAAAGAGTAAAACCAAGAACATTTCAAGTTGGTGACTTGGTCGTAAAAGAGAATCCTCACAATCAACAAGATCAAGAAAAGAAGGGGAAGTTTGAACCTAACTATCTAGTTCCTTTTGTCAGCGTATCTATAGATCTAGAGCTTATCAATTTTCTACACCCGAAGGGGACCTATTCAAGGAACCTATCAACAACATCCATCTCAAGAAATTTTATACCTAACTCATCCAGTAAAAAGAAAAAATACAAAAAAAGTTATAAAAAGGAAAAAATACAAAAGAAATCAAAAAGAAAAAAATTTTAAAAAAGTAAAACAAGGAAAAATACAAAAGAAATCAAAATACAAAATACAAAAAAAAGTAAAGAAAGGAAAAAATACAAAAAAGTGAAAAATTTAAAAAAATCATAAAATTAGAAAAAGTGCAATAAAAACAAGTAGTGAAAACCTGGCAATAGGCACTATTTTTGATAGATTATCTTTTCCATCTATTGGAGCATGTGTCGTTCGTCCACTTTTTTCCATCATTATGCCTGTCCATCATGAAACCTCATGTATATATATGGGCGTTGCAATCATGTCTCACCTTGGCTTGGGGGAAAAATCCTAAAACCACTGGGGGCAATCAATTTTGAGCTTAAAACAAACAATAGTACGACAACATGGAAAACACAACGATCACAACAAAATTCAACATTGAACATCAATCAATTTTTTTTTCAACAACCAACCATCCAAATCAACAACTCAATAAATCAAATCAAATCTAAATGGATGATGTCCTTCTCAATCATGGTTTAATCACCTTAGCAGAAATGTTCAACTGTTGTATCTTGATTTTTGTTATATTTCTCTGGAGCAACTTGAGGATGTCATGAACTAGAGAAGCTACGATGGAGTATGATATTTTTCTTTGTCTACTATTTGTGAGTTGATCATTATTACTATGTGAATTGTCATGAGAAATGCACTAGCAAGTATCATTGATGACATTCCAAATTTGCATAAGAAAATGATTAACTCTTGTCTATTTTATGCAAGCAATGCCCAGGTCATCTCAATTCAATTATACCTAGATGCTTGTGTTAACTTGTAATATCAAAAATCATGGAAGTGTTACTCAAGTCATCATGGTTTAATTATACCATTGATGTTTGTACTAACTTTCAACAAATCAAAAGCTCAATGATGATAAAAGCATGACAAATTGGCTGATACGATGACAACATTGCATTTTAGATTTGCATGGTTAAAATAGATTGCATCCATATTCATTTTGCATGTGCATTTTAGATTTTCCAAGGCTGGAAAATTTCACAATGATTTTATCTCTCATTAAAAGATTGAGTACATTTGACATAAACAAAAACAAATCATTCACATATAGTTGCATAATCATTATCATATCATACATGCATTAGAAAGCATCATCATAGGTCATTCATCCATCCAGGCATTAGATCACATAGTTGCTTTAAAAAAAAATAAGGTGTATCACATTTCATTTGCATAATCAAATCCATATCATATAGTATAAAGCATCATAAAGACATATAGAAGCATCATCCATGCATCATCACTTCATTACTACATCCATTCACAACCATAGCATCATCATATAAACATCACATAACATATAGAGAAAAATATTAAATGCATCCATCATAAGAATTCATAATTAAAACCACATATAAACACCATAGAGATCAATAGTCTGCTGCATATCATATAATCTCAAAATAATAATCTCAAGTGTACAATGATATCATAAAATGTAGAGAGATATATCCACAAAGTGGCAGAAATCATAAATGTCTTAACTGAATCAATGTATACATAAAGTCCCAATGCATCAAATGTCAACATAACAAACCTATGTGTTGCTCCCCCTAGACAAGGTAGGCCTCACTAAGCCTTTTGCTGCACCACCAAATGGTCCTGCACCTGGATCCCTGCCTGATGGGTCTCTAGGAGGTGGCCCAGTCACACCCCTTCTGGTAGTCTAAGAGTGGATCCATCCTGATCTAGCACTGGTAGACTATGCATAATTGACCCACCACTCTACAGGATCTACCTCATGATACCACAACCTATAGTACTCGGCCTCTATATCTAAATGTATGACCTCTCAGAGCATCTCCCCTATCGTGGTCCCCTCAGCCACTCTCTGTAGTCTCTCAACTAGGGACTATGCCTGCTCATACCTCTTTCTTGCAACATCTCTCTCAATTGTGAACGAGGAAATCTGGCCCTATGCCAATGCTAACTACCCTTGTACCTATGCCAGTTGTCCCTATAGACTCTGTACATGTGCCTGTAAAGTAACTATATGAGCCTATTGCTACTAGGAAGGCACCTGAATCTAAATCTGAGAAGGACCTCCCTATTGTTGTCCTAAGGGAATAGAAGATCTCCTCCTCTGAGGCACTCTAAGATCCAATACTGGTCTCTCATAGCCATCACCCCCATCTCTGCCATCACCACCATCTCCACCATCCCCATCTCCATCATCTTCGTGATCACTCTCATCCTCATCATCACCTCCACCATCACTCCTCTATCTTGATGCCTAATCATCATCTAATTTTGGTACTAGCTCATCCAGACTGGTTATCCTCCAAAAATAATGTGTAAAGAAGTACTACGCATGCTCATTTGTTAGTACAGCCTCTACAATGTATGGACGGTAATCCCACTCCAGTGGCTATAATCTGAAGTACTCCTCACAAGATGCATCATATGATAGAGAGGGTCCCCACTTTGGAACGTCCTGTCGTCTGCAAGCATACAATGCAATTCCCTGGAGCATACCCTGCACTCAGCCATACTGTTGCAACACTCTCATAAGCAAGAATCTCTCGATCACAAACTATGTCATCCCAATCATGTATCTTGTAGTGCACACATACGACATCTCAATATCGTCCTCCTGCCACTACTCACAGTCTAAGTATGGTCTCCATGTCACAATCTCAAGATCATCCAAGACTCATCACCAGTACTCCAATTTTCCCAGCTTATGCTAGACAACTGGACCTATGTATCTAAAAGCGTATGGTCTAACAATTGGACGTTGTCTATCTACCACAGGATGAGTAATAGCTATGTGCTCCCATGCCCAAATCTATAAAAATGTCACCCCAATTGAAAAACTTGCAGCACCAAGATATACCACCTGATGAAGATTAGGTACAAGTGAGTCAGCATGCAAGAACCCTGGGCATATCGGATCCTTTGCGTAATCATGCTCTCCAGTACTCTGCCCCAACCAATAGATAGTCCCTTCAACCTACAATCAAGACATAGGAAACCACCAATGAATTCAACTAACACACATGGTAGTGGCTCATAGGAATTGATCATCTCCTACCATGGGATCTTATACTCACTAATTTGATCATCATGGAAAATTCTCCTCGGTGCATTAGTACCTCCCTGCTCGGTCTAATCATATATGACAAGCTCACCAACCATGAGAATACCCAATATCCAATATACATCCTTGAGAGTAATTGTCATCTCCCTAGTGGCCAGATGAAAGGTGTTGTGGTCACTATGCCACCTCTCAGCTAAAGCTATCAATAATCCACTATTAATCCTATACTGGGGCATATCTATGAAGGAATTCAAACAACATCATCTATTCACATCCAAATCATCCTGCACCAAACGTGGAATCATATCCCAGGTCTTCGAGAAACGCTCCCAAGACTAAAGGACTATCGAAGGCTCCTATAATCATAATATATCACAAATCAACAATCTTATCAATCAACAATCATTCAATCTAATCAACTCTAATGATATTTTGATCAAATCTCGTGAGCGTCTATCATTGACCCTCACCTATCATGAGGTCAATCATCATTATCCTATCATTGATTCTCACCTATCATGAGATCAATCATCATCTATTCTATCGACATCATCAAATCAATAATTGACATGATCATTAAACGTCAAAGACAAGGGGAACAATCAAAATTTAATCATTCTAGTGTCAATGCACTAGAACATTGCTTCTATGTGCTAGAAAATTGGATGTGCTAGAAAATTCCATCTATGCACTAGAACAGAGCAGGAATGTACCAAAATTCTAGATGCACCAAAATACAAACCAAATGCGCCATTTTGTAGCATCAAAGCGCTAAAAAAACCTAATGCACTAAAACATTCATCAAATGTGTTATTTCATGGAATACATGTGCTAAACCATTAACCCTATGCACTAAAAAAGCTCATCTATTAAACACAAGTTATTTAATTAATAAATCTTTAATTCTTCTACTTATAAATAAATTGTAAAATTTATTTATATAGTTCATTTTCTAATTCTTCCTATCTTAAATAATATTATTCCCATCTTAATTAAATAAACAGATTCAATTAGTTTTTTTTATATAATTATCTTCTTATTAAATTTAAATTCTAAATTTGAATTTAGTCACATGTCTACCAATTTTTCCACCTTCCACCTCATCATGTGTCTCAACAAATTGAATATTTCAAATATTTAATTTGGGTTTTATCCTCAACAAATTCTAAACAACTTTGGGACACTTGGTTTTCATATTCCATTTATTCTTCCTCACACTTGGAAAATTGTTCTTATGAAGGGAACAATTTCCTTTATTCTCTCTAACTTCTTCATTCTCAACCCTTCATCTCTCCAGATTAAATCTAGACTGTTGGTCATTGCCACCTCAGTTTATGCCTTGGAAATTCTATAAATACACCCTCATTCTAGAGCAAAAAGCATCCCAATCATTAGCAATCTTACTCTATAGAATTTTCATTAGCATTATCATTTGAGCATTTTAGCATTAGCAATTTAGAATCCATTAGCTTAGTTATGGCTTTTGCATTAGCTGCATCTTAATTATAGTAGTTTAATTACAACATTTGCATCACATCACTTTCATACAGCAACATCATAGCATCATTATCATATCAATCATATAGTTTGTCAATCATCATGTAAGATAGATATTCTTGCATTTCCAACATCTCATTCTTCAGGTTGTCATTTGAAAAGTCATAGTGCACAAACAATCTGAGAGCAATAATGACTCAACGAATCCTTGGAGATAGAGAACAATGAGACGCCATTGAGGATTTTGTTTGTTTCAAGTTGATTATTGTATTTGAATTCGTTAATATAATATAATTTTTCATTGGTGTGTTGTTTAGCTTTAATTTGCTTATTCAAATTTTTATAACACACATTTTCTTTTGACACGTGTTCAAGATTTTAGGATTGCTTTTGATTACGACCATCAAGTCTTTCAGATAATGGTACAAGAGGGAAGGTGTTATTGAGTTAAGTCAAGGTATGAGCTGATGGTTTGAGATTAAATCATGACCACTCCCCATTGTCCTATTGATTTGAGTTGCATGTGGATTAATTCCCACGGGCGAGTGGGAAAACCTAACATGACAGGCTTTCTTAAATTCTACGTGGGTAATTAAGCGTGTAGATAGAGTGGATGTATATACACATGGGCTTTTCTGATTGGACAAAGGTAGCAAGTGCATGCAATTAACTTTTCATAATCAATTACCTTGATCTTATTTATTTGTTGATCCATCTCGACGAATGATCAACGAATAAGATTCAAAATCAAGCGGTTGATTGTCAACTCGCTTGTGCAAGCCTTCCTTAAGCATTAATGGTAAGCACACTCAAATTGCTTAATGAAATGAGAGTTGATGGCCATATTTTTCTTCACAATTTGCAATCAGAAGCTAAGAAGTTGAGCCTAAGTTCGTGAAGAAGATGGTGTAAAGTGTCTATGAAAAAAATGTTGTAGAGACATTGAACTTAATTCCTTCTGGGTAAGTTGGTGTCCACATTTTTATGTGTTGACTGAATCTTAGTTGGCTAGTCTAGAAAAACTATTGTGGGCTCTATAGGTTTTGTTACCTGGGGTTTTGCAGGGGTTGTTTTTTTTGAAAAATTCATGTGGGTTGAGAATTTGCACGTAGTTGGGAAGTGTTTTTGTCTTGCAAATTTGTGAAGCTTCTCTGTACTTGGGAATTCATAAGTTTTTGCCATTTTCTCCATGAGAATGAGTAAACCCAATGTGTCTTCCCACCCAGTCAAAAGGTCTAGGAGACTTATTCTACTCGATTCCCAAGATAATGCACCTGAAACTAATCTTGGCTTGCTAGGAGCTCCTGCAATGCCAAAGGGAAAGAGGAGTGCAAGTGGTAAAACTAGGAAGGGAGAAACTAACACCTAAGGAGTAGAATTGTTGGTGGTGACCAGGATGAGTCTGGTAAGAAACTGGCTAAGTCTTGTGGGAAGAAAAAAAATACGTACCACAAGGCTTATGATTCTTATATGGGATGACACACATCTCTCATAGAGGTTTCAAATAGCCCTTTGGGCGATGAAGGAGATATTGACCCAAAGTATGACCATTACCTTCTTACTTTGGTGCCACATGAGGATTCTGATGAGGGAGGGGTAGTAGCTTCTCTAGTTTCAACACAAACATGAAGCGAGCGGGCACACTCTAATTTTGAAGAATTTGAGTAGCACCTCGGTTTTGTTATTTTTTTATGACACCATTGCCACAACAGTGGACTTGTCCTCTTAAGCAAACGTATGGTTTTTTGTCTTTGATGTTGACTTGGATACTTTTTTGGTTGGTGTGAGGGAGATGTGTTGGACACTATTGCTTTGATGGCAAATATTCCTTTTCCAATTAATAATTTTTTTTTTCCTTGGGTGCTAATGGAGAATCTTCTTTGATCAACATGGATAGGGGATTTTGACGCTACTGCAACAACAAACAATGCCTTTTGGAAGGCTGGTTGGTCTTCTTCAACAAACTTTATGGAGTTTTATCTTTTTCTTTAGCCCATTTTGCAATGAGTAAATGTAACTATCTAGGGAATCTTTAAAATTAAAGTAAAACTAACTATCAAATGTTGCAAATGTGATTGTAATTGTAATTTCGGCCTAATGCTTGTCGCTCCCATATCTCTATAAATGGGATTTCAGGGTCAGTTACAAAGAGGTCAGTTGGTTGTTATGGAATTGATCACACAGAGAATTATAAAGGATACTAAACATTTAGTGTTAAGTCTTAGGTTCGAGTCTACCAATATGTATATGATGCTCTAATAGTAATACTGGCATAAATGAACAAAATAGTGCAATTTTGACACCATTTTCTCTCTTACGTCTTGGTTTTATAAACTATAAATATTATAATCAAGGGTTATCTTATTTGTCTCTATTGTTTTCCAATGGGTGTATGGTTTTATTCTTATTAATTCAAAGAATTGATGTAAATGCTTGAATACAACTATAGGTTTATATTTAATTAACTATTAGGATGCTAGTAAGAAATGATGGTTGAGATATAATGTTGGAATATGGTAATGCAGTATTCTCAAAGCTTTAAATAAGGTCATGTGAAAATTGATGTCAAATTATATGGGTATTAGTATTGACTTTGTTCCAAGGATGAGGCACTAATTTAAGTGAGGTAGTTATATTGCATTGTGTTGATTAATTCAACAACAAACCATTAATTAAATCAAATTATCTAAAATGGGTTACAAATGATATGAGGTTTTACCATTCTCATGCTCTAAATGTTAACTATTATTAAGATACAGCCAACTTTTTTGATATGTTTTGTTAGTTGAGATTCTATATGAGAATAATTTGTGTGTTGTGATGTTTATGATAAAAATAGCACAAGAATATCATGAGAACATTGTTAGGATTACCCTCTTGGGTTTCATAGAGCCCAAAGTGTAGAAGTAAGGGCCTAAGAATCCTTATTTGTTTGTTGGACAATCCTTGCCTTTACTTATCATTGGAATCTAGCAGATACATAGGTAAAAGGTGAGATTAAGTTTGGTTAAAAAAAAAACCAACTACTCCTCCTTGGAGGACTTTTGGGCCATGTTGGGGAATTCTCCTACTGCAACTTCTTTTCTCCACATTTCTTGGATAATTGGTCCCAGTTTGATTATTTGGCATATCTGGTTGGAGCACAATAGTAGGATTTTCCTAGATAAGAAGCTTCAGGTGAGGCAGGATTGGATGAGATTTTTGGGGGTTCTTTAGGAGACTATTATGGCCAAGTGTGATCTTATGGTTTCTGTGGCACCTGATGAAATGGGGATGGCTCAAAGGCTAGGGCTTCCTGTTTGTGGTTGGGGGAGGCCTAATGCGGGTTTGGGTCGAAGTGATAGAGGGAAGGTCCTAAGGGAGGGACACTGAAGGCTCCCTCCACTTCGGATGTTGAAGATTAATACTAATGGGTCCTCTAGAGGTAACCTTAGTCATGCTAGGGTTGGAGGCATTGACAGAGATTGTTTTGGTGTTGTTGAGTTCTTCTTTTTGGAATATAGAGGTCAACATTCTAACAATTTCATAGAGGCATTGGCTATTCTCTTGGCTTTGAAAAGGGCTTATGGCCTTGGATGGAGAAGGATAATTTGTAAGTTTGATCCTCAGATTGTGATTGACTTGCTTAATAAGCGCCAATTGGAGGAGGTGAATTGGCAGCTGCCGGTTGTGGTTCATCAGATTATCTCTTTGGGTAGGGAGATGGATTCTATCACCTTCTACCATATCCCATGGGAGTGCAATAAGGTGGTTGGTGGCTTAGCTAAATGGACGTTTAAGTGGAGAGGAGACCAGAATGTGGGAGATTGGAGAGGCCTTCCTGAGAATTTGTCTCAAGAACTAGAGGAGTTGGTTATGGAAGATATGAGATGCTTCTTAGGTGATACGTGATTGCCCTTGTGTTGGCTTTGGGCCGTGGTGGGTTGGTTCTATTCTCTTGCTTTGTAATGATTTCTTGATATAATAAAGTTTTTACCATCTTTTCAACAAAAAAAAAACAAAAATCAAAATTTAATTTGAACTTTAGTGGATGGTATAATACCTCGAGTTAAATTGTTAAATTTCTTATAACTTAATTAAAATAATAGCATATGTTAAAAATATAATATACTTATTAATTTAATATTTTTATTTAACTATATAATAAATAATAATAAATAAAAGATATATTATATAATTAAATAACATAAATAAATATTAAACATATATCATATGTAATTTTTTATTTAATAAATACGATAAAATAATATATTTAAAAATAATAATTATTGTTAAATATATTATTTTATAATATATAATATTAATATTGTAATTTTTAATTTATATACTATATATAATATAGTCAACATATATTATAATTAAATATATTATATGTAATTTTTTTTTTAGACTGCAATATCGTTCCCCTATAAACTGTAGTGCCCTTGGTAAACTTTTTTCAAGTGACTGGTGGCATTGGCATATGTCCCCCTTTCACGTGACCGGTGGGGTTAGTGTGGTAAACTTTTTTACAGTGTGGCTGGTAAACTTTTTTCATGTGACCGGTGGCGATAGTGTGACACACCCTTCAGTACTAGAGGTTTGTCTTTCCTATGACAAAATGCTTTACCCAATTGAACTAGGCCCCCCGTCCCATATTATATATAATTATTATTATTGAATAAATATAATAAAATAATTATAATTATCATATATATTATTTTATAATATATATTGTTAGTAACCATAAATAATATAATATAATACTTTTATAAATATATATTATAAATAATTATAATAGATAATATTATCAATAAATATTTTATGATAATTAATAATATATTAATATTTAATTTTAAATTATATATATTAATTAATAATTTTTAAAAATTATTTAATATAAATATAAAATTATAAATTAAAAAATAAAAATAGTATATTACAAGTTTAAAAATTAAATGTTTCGTTTAAGTATTGTTGATGTACTTTATTAAATACATTAAACCTCCAGCAGGTGCCGATCTTTTTGTACGTCTACTTCATTAAGTACGATTCCCAAGATTTTATCTTTATTGGGTAAGAGAACATCTGTCAGCTTTTTCTTTATTAAATTCTAATCGAGCCCTTACATTTCGGTCGTTCTGATAAACAATATATTAAATGTACACTTCGGCGTAATAAAATTTGTGCATTCAAGAAACCATGTTGGACAAAAATACAAAAGATAGAAGACGGTCAGTATTAATTCTATAGTCTTGTATGTCTATAATACTCAATAGTTGTTTATATAATGTTCAATAGTTGTGATTTGTCTACCCATAATTAATCCGTCATTGGGAAAATTCACCGCCATGACAAATTCACCCCCAAGTAAAATTCACCACCATCAATTCACCGAAGGGAAAATTAACCGCATTAATGTCTTCCTTTATTTTATACAATAAACATAAAAAAAAATTTAAACAATATATATTATACAATATTGTATCATGAAAAAATGGATTTTTTTTATTTTATATAAAATATTATATATACATTTTTTAATTTTTCCATGTATTTAAACAATATATATTATACAATATTGTATCATGAAAAAATGGATTTTTATTTTTATTTTTTAATTTTACTTGGCGGTGAATTTTTCATGGCAGTGAATTTTCCATCGGTGAATTGCTGGCGATGAATTTTCCATCGGTGAATTGCTGGCGATGAATTTTCCTAGAGCCAAAAAATCTAAATAAAATAAATTTAAATGTAAATATAATGCTTTTTCTTTTCTTTTTTTAATATTTCATTTCATTATTTTTTTTATATAATTTTTTTAATTTAAGTTGGTCAAATTTTTATTTTTTAATAAATTAAAATGTCAGATTAAAAATTTATTCATAATATTTTTAAATTTTATATATTCTTCCCATACTTAGGAGAAAAGAGAATGACACCTTTTCACCAAATTTATTTAAATTTTTTTTAAGAAGTCCATAAACTAAATTTAATTTATTAGAAATTATATTACACCTTTTTTCAAACTGTATAGATAACTCATTCAAGTTTTTATATAAAGTTACTAATTATGATAAATATGAACATAATTAATAATTTAATTCCATAATGATATTTTATTTTCTATCTATTAATTATTTAAAATATACAATCAACTATTAAACTATTTTAATCCATTAATTTAAATTATCCACCTAGTTTTATAAATTATTTAGGTAAATAGGTGATAATTTAGGTAAATCAATAAATAAATAGATAAATTATATAACAAAATATATTTCAAAAATCAATTCTCTTGAATCTAATTGGTACACAATTTTCACTCGATAAAATCGATATAAGCAATTTTGGTGCTTCCATTACTTCCATTACCGATCTAACTAATTTTTAGGAAAATTTATGCGACATAGGTAACTGTAGTCAACAATCTCATTTTCTTTAAAATAAAATACAACACAATAGAAAGAGAGCATCTTAGATATATTTATAAAAATTCTTCACAAGTTAATTTAAAGTCAATATATTTACTACAACATTCTTTTTAATAATACATTATGTGAATTTTTTTTTAATACTAAATATAAATATATATTTATTTATTATATTTTCCATTCTATTAAATTCAAATATATAAAATAATCTAATAACAAATTCAAATAAATAATATATTTTTAATATATTATATTATTAATTTACCAACATGTTATAATATATATAATACATATGTAACATATATAATATCTAATATATAATTTTAACATCATTATAATATTATAATATATATACAATATATATGTAACATTTATACCATCTAAAATATAACTTAATATATTAAATAATAATAATATTATAATTTTATATTTTATTTATTTTTATTTTTATTTAATAATATATTTTTAATATATTATATTATTAATTTAGCAACATATTATAATATATATAATACATATGTAACATATATAATATCTAATATATAATTTTAACATCATTATAATATTATAATATATATACAATATATATGTAACATTTATACCATCTAAAATATAATTTAATATATTAAATAATAATATTATAATTTTATATTTTATTTATTTTTATTTTTATTTTGTAACATAATATTTTGATTTTGCAACATAATATGATGGTCCCTTTGGGCATAGACAGTCCCTTCAGGCATAGGGGGGTGGGAGGCAATAAGTTTTAAAACTAATATATTTAAAACTAGCTTATTTACCATATAAATTAAATAATTTATATGACATTATTTATAAAGATAAGATATACAAAGAATATGTTAAATTATTACCTCAAAAAAGAAGTTTCTAAAACTTAGAAAATTGAGTGTGGAAGAACTTTCTTAAATTTAACCTTAATTATAACCTTGACGTGAAACCTAACCCTAATTCTAATTCTATCTCTAATCATAAAGTAAACCTTAATCTGAACTATAACCCTAACCCTAATTTTATATCTAATTATAATCCTAACCTTAAGCCTAATAATAACCTTAATTCTAATTCTATCTCTAATCGTAAAGTAAACCTTAATCTAAGCTATAACCCTAACCCTAATTCTATATCTAATTATAACCCTAACCTTAACACGAAACCTAACCCTAATTCTCTATAAGTCCCATTTACGTCTTTCTTAAATGGGGGTTCAGGCATTTACTGAAAGATATTTTGTAGGTTGCCATGGCTGGAAACTTTCCTCTTATCACATCCCTCGATTTTAGATGCAGCAGTTGTGCGGTAGCTATTGTTTGGATTTTAATAAGCATTTTCTTTTGGTAGTTTGTCTATATAGTATTCACCATGGCATTTGTTGAGCATAATTTCCATGCATTTATCTTTGTCTATCTAAAGGGTGGATCTCTTTGGCCATATGGAATTACTTTTATGAAAGAGTGTTTAATATGGTGTTATGATTCATGGCAGAAATATAATAGAGGAGACATCACTTTAGAAGCATGCCAAAAACATTTTCTATTGCAGAAAAGAAAATCAAACTTTTCAAAGTTTGATAGGTCTTAGGGACTTGGCACAGTCTCATCAATATAAGGTATGCATATCTGAAAGCTAGAGAGAGGTTAATCTATCTATTCATTATTGTATATCTTACAATAATCTGGTGATTTTTTTTTAAACTTCCAGTTTATTTTTCTTTTTAACAACCAAGCTAAGATGGTAAGAGGGGAAATTTTACCTATTATTATGGTAAGGAATGTTTGTATTTGGGAATACTTTTCAAATTATAATATCATGGTTGAGTGGGTTGCATATCAATTCAAATGTTGTACATTTAGCATCAAATATCAACATTCATTTTTAGGCAAGTTATTAATATTTGTTCTATGTTCTAAGAAATCTTTGGCTTTTATCTTTGGTTTTCAACAGTTTTGTTTGGTGCTTTTAGTCATCACAACACATTAGACTTCTAAGTATCTTCCCTATTATCAAAGCAAAAAATCAATATCATCCAAAGTTACTATGTTCTTTTCCCAAAAAAATAAATAAATAAAGATAATATTTTATAACTAAAAAATTAAATAAATGCATACAAACATTTTTACTACTATTAAATTTTTATTTAAAGGATAAGATTTATCAAATGAAAATAACAAAAAAAAATAAAAAATAGAAACTAAAAATCTTATAACAACCACCTAAAAAACCTAAAAGTTAAAGAAAGAAAGTGTAAAAATGAGAGATAAAAAAAAAGTCCATAACTTAATAAACAAGGAAAACTGAAAAAATAAGGAAACATCATTTTCTCTTTTTAGAAAGTAATAAATTTCTATTAAAAGAACAAAAAAAATTAAGAAATAAAAACTAAAAAACTAAAAAATAAATAATTTAATGAAGATGCATCTATTAAAAGAAAGCAAGTTATAAAATTCAGAGATAAAAAGAGTCCATAACTTAATTAACAAGAAGAAAAAAAAAAATTTAAAAGAAAACATCATTTTTTTCTTTTTAGAAAGTAATAAGTTTTTATTTAAAGAATAAGATTTCTTAATGAAAATAACAAAAAAATTAAGAAATAAAAAAAAAATCTTAAGATATAAAAACTAAAAATCTTAAGAAAATAAATGCATACAAACGTTTTCACAACTATTAAATTTTTATTGAAAAAATAAGATTTATTAATGAAAATAATAAAAAAATTAAAAAATAAAAACTAAAAATATTAAGAAATAAAAACTAAACTACAAATAAACAAGGACCACCTAAAAAACCTAAATGCTAAAGAAATAAAATCATAAAAAAATTGAGGTAAAAAAAAGTCCATAACTTAATAAACAAGAAGGAAAACTGAAGAAAATAAGGAAACATCACTTTTTCCATGAAAGTAAAAAAAAATTATTCAAAGAATAAATTTCTCAAAAAAATAACAAAAAATTTAAGAAATAAATACTAAAAAATTTAAGAAATAAAAAACTAAAAAACATCATAATCAAAATATGAACATCATCCAAGAGATATCAAACGATTTGACCATAGTTCAAAAGTTTGGACTTGTAAAAAAATAGTAGATTCAAATTAAATTAGATTTGATAACTTGAATCAAATTTCCAAATAATAAAATATACATAAATTTGTAAAATTATAATATGTATAAAACTAAACTTATAGAAGTCACAAATAATTTTTTCTTCATTAATAGATTAAAAAATGAGTTCAATGCATATCATATATTAAAGCATTCAGTTGTCAAATACTATAAGCCTGATTATAATTCAAACCCTAATTGGACTCTAACCCTATCTCTAATTTAAACCCTAACCCTAACTATAACTTTAATTCTTAACCCAATTCTAATAGTAACCCACCTTAATTTTAACCCTAATTCTAATGGAAATCCTAATCCTAACTCTTACCGTGAACCCTAATTCTAATCATAACCTTGATTGTATTGTACTCTCACTATCACCTTAATTTTAAGTCTAACAATAATCTTAATTCTAACTATCATTTTAACCCTAAACCATAATCTGAACTCTAACCCTAACCATAACCATAACCATAATTCTAATGCTTACCCTAACTCTAATTCTTACCCTAATTCTAATAGTAACCTAATTAAAATAATTTTGAACATTTTCAAATCCATATATTTTTTTGATTCTTTTTTTTCAACTCATGCTTTTAATTTAAAAATTAATTCTAACTATGATTTAACCCTAACATTATGTTTTCTTTTATAAGTTTATTAATGTTTTCTACCACTTGACTAATATAATAGTTTAAAAAAAAATAGTTTACATATCCCTTTTTTATTTAAGAAAAAAGGATGCCCATTTTAACTTGTCCCTTCTAACTGTTGTATACATTATTTGTTTATCCTATTTATGTTACTTATGAATAGATATTATTTGTTTATTTTTTGGGTGTTTTAAATTTTTAAAATATATTGGATGATATTATTTGACTTGTTATTATATTTTTATATAGTTCTCTATATAATTGAATATTTTATTTATAATAATATACCATCTTATTATGATATTTTGTTATATAAATATTTATTAATTTAGAATATTTTAAAATAAAATATAAAATATCTTTTTAGAATTTTTATCCTTAAATATTTATAGAAATCAATTTAGGTTAAGATATTGGGAATCATATTCATTCATACTCATTTGGTGATTTTGTTGTACCAACTACAATCTACTAAAAAAATGCATTATATTTGCTTCTTGTTATAAAACCTTGAATAACATAAAGAATTAAATTAACTCCACATTGAACTAGAACACAGCCAAATTCATTAAGCAAAAAATAAATGACAAGGAAACTTATAATGCTCACAAGAAAATTCAATGTTTGACCAACTAGGAAATAGTATACATTATTATTAAAGAGAAAAATCTCAAAACACAATCATTTGATATTTATCAATCTTCAGGAAAGACTACCAACTATAAATGCCCTATTGGAGCAAGTAGCTTCTTGCAATCATATGGGTGTTTTTCATATGTTTAAGATTATCCAATGATGCGAGCAAGTCAGTCATATGATCCTTTTTGCATACAAGTGTAAGACACAATGTTGTAACTAGTTTGAAATGGATTTTGGAGGAGCGTTTATCTAGGATTACCTAGGAGAGTGTTAAGATTAAGTCAATCTACAACTTGACAAAATTTTCTAAAATAGGTAATTAACGGTTTTGTAAAATGGTGTACTTTGTAGTACCCCTCCATTTATGCTTATGTTTTTGCTGTTATGTTTTTACACAGTTAGACTATGATACTTTGTTTGGATACTTTGATCGCTGGTTTTGAGCGACAGTGGATTTATTCTGTGACATGATGATACTTTGTACTGCGATGTTTGATTTCTGATATGCTTTGAGGTAGTGTAGATGTTTATTTTCAGTTGATTATTGCTATGTACATGTTTATGATGGACTAAGTTCTACTTTTAATTCGTCAGTCTGATGTGACGTGTATTGGTGTGGAGAACAGAATTGCATCACTCGCTTGCAAGTGCCCTGTGATATCCGTGATTTTCTCTGCACGGTGTGTCTATTCAATGGTTTGTATATATGTATATGCATGTTATTGCTTGGTTGCAGGATTGCAGGTACATGACACCGACTCCACCTGGTTACTCAGGTCTGAGCGTGTCAAGGCTCAACAGAAATGTTGATTGGGAGGTAGTAGTTAGGTTCATCCTAGTCTAGTCTTTAACCCGGTCACTGTACATTGTTAGTTTTAGTTTGAGTCGTGGTTGTCTTGTATTTTTCTGTTTGGTTTAATTGTTTGAAAGGAAAAATGTTAATTTTAATAATAGTTTATTATGTTTTAATTTACTGTTATTTAAATTAAATTTTAATGTTAAAGAAATTAGTTTTGCAAGTTATTTAATTAATTAATTAGTTTGTTTGGTTAAATAGTTTGATCATAAAGATTAAATTTATTTAATTAAATTAATTAATTAATTAAATTAAATTGTTTTAAATTGTGTGTGAATAGATTTATTTAAATTAAATAATTTGTGGAAATGGTATTTTTGTTTATTAAATGAATTTTTGTATTTGGAAATTGTAAATTTAAATTAAATTAAATAAATGCATGCAATTTGAAAAGAAAAGTTATCTGAGAAGTGGTTGAGATATTTTTGCATTTTCTCGACATGTGTGCAAGTTCCATTTATTGATTATGGTTGAGGAAATTTGTTTACGGAGGTTATTTTGGATCTGGGGAAAAACACATAGGTTATTCAATTTCCTCATGGGAAAAATATCTGGGCTTTTGCAAAATTTCTCTGTTTGTGCTATTTTGGAAATACTGTATACTTGTGGAAGATTTCTTGGTTTGTATTCTAGTTGCTATTTGGGTTTTGTTTCTCGGCAAATAACTGTGGAAGCTTCAGGCAAAGTTCTTCACCAGTCAGTTTTCTGAAGTGAGGGAAAGCAAGTACTCTTCTTGTGAATGTTTTATGTTCTTTTGTGAATAAATTTTGTTAGTTTCTGGAAGTTATTGTTTGTGAAAAGAAACAAGTTTAATTTTAAATTCCTGTATTTCTCGTAAAAGAAATTATTCTCTGTAACATGATTTGTGAAAATTTGATGGTTCAGAAAACCTCTGTATTATATTATATTATCTATAGAAATTATTTAAAATTTTGTGAGGGAAATATATGTTGAAAGAGAAATTAAACCTCTAGGGAAATTAGGTTTTGAATGGAAATATTGTGCATACCCTGTTTTTAAAAAAAATTACAATTTTCCCTATTTCCCTTTTGAAACCCCGTCTAAAAATTATCTGTGTAAAAACCTTGGTTAATTTGTATAAATATATATATATAATATATATATATATACATATATCTGATTTCATATATAAATTGGAATGTGAAAACCCTTTTATCTGTACAAGAATATAGAAAAATCTTTATACAGACGGATTGAAATTTTTATTTTATTTTTAAATAAATATTATGAATCATCGTACGAGCGATATTTATTAAAAAATCCGTATAAAAAAAAATGATAAATAAATTTTTCATTAGGTTTGGGGAGGGCCAAAACCCTCCCCTCACCCCTTTTGGGTGGCACAGCCACCAAGGCTGCGCACAACAGCCACCATGGGGTCGCGAGCTGCGCCCACGGGAAATAGAGTTTATTTTATTCGAATGTTATATGCGCGTTTTTAAAATGTAAATTTCATTTAAATGTTATTTAAAGGAATTTTTATATGATGCGATTTAAATTCATATGGTTTATTTAAATTTGATTTGGTTTAAACATATATATAATATATATTATATGTGTTATATATATTATTATTAATATATATAGTATATATGATATATATATATACACCAGTATAAATAAGATTTATTTCTTTATTTAAAAGTTAATATAGTTATTAAAATGAATAATCAAATACTATGATTAGAATGTATTTTTTTTATTGTAAGTTATTGTTATGATGAAATGCTTAAATTAGTGAAATTAGATTTCATTATAAGAATTAAATTATGATATTGGATAAGTTATAGACTTGATTAAATCTTTGAAGATTAATTTGATATTTATTTTAATAATTGTTTGACTGGATTTAATATATCTGAATAGGAGATGTTTATTTTTCCCGATATGCCTTAATTAGAATTTGTTTTTTTTATTGGGTATGTTGGGAATGTCTTAACTGTACAAGTCTTCCAGTTAAATTTTAAAACGTGGGGAATGTGATTATTCGAGTAGAGTTCTTGTGTTAACTAAGGATGTGTACATGGTTTTGTATGGTGGTTTGACACCTGTTTTATGAACAATGATTTGATGTCCGTTATAACACGGTTGGTCTTTTATATTGAATTAGTTTTATGTACACCTTGTAAACCTTAGTCAGAGAACATAGATTCCTTTGTTATGTTTAGGGGAGTGGCTTTTTGTAAGAGCTGACACACAAAGTGGTGTCAGGGTAACTTACAAAGAGTTAGTAAGTCAATGATAACTAAATGACATAGTAGTTAGAATTAAAACTCTTAACAAGATGTTTATGCCTCGCTTATGACTCTTGAGCTAGTTCAGTCTTGAGTATAAGATGAGAAGGCCCGAAATGGAAAATCGGTGTCTTGTTTCATTAAGAGACATTCGATTCCGCAATAGTATGCAATAGGGGTCGGGTTTCATAAGAGGTTACCAGGGTAACCCATGTTGGGGGCCGGAACCTAGGAAGAAACACCAAGGTAACCTTTGCAATATTGTGATGACACTCCACCTAAAGTAACAGTTAACCTTTTGTATGTAGTACATTCAATTGTCTAAAATTTGAAAGCAATGTAACCATCAATTAGTGTGTACTAGTGTCTAGGGTTAGTAGAATATGTCTATGCAACCATATTACTATCTCCTAGCACGGGGAGTGGACCTACGGGTACCACATGGTTGGGTGGAGTGTGCACCTTACTCCGTTGGGTCCCCAGTTTTTCTGATCACGGCATTGAGAGCTTCATGGATGGAGAGCTCGTACTTGGAAACATATGTACTTTCTTATTGCATTATTGTAAAACTTGTATTTGAAAACATCCCTCAATTGTTATGAGGAGAACATTGTAAATGTAACTTGTAACTATTATTTGATCTACCTCATCAGATGGATGAGTATTGTATTATTTTATCAAATGCAATGTAAGGAAAACAAGTTTGTATTTTATGTTATCTTGAATGGAAATTACAAATGAAATGCAATGTTTATCTTTATCTTAATGTTAATTAATATGTGCAATGCGAAATACTAAAGTCGTATATGGAAACTCAAAGTAGTGTAACGTCATGTAACTTAATGAATGTATGCAACTAATTAACTTAATATTATTACTTTAAAAAAAAAATTATTACACTTTTATACACAATTGCAACATTGCTTAGGTTATTATGACGGGGCATTACAAATTGGTATCAGAGCCAAGGTTACAAACACTGGACGCTCTAGGTGATCACGAGCCCATTAGGTTGACCTAGTACGTAGTGTCGCAAACTGTTAGCCTTGGTTGAATAGTATCTAAGACTCGTTATTGTTATGTGTAGGAACATGCCTAGGCGAGGTGGAAGAGGTCATGGTAGAGGTCGAGATGGAGGCCAAGGGCCAATCCCTCAGGTTACTCCCCCTCTGAGCCCTCATCACAGTGATCAGGCAGAGCAATTGGATCAGAGGAATGAGGGACAGAATCCCACACAGTCAGGAGTAGAGGGTTCTTAGATACGTCCTTTATTAGAGGTCCTAGCTCATCTTGGACCCAGACAGGAAGATGAGCAGGAGGTTGTTAGAGAGAGAGATAGATCCCCTAGGAGAGTAGATGACACAGTGCATCAGGATGCTATTACTGCAGGACACATGAGGGATTTACTGAGGGCACGCCCTCCTACCTTTGATGGTACAAGAGGTGGATTAGAGGCAGAGACCTGGCTATTGGATTTGGGTAGATGCTTCACCATGCACCCTTACGGTAGCAATACTCGTGCAAGATACGCTATTATGCATCTGAGAGGATTCGCCTCGACTTGGTGGCACCTCGAGGAGAAAAAGCTCCATTTGGATATTGGGTCAGTGTCTTGGGAGATGTTTCTCGAGAGGTTTAGAGCATGGTTCCTATCGGAACACTGGAGGCAGCGATGGGCTGACGAGTTCCATGATCTATGTCAGTTGGCTCTTTCTATAGAGCAATATGAATGTAGGTTCTATGAACTCAAGCAGTATGCTGGTATTGGCGATGATGAGCCTATGCTAGTACAACACTTCATCAGGGGTTTGAATGCCTGCATTATTGGTGGTGTCTGAGTCTTTGAGCCAAAGACTATGGAAGTTGCAGTGGAGAAGGCTCGCATTGTGGAGGAGAACCTTGTTATGGCGTTAGGTGGTCACATAGGAGTACAGATTGGTAGTGCTCCTACAGCAGGTTTTAGTCCACGGGGTGGACAAGCACAGGCAGGTGGTTCCTCTAGGAACCAATAGACACCCACAAATGGTGGGCAGCAACAACAACAACGTACACCTCAAAAGAACAAAAATCCACAACCACAACAAGGTAATAGTCCTCAAACAGGAAAGGGTCGCAATTGGTGGTGCAACAAGTGCAATAGGCAGGATCAGCCTGCGCAGAGTGCTCAGTCTACCGTCAGTAGGGGTAGTTTCCAGCAATCCAATGCACCTTCGGGTGGCAAAGGATTTGGTAGAGGCACAGGCACAGGTTGTTACTCATGTGGGCAATAGGGACACATTGCTGGGCAATGTCCGATGAGAGGTTCTACTGGTTTTGGGCCTCGACCTACAGTTTTAGAGCCTACAGTGGGTGATACAAGATGATCACATACAGTATATGCTGCGGTTAATGACCGCAAAGCCGATCACTAGAACACAGTGGTCAAAACTTCAGGTAAGTTACATGGTGTTAGTGTTTCCATTCTTTTTTATTTTGGAGCCACTGACTCCTTTATTTCACCGACCATCGTAGACCGTTGTGGTCTTGTGGTGGTAAAGCAAGGTGGTAAGTGGCAGGTTGAATTTGCCTCAGGGGTGAAAGTAGCAGTAGAAAACTTAGTACATAATTGTGAACTTAAAATTGGTACATTAACTACCTTAGTAGATTTATATGTTACACCCTTAGGATCATATGACATAGTACTAGGTATGGATTGGTTAGCATCTTATCATGTTGTAATTGACTGTCGACTTAAGACAGTTAGTTGCATTAATGATCTAGGTGCGAAAGTGGAAATTATAGGTGTTCAAAGACCTATCTCTTTGTGGATGATATCTGCTATGCAATTAAAGAGATGTCTTCGTCAGGGATGTCAACTGTTTGCTACAACAGTTATTGGTTTAGAAGAAGATGAGAGTCGAGAGGTATCTCTTGATTATCATCCTATTCTTAGGGAATTCACAGATGTGTTTCCTGATGACATACCTGGAATGCCACCAAAGAGAGATGTTGACTTTAGAGTTGACCTAGTTCCTGGAGCTGAGCCTATATCTAGAGCTCCATATAGAATGATGACTCAGGAGTTAGAGGAACTTCGTATTCAATTAGAGGAATTATTAGAAAAGGGTTTCATTTGTCCTAGTGTTTCCCCTTGGGGAGCACCCGTTATCTTCGTAAAGAAGAAGGATGGATCACTTAGATTGTGTATTGACTATCGTCAATTGAACAAGGTCATGATTAAGAATCGTTATCCTTTGCCTAGAATCGATGATCTTTTTGATCAAATTAAGGGAGCTAATGTGTTCTCTAAAATCGATTTGAAATATGGGTATCATCAATTGCGTATAGCTGAAGCAGACATTCATAAAACTACTTTTTGAACTCGTTATGGGCACTACGAATTCACAGTAGTACCATTTGGGTTAATGAACGCACCATCAGTATTCATGAGTCTAATGAATGGTTTTTTTCATACTTACCTTGATCGCTTTGTCCTGGTATTTCTTGATGATATTTTAGTTTATTCGAGAAACATGAAGGAACATGAAGAACACTTGAGACAGGTATTGCAATGTTTAAGGGAAAATCAATTGTATGCAAACCTGAAGAAGTGTGACTTCTTTCAAACTGAAATAAAATACCTTGGACATGTGATATCTAGAAAAGGTATTGTTGTGGATCCTTCAAAGATCCAAGCTATTGTAGATTGGCCCGCGCCTACTAATGTAGGTGAAGTTCATAGTTTTATGGGTTTAGCTGGTTACTATAGGCGATTTGTACAGGGATTTTCTAGAATCGGTCATCCTATTACTTCTCTTCAAAGGAAAGGGAAGAAGTTTGTTTGGACAGAGCAGTGTCAGTTGGCTTTTCAGACACTTAAAGAAAAGTTGACTAATGTGCCTATACTGATTGTTCCTGATCCTACTAAGGATTTTGTGGTTTGCACAGATGCGTCCTTAAAGGGTTTGGGAGCAGTTTTGATGCAAGATGGGCGTGTGATTGCTTATGAGTCTCGCAAACTCAAAGATCACGAATTAAACTATCCTACTCATGATCTAGAACTAGCTATGGTAGTGCATGCATTAGTTCGTTGGAGGCATTTCTTATTAGGTCATCATTTTGAACTTCATACCAATCACCGTAGTTTACAATACATCTTTACGCAACCTAACTTGAATGCTAGGCAAAGGCGGTGGATGGAGTTCTTGTGTGAGTATGATTTTGAAGTAAAATATGTTCAAGGAAAAGAGAATGTAGTGGCTGATGCTCTTAGTCGACGTCGACATGAGATCTCTGCTCCTACTCTTGAAGTAGATTTGAGAGGTCAAATATTAGCTGCACTTCCTACTGATAGATTATATCAGGAAGTGAGGTCAGAGATTGAATCTGGTAGACCTTTACAAGGTTGATTTGTAGGGTATGTTCTAGAACCAAATGGTATATTATGGCATTTAGGTCGTATTTATGTACCACATGTTGAGAGTCTTCATACATTAGTTATGACTGAAGCTCATTGAGCTCCATATTCAGCTCATCCAGGAGTTAAGAAAATGCATGCTGATCTTCGGCAATTGTATTTCTAGCCTGGTATGAAATGTGATATTGCTGATTATGTATCGAGATGTCTTGAATGCCAGCGAGTTAAAGCTGAGCATCAACATCCTGCTAGATTATTGCAGCCACATCTCATTCCTGAATGGAAATGGGATATTATATCCGTTGACTTTATTGTAGGGTTACCTACGTCATCACGTCGACATGATGCCATTATGGTAACTGTTGACCAATTGACTAAGGTGGCTCATTTCTCACCAGTACGTTCATCATATAATGCTTCATCCGTAGCTAGGATATTGATGGAGGACATAGTTAGATTGCATGGGATTCCTCGTAGGATTATTTCTGATAGAGATCCTGTATTTACTTCAGCCTTATGGACTTCATTACAACATGCTCTAGGTACACAGTTGAACTTTAGTTCAGCGTATCATCCTCAAACTGATGGACAAACGGAAAGAGTTAACCAAATATTAGAGGATATGCTTAGGATGTACGTAATGGACCAACAATCACGTTGGGAGGATTACTTGTACTTAGTAGAATTCGCTTACAATAACGGATATCAGAGTTCCATAGGTATGCCACCATTTCAGGCATTATACGGTCATCCTTGTCGAACTCCACTAAGTTGGGATCGACTAGAGGATAGAGTGTTACTTGGACCTGAGATGCTTCGAGACATGGAGCGACACAGTGTTTCTTTGAGTGCGAAAGAGTCCTATCCGTTATGGAAAAGGCTCTAAGCTTGTGCCTTGTTTCATTGGGCCATTCGACATTTTAGAGAGAATTGGTCCCGTGGCATATCGACTCGCCTTACCACCCAGTTTGTCTCATATTCATGATGTTTTTCATGTATCAGTTCTTAGACCATATCATCCCGACATATCTCATGTACTTGATTGGAATGCGTTACAGGTAGAGGATGGGCAGCTGGCTTTGGAGCCCATGGCCATTCTACAGCGCTGGACACTCGGTCTCAGGGGTCGAGACGTTGATCAGGTGAGGCTCCAATGGGATCCTAGCCATGAGGCTTCTGCTACTTGGGAGGATGCGACACGCATGAGGGAACTTTATCCCTATCTGTTCGCAGGCTTTCAAGAGCAAGCCTAATCCTAGGGGGGGAGGATATAGTACCCCTCCATTTATGCTTATGTTTTTGCTGTTATGTTTTTACACAGTTAGACTATGATACTTTGTTTGGATACTTTGATCGCTGGTTTTGAGCGACAGTGGATTTATTCTGTGACATGATCAATGATACTTTGTACTGCGATGTTTGATTTCTTATATGCTTTGAGGTAGTGTAGATGTTTATTTTCAGTTGATTATTGCTATGTACATGTTTATGATGGACTAACTACTTTTAATTCGTCAGTCTGATGTGACATGTATTGGTGCGGAGAATGAAATCGCATCACTCGCTTGCAAGTGCCCTATGATATCCGTGATTTTCTCCGCACGGTGTGTCTGTTCAATGGTTTGTATATATGTATATGCATGTTATTGCTTGGTTGCAGGATTGCAGGTACATGACACCGACTCCACCTGGTTACTCAGGTCTGAGCGTGTCAAGACTCAACGGAAATGTTGATTGGGAAGTAGTAGTTAGGTTCATCCTAGTCTAGTCTTTAACCCGATCACTGTACATTGTTAGTTTTAGTTTGAGTCGTGGTTGTCTTGTATTTTTCTGTTTGGTTTAATTGTTTGAAAGGAAAAATGTTAATTTTAATAATAGTTTATTATGTTTTAATTTACTGTTATTTAAATTAAATTTTAATGTTAAAGAAATTAGTTTTGCAAGTTATTTAATTAATTAATTAGTTTGTTTGGTTAAATAGTTTGATCATAAAGATTAAATTTATTTAATTAAATTAATTAATTAATTAAATTAAATTGTTTTAAATTGTGTGTGAATAGATTTATTTAAATTAAATAATTTGTGGAAATGGTAGTTTTGTTTATTAAATGAATTTTTGTATTTGGAAATTGTAAATTTAAATTAAATTAAATAAATGCATGCAATTTGAAAAGAAAAGTTATTCGAGAAGTGGTTGAGATATTTTTGCATTTTCTCGACATGTGTGCAAGTTTCATTTATTGATTATGGTTGAGGAAATTTGTTTACGGAGGTTATTTTGGATTTGGGGAAAAATACAGAGGTTATTCAATTTCCTCACAGGAAAAATATATGGGCTTTTGCAAAATTTCTCTGTTTGTGCTATTTTGGAAATATTGTATACTTGTGGAAGATTTCTTGGTTTGTATTCTAGTTGCTATTTGGGTTTTGTTTCTCGGCAAAGAACTATGGAAGCTTCAAGCAAAGTTCTTCACCAATCAGTTTTCTGAAGCGAGGGAAAGCAGGTACTCTTCTTGTGAATGTTTTATGTTCTTTCGTGAATAAATTTTGTTAGTTTCTAGAAGTTATTGTTTGTGAAAAGAAACAAGTTTAATTTTAAATTCCTATATTTCCCGTAAAAGAAATTGTTCTCTGTAACATGATTTGTGAAAATTTGATGGTTCAGAAAACCTCTGTATTATATTATCTGTAGAAATTATTTAAAATTTTTTTAGGGAAATATATGTTGAAAGAGAAATTAAACCTCTGGGGAAAATAGGTTTTGAATGGAAATATTGTGCGTACCCTGTTTTTAAAAAAATTACAGTTTTCCCTATTTCCCTTTTGAAACCCCATCTAAAAATTATCTATGTAAAAACCCTGGTTAATTTGTATATATATATATATATATATATATATATATATATATATATTTATACATATATCTGATTTCATATATAAATTGGAATGTGAAAACCCTTTTATTTGTACAAGAATATAGAAAAATATTTATACATACGGATTGAAATTTTTATTTTATTTTTAAATAAATATTATGAATCACCATACGGGCGATATTTATTAAAAAATTCGTTTTAAAAAAAATGATAAATAAATTTTTCATTAGGTTTGGGGAGGGCTGAAACCCTCCCCTCACCCCTTTTGGGTGGCGCAGCCACCAAGGCTGCGCACAGCAGCCACCATGGCTGCTAGGCGCAGCCCTGGTAAGGGTCGCGGCCTCCTAACAGGGAGGTCGCGAGCTGCGCCCACGGGAAATAGAGTTTATTTTATTCGAATGTTATATGCGCATTTTTAAAATGTGAATTTCATTTAAATGTTATGTAAAGGAATTTTTATATGATGCGATTTAAATTCGATTTGGTTTAAACATATATATAATATATATTATATGTGTTATATATATATTATATATATATATATATATATATATATTATTATTAATATATATATAGTATATATGATTTATATATATACACCAATATAAATAAGATTTATTTCTTTATTTAAAAGTTAATATAGTTATTAAAATGAATAATCAAATACTATGATTAGAATGTATTTCTTTTATTGTAAGTTATTGTTATGATGAAATGCTTAAATTAGTGAAATTAGATTTCATTATAAGAATTAAATTATGATATTGGATAGGTTATAGACTTGATTAAATCTTTGAAGATTAATTTGATATTTATTTTAATAATTGTTTGACTGGATTTAATATATCCGAATAGGAGATGTTTATTTTTCCCAATATGCCTTAATTAGAATTTGTTTTTTAATTGGGTATGTTGGGAATGTCTTAACTGTACAAGTCTTCCAATTAAATTTTAAAACATGGGGAATGTGATTATTCGAGTAGAGTTCTTGTGTTAACTAAGGATGTGTACATGGTTTTGTATGGTGGTTTGACACCTGTTTTATGAACAATGATTTGATGTCCGTTATAACACGGTTGGTCTTTTATATTGAATTGGTTTTATGTACACCTTGTAAACCTTAGTCAGAGAACATAGATTCCTTTGTTATGTTTAGGGGAGTGGCTTTTTGTAAGGGCCGACACACAAAGTGGTGTCAGGGTAACTTACAAAGAGTTAGTAAGTCAGTGATAACTAAATGACACAGTAGTTAGAATTAAAACTCTTAACAAGATGTTTATGCCTCGCTTATGACTCTTGAGCTAGTTCAGTCTTGAGTATAAGATGAGAAGGCCCGGAATGGAAAATCGGTGTCTTGTTTCCTTAAGAGACATTCGATTCCGCAATAGTATGCAATAGGGGACGGGTTTCGTAAGAGGTTACCAGGGTAACCCACGTTGGGGGTCGGAACCTAGGAAGAAACACCAGGGTAACCTTTGCAATATTGTGATGACACTCCACCTAAAGTAGCAGTTAACGTTCTGTATGTAGTACATTCAATTGTCTAAAATCTGGAAGCAATGTAACCATCAATTAGTGTGTACTAGTATCTAGGGTTAGTAGAATATGTCTAGGTAACCATATTACTATCTCCTAGCATGGGGGGTGGACCTACGGGTACCACATGGTTGGGTGGAACCTGCACCTTACTCCGTTGGGTCCCCAGTTTTGTGATCATGGCATTGAGAGCTTCATGGATGGAAAGCTCGTACTTGGAAACAGATGTACTTTCTTATTGCATTATTGTAAAACTTGTATTTGAAAACATCCCTCAATTGTTATTAGGAGAACATTGTAAATGTAACTTGTAACTATTATTTGATCTACCTCATCAGATGGATGAGTATTGTATTATTTTATCAAATGCAATGTAAGGAAAACAAGTTTGTATTTTATGTTATCTTGAATGGAAATTTCAAATGAAATGCATTGTTTATCTTTATCTTAATGTTAATTAATATGTGCAATGCGAAATACTAAATTCGTCTATGGAAACTCAAAGTAGTGTAACGTCGCGTAACTTAATGAATGTATGCAACTAATTAACTTAATATTATTACTTTTAAAAAAAAAATTATTACACTTTTATACACAATTGCAACATTCCTTAGGTTATTATGACGGGGCATTACATACTTTATGTCTATTTTAAATATTTTTATTTATTGATAAACTATTATTAATTTTACAATATAAATATTTGGGAAATATGGTAAATATTTTTCGTCTAAGTATAATATGATGTCAAATTTTGAATTTTAAAGTATATAAAATGATTAGAATTATTATGTTTATATTTCAATGTGTATGTTTATTAAACATTAATATATAAAAATTACATTAAATAAATGATAATTGTTGAATAAAGTTGGAAATCTAAAATATGTTTTTGATTGTATATCTCTACAAGTATTTTTTTTATTCAATTTTAATTAAGAAACATATCTACAAGAATATAATTGGATGAAATATTTGTAATTAATTTTAAAATTGTGTTATATATATATATATATAATTTTAATATTAACTTATGAAGCTGCATTTATTAAAAAATATATATATATTGTTTTATTGGTCTTTTAATTGTTAAATAATAAATTATATTATATTTAAAAATAGTTAATAAAGAGTTGTTTTTTTATGATTTTGAAATTGTCAAAAAAATAAAAATAGATAGAAAAGAAAATATCAATGATAATTACTTAAACAATATATGATAATTGAAAAATCAACAAGTAAAACTAGAATTTTAATGGTGTTCTTTATGTTTCTGAATTTATACATAATTTTAAATTTATTTTATTAAATAAAATTGAAAACTTTAATCAAACTGTGCATGGGAAATTTGAAAATTGACCTATTTTTGGCATACAAAATTTACTTATTTTAGGTTTCCAACTTTTTTCACCAATTATCATTTATTTAATGTAATTTTTATATATTATTGTTTAATAAATATACACATTGAAATATGAACATAATAACTTCTAAATAGGTAAATTGAAGATTTACTAAATATTATTTTTAAGATAGGTAAATAGATAAAATGATAGAAATAATTTACCAATTTACTCATTGATTTACCTAAATTATTCTTGTAAATAATTAATAGATAGAAAGTAAAATATCATTATGGAATTGAACTATTAAGTCTCTTCATATTTACCATAATTAGTTAATTTATAGTTTAATTCAATTTAAATTAATTCCATATTCACTAATTCAATCATATCTACTATTAGTAAAATCGATAAAAAAATTTAAAACATAATTAGCACATAATTATCAATAGTTTTAAAATAAACATAAATTATTTATATTAGTAAATTAAACACCTAGTAAAATCAATTGATTATTTAACTAAGTTGGGTGAATAAAGATTAAATTATTTAACTTATTTTAATTTATTTTAAAATTCAATTAATTAATTATTATTAAATAATCAAATATTTTAAAAATAACTAATTGAATAAAAATATCAATTGATATTTAATTAAAATAATTAATTTTATATTTATTCAATTGATTTTACTAGGTGGAATATTTTATTATTTAACTAATTAGGTAAATAATAATTCGATTAGTTTATACATGCGATAACTACCTTTGCATTTACTCTAAAGAATTAAATTTTCCTTTCACAATTAAATTTTCCACCTCACATTAATATTGCTTTCCCTAC
Source organism: Sequoia sempervirens (assembly GCA_007258455.2). NCBI lineage: Eukaryota > Viridiplantae > Streptophyta > Pinopsida > Cupressales > Cupressaceae > Sequoia > Sequoia sempervirens. The sequence goes on from VDFB02058242.1 coordinate 567,820,505, forward strand.
TGCAAGAAGGAGAATTACTTATAGGTAAATAGATAAAACAATAGAAATAATTTATCTATTTATTCATTGATTTACCTAAATTATCACCTATTTACCTAAATAATTTATAAAACTAGGTGAATAATTTAAATTAATGCATTAAAATAGTTTAATAGTTGATTGTATATTTTCAATAATTAGTAGATAGAAAAGAAAATATCATTATGGAATTAAACTATTAATTATGTTCATATTTACCATAATTAGTAACTTAAAAGTAACTTCATATAAAAACTTGAATGAATTATCTATACAATTTGAAAAAAGGTGTAATATAATGTCTAATAAATTAAATTTAGTTTATGGACTTCTTAGAATTTTTTTAAATAAATTTGGTGAAAAGGTGTCATTCTCTTCTCCTAAGTATGGGAAAAATATATAATTTCTCAAGTTATAGATATAAGTGAATGACACATAAATAGGCATTATGCATATTTGGATGATTTTTGTAAAATTTAAAAATATTGTGAGTGAATTTTTAATCTGACATTTTAATTTATTAAAAAATAAAAATTTGACCAACTTAAATTAGGGGAGAGGGGCCTATAGTGGAGTAGGGTCCAATAGTGGGGATAGAAGTAGTCCTTAGTGGGCCCAATAGTGGAGCACCTTAATATCCAATTGCAAAACACTTTTTATCCACAAAGTACACAAACTGACAAATCATGTGATGCCACATCAATGCACCAATAGAACATGACTTAGTGCACCACTATCAATCTCACTTTTTCTTGGGGCCTTTTTGGATACCTCAACAAAAAGCATGTTGATGTGGCCCTAAAACAAAATATAGAAATTTCCAAATAAACTATTGTACAAAATTGAGAGTGATTTGAATTTTTAACATAGAATTTTGAGAAACACAAAGTTAGGGTGCTCCACTATGGGCCCCTCTCCCCTAGTCATTTTTCTTTTATGAAATTTGATCTTTTAAAAACTTATAAATAATGAAGTTTAGAATATAAAACATCTTTTTAAGATTTGAAAATATTTAAATGATTTAAAATTTGTTTATATATATATAATAAATTTAAATTTAAATATTACCTATAATGTTTATCTTTAAAATTTTAGTTGACATTTTTATGTAATAAAACTGAAAAATAAACAAATATAAATTAAAAAAATTATATAAAAAAATAAAATGAAATATTAAAATTTAAAGAATAAGCATTATATTTACATTTAAATTTATTTTATTTAGATTTTTTAACTTTTATATATATACAACATCGAATGCATATTTACTCATTAATATATGTTATTGATTACAAATCAAATCGAACATCAAAATGGCAGCGCAGACTACTATGTTTGCACAACACGGGAGGCACGACGCTGTGGCTGGCAGGGGGTATCGGCCATATCCGTAGCATGGATGGCCATGGCATAGCATCCATCCCCAGGTGCATTCCTGGGGCTGGATAGACAATGCCCATAAATGACAGTCACATATTTCCAAGCTTTCATTATTTTATCCCTCTGTGTTTTGGTACACAATTAAATTTTGTCAGTAATCAAAACATAACTTGCATTTCACCTATAAGTTTTGTTAATGAACTATAAATTAAATTCATTTTCTATCAGACAACTAGGGGACAGGGGCCTATAGTGTAGCGGGGACGAATAGTGGGGATAGAAGAAGTCCATAGTGGACCACCTTAATATCCAATTGCAAAACACTTTTTATCCATAAAGTGCACAAACCGACAAATCATGTGATGCCACATTAGCCCACCAATAAAACATGACTTAGTGCACCACTATTAGTCTCACTTTTTTTGGGGGCTTTTTTGGATACCTCAACAAAAAGCATATTGATGTGGCATCGTATTTGATGATGTAGCCCTAAAACGAAATATATAAGCACATGAGTTGTCAAATAAACTATTTTACAAAATTGGGAGTAATCTGAAACTTCCACATAGGATTTTGAGAGATGTGAAGTTAGGGTGCTCCACTATGGGCCCCCCTCCCCTAATGGATGCAACATTTATAATTTGAATGTTACGTCTCATTTATGCATTTTCAGGATGACCACTGAAAATTTTTAGTTCACTTCACTAATTTTCCCAAATGTGGCATCCATTAAATGCACCAAATTCAGGCCATAAGAACTTTTTCAAAACCAGTTTCATAATAAATATGTATATTAGGAGAAAGGATCTAAATTAATTTTGCACCTCTCAAAATTCTTTATGGTGATTTTAAATAAATCTCTATTTTTTAAAGTCTTATATTTGACAAGTCCCTTGTTTATAATGAAGGCTCAAGGTCCCCATCATCATGCTTTTTGTTGAGGTGTTCAAAAAGGTTCCAAATAAAGTTAGACTATAGTTGCTACACCATGTTTTATTGGTGTGTTAATGTGACATCACATGATTTATTGTTTTTTAAATCTAAGGAATATATTTCATTCAATTATGGGTACTCATGATCAACACTAACAATTTTAAATTCACAACTATTAATGTTGTATTATGAAAATAAGTGAACATTGAAAAATAGTGGACATTAAATCATAAATGTTATCACAACTATTGAAGCATGCTCAACTACTAGGTCCTTTCTCTTATAAAAAATTGGTTGCCTTTCATAAAAAAAAAAGAAGAATATTGCACTAGCAATCTCACCTTGTGTGCAATGGGAATGTCGAAGATCATTGTATTTGTTGAGTGCAACATGATTTTTAAAATAGTGGCAGACGAGTTGCAGCTTAAGTTTTTATTTTATTTTATTTTGAAAACACAATGTGACACATACAAATTATAATACTAATTATATTTAATAATTTAACCATTTACATTTATTAATCAAATGTAATAAAATCACACAATCAAAGTCAGAAACCAACTTAGCAATATTGACATGGATTGTGGAAACTCGATATCATTCACTAATAAAATCATTCGAATTTGGTAATTTGAAAGCAACTAGATTTTAGGAGTCAAAGTGGAGGCTAGGAAGTTAGGAATAAATTTGAAAAGGATTGTAATGTAATATCATTCAAATTTTATAATTTGCACTAATTATGCTCATATCACTTGGAAGGCTATGGCCTCATGTTGTAAGCTCTTGTTGCATATTGTAATTCATTTGTGATTGTGAATCAATAAGGATCATGATGTTGTTTTATTGAAATATGTTGGGTGTTTATTCAATTGGCTACATGTTCTTATCATATTGTCAGAATTTGGGATGAGTGTTCAATTTTTACCTCCTTTTTGTCCTTCATTTTCATGCACTTACCCAAATATCAAGAGTAAAATAATAATGAGATGAAATTCATGGAGAACAAGCCTCCCAATGACCATCACAAGAAGTTAGTCGAAGATATTAATATTGTAGATTTTGAAGATGTTGATTTTATCTCATCCATAGATGTAAATCAATCATTATGTAATGATGAAGACATCAGCAATAATGATACATCCTTTCTTGATGATAAACATGAGGTGGTTAATTCAGATGCTACTATTAAAAGCGAAAGTGAAGGTGGCTTTCTTGATTAGAACAACCTAATGCATCACTTGCATAATCTTTATGATGATGAAAAGAGTGATGGTAATTTGTATTTCAAACACTCGATAATGTGGACAAAGAAGATATGATAAATGTTGATATTTTATGCTTTCATTAGTTTAATAATGAATTTGACAAGCTAGATACTCAAAAATAAAATGCCCATCAGCAAGAGAAGACTATTTTTGGGTTGATTTTATTCATCGAGTTGTAAAGAGCACTTTGTATCAATTTGTTGATGTTACGAGGTCTAAAATAGAGAATGTAAAGAAAACTAATCAATCTAATCTTATGGAGAAATAAAGAAATATCATCTTTACAATAAATAAGATTTTTGGATAGCAAAAAAGGTATTCACCACCAATCAAATAATAAAGTCTGAAATAGATTTTTCAATCGTAAATAATCAAGGGGATGGTTATAATGGATCATTGCTCTTTAAATAAAGAAACCATATCATACCTGTTGTAGTCATGATAGTGATTTGGATGCTAATATAGTTGAATACATTAAGGAAAATAAAAACAAGATAGTGCTTCAGGATGAAATCAATATGGATTGGATTGGAAAAGTATAAGAAGGTCCTAAATTTCATCACATTGTTGTCCTGTACATGAACAACATGCTAAATTAGGTAACTTTTCTATAATTTTGATGATGGTTATTCTTTACCTTCGACTAATTTATTCAAGAAAAAGTCATGCATATCATGTTTTAATGATCCTAATCTTTTTCACGCTCCTTGTGATGATGATTCTTACTTGGCTTATGCTAATATGAATAGGAAGGATGAGGATGTATCTCAATCCATCATGAAAATTAACCACAAAGATGGATTGTCATGCTCGTCACTCAATGAAACTAACATGATTGATCCAATTTATCAAATACACATGAATACATATCACTTATTGGATTTTAATGCATATATAATATTATCTTTGCTTGATATATGTATGATTCATTCAGTTGAGCCATGTCTTGAGGAAATTTTTCATCATTTCTTAATGGATTAGGAGGTTGCATTTGTAGATAAAGTTGATCATGGTCGTGTTTCTTTAGAGATTAAGCATGATTTTTTTTTATTGAATGTATTACTAGCTCATTATCTTTGGGAGATATACTCATGCTTGACTATGTTCATTAAATTGAGATAGTCCATGTTAATTTTTCATGTGAAACCTTTCCTAATTTTAGAGAAGATAAAAACATGCGACGTTTTGAGGCTAATCCTTGTGATGATATTGATAGCTTACCTACTTTAAATTATTGAAATGATTTGTAAATGGATGATTTTTCTTGTGTTTTGTATGTTCATGATGCATGAGGGGTGATCCATACTAAGTTGAGATCTCCTAGAGAGGTGAGAGAGCATTGAATGATGTATTAAAACTTGGTGAGCTTACACTTTCAACTAATAGCATAATAAAATAGGTTGTATCTTTCACATTTTCTTTATTTTATATTCTAGCCAATTTAATTATGGTTATTGGGGTAAGAACACACATTTGGATAGATCATGATTATGGTGAGTTATGTCAATTATTGATTCTATATGATTTGTATGATAAATATGATCTTAGATTGTATGGTTTCTATATATTTTAGAATACAAAGATAATTTTTCTAGGATTAGAACTATAATAGGTATCCTATTACTCATTCATGCATTAATAAATGAGTCAAGACATAGTGTTGATACCTATTTTCCTAAGCCTTTGTATATAGTCTTGGTCATGTGTCTAGGTTGCTTATTTTGCTTTAATTTTGGTTAGGTTTCTTATTTTTCTTGGTTTTTAAATTTTTTATTTTGTATTAAATGGTCAATTTTTTAGTGTCCTATTCTTTTATTTGTCTTTAATATTGGGGTACTATTTTACTAATCACATATTTATTGATGGAAAGATAGTTATTTGTGAATGTTAACAAGTGGGAATGATGTTGATAACTTATTTTATAATTTTTTTATAACAAAATAACCATTATCTATATTATTTTAGTTCATGTTAGTTACATCAAATTGTGATTTTCTATTCTAAATGAGGTTGAGATGATTTATAGTACTTTTGATGATGTTTCAATAAAACCTTATAAAGTTACACATGAAAATGCTTCCTAGGTTTGCTAGAAATGATCGTTATAGCTGGGTATGGAGTGAAAATATAAAAAAGTATCAAGGGTCATCGCTCATCGCTAATTCCCCTCATAAAACTTTCAAGCACTTAGTGATGAAAAGGAAGTCTACGATCACACATAGAACACTTGCATCTCATATCACTAATGTTGGTGTAATTAACTATTTAATTACATCTTCATAAGTTTACATAGGCTTTTATTTAAGTGTTAGGTTGTATTTTCTTATCCTTATCTAATTGAGCTATCTTGTAGCTCAAGTTAGGTTTAGGGTTGTGCATGCTTGCCTTTATAAGCAAGCCTCATCTTGTACATTTGTATCAATTCAATCATCAATTAATCTTGCATTTGATATAGCAAGCATTCTCGCCATTATCTCTCTTTCGTGGAAGTATTTTAGTCTAAGAACTGATTCCTAGTTTCTAACATGGTATCAGAGCATCCAGGGTTGCGGACTCCTTCCCGGATGTGAGGGTTTTATTTTGGCTTGAAGTTTTTTTGCTAGGTGAAGATTGGGGTTTCAATAACCTCACAGTTGAATTCAGAAGGCTCCGCAGACAAATTTTGACTGTAAATTCGCCTATTTTGGGGAAAGTTGTTTTTCAGGAAAAAAAAATTTGCTCGATCAACCTCCCAAATGGTACGATCTTTCTTATTTTCACAAAAAATACTTTTCAAAAAAATATTTCTACGCTTATTATTCATAAATTTGGGGCAAATTTATATTTTGTACTGGGCATATAGGTATTCCAATAAATATTTATTTGGGGTTTTATAAAAGAATTTGTTGGCATATTTCTGTGAATATTACGTGTCGTACTCTGCCTATGTACTCTATCTGACTGGTCAGATCTGTGGTCAATGTTGTTAAGTCCATGGTCTCTTCATTATCAAGCTCCCTTGTACTAGTTTGGCGGATCTCTGTCGGTTCCACTTTCATCGGCCTTCATTGGTCCCTTTACTATATCGACCGGCTATCTAATCAGCAGTGTTGTCATTGGCATTTATTTCACTATTGGCAATTGTAGACATCCAAATTTGGACACTTAATTTCTCCAAATTTATTACTTTTCATCTAAACATCCTCTTATCCAAGTTAATTAAGTAATATTACTATTATTTAATTAATATCCTTAATTCTGCCAAATCCCTAAGGTATTTAATTAATAATTAAATACCTTACCCTCCTTAATTAATCCCCTTTTCATCAAATGAATTAAATAAATATTACATTTATTTAATTCCTAACATGTCATTTTCATCTAATCCTAATCCATCTCCTAATCTCTTCATTAAGGATGTGCACATGCCTAATCCTTGATTAGGATGTGTCATATCCTCCAACTTTTGCAAGTTGGCTTCTAATCCTCATTAACCCCTAATTATCCTCTAATTACTAATTAGTTAAACCTAATTAGTACCTTAGTCAACTCTCCCCATCCCCCAAGGAATTTTTAATTCTTTTTTATTCACCCTAGGCTCCTCTCTTCCCCATGTGAATTTTTAATTCACATTTTATTCCTTCTAGAATCCCCTTTTCCCATGCATCTTCTAGAATCTTTGACTTCTCACATCAAGTCACATGTGACAAATTCCCACCTTTTGGGAACCTTGTCTTATCCACTAGATTATTCCAATCATTGTGAATTTTTAATTCACTTTTATTCTCCCAAATCTTTCCCCTTCCCCATGTGATCATTGAAAAGTCACATCAAAGTACTTGGAAGGTACTTGTCCTTCCTCCACATCATGTACCTCTCTTCCACATCACCTACACATCATCCTACCTTTATCCACTTCACATTCCACATGTCAAAATGTGAGGGCTTGTGAGTCCTCAACTCACCTTAGCCCTTCATATTGACTTTGTTGAATAAATCTCAACCATTGAATTCTCTAGAGAATTCAAGTTACTTTATAAATATCCCTTCCTCTAAGGCATTTAGAAGACTTAGCCATTTTGCAACTAAATGGTGCCATTTTGTGCACTCATTTAGCCATCAATTTCATCCATCTTCATTTGCATCCAAGCACATAGTCAAATTCTTCATTTAGCCACATCAAGAGCCATCAAGGAGCATACAAATCAATCCAAATCAAGGGCCAACCAAGGAGTTTCAACTGCAAGGAGGAAGGTATAACCATTTATCTTTATTTAACATTTTCCTCTTTGTATTTTCAAATTCCTTAGGCTAATCTTGAGGTGTTTCATTATGTTTTCCATTGCATTTTAATTGCTTATAATAGGTTAAACATTTTGATATCACATTTATGGCACACCCGGTGGGACTCACAAACGGATTCCCATACTTCACGTTTGTTGTTGTTGAGATTTTTGCAGGAACACGTCGCAGTGAGGCGATTACGCCCCTGATTTTTTCTGTAGTGGGGCGACTGCGCCCCTGGTTGACTGCAATGAGGCGATTACGCCCCTGACTTTTTTGCAGTGAGGCAATTACGCCCCCTTGGCTGAAAATTATTTTATGTGCTAACACTTTACTGCAGTGAGGCGATTATGCCCCCTTGGCTAAAAATTATTTTCTGTGCTAACACTTTTCTGCAGTGAGGCGATTACACCCCCTTGGCTGAAAATTATTTTCTATGCTAACACTTTTCTGCAGTGACGCGATTATGCCCCCTTGGCTGAAAATTATTTTCTATGCTAACATTTATTGCAATGAGGCAATTACGCCCCCTAGGCTGAAAATTATATTTTGTGCTAACATTTACTGCAGTGAGGTGATTACGCCCCCTTGGCTAAAAATTATTTTCTGTGCTAACATTTACTACAGTGAGACGATTACGCCCCCTTGGCTGAAAAATATTTTTTGTGCTAACATTTACTATAGTGAGGTGATTATGCCCCCTTGGCTAAAAATTATTTTCTGTGCTAACACTTTTCTGCAGTGAGGTGATTATGCCCCCTGGGCTGAAAACTATTTTATGTGCTAACACTTTTCTGTAGTGAGGCAATTACGCCCCTGATTTACCGTAGTGAGGTGATTACGCCCTTGATTTACTGCAGTGAGGAGATTACGCCCCTAATTTTCTGCAGTGAGGTGATTATGCCCCTGATTTGCTGCAGAAGGGCGACTGCGCCCCCTGGAAGGTAAAACTATTATCTTCGCTTCGGTTTTCTTTGCTATTTTCTTCCTAGCATTTTTCTTGCAAGGATACATGTGTTTTTGGCTAACTTTTTGTAGCATATTCTTGTGAAGTTGATGGAGAAAGTAGGATAAAACATCTAACATTTGCTTGCAAGGCTATCCATTTGCTCAAACTTTTTAAACTATCCTTGTTGTTTGCATTAATCTAAGAACATAGTTTAAATAGAGGGAGTAATATTCATTGCTTGTTGTGCTTGTCTTTTTGTGTTACCCAAAGGGAGCATTAGCTTGTTTTCGCTTTCCCCTTGCACTTCGTGTGAGCTTGGGGAGTAGTTGGAGATGGTTAGTACTTTCTTTATAGTGGGACCTGCTTGGGGATTTCATCACCCCAAGGGATGATTCCAACCACGCGTACCAGTGGGGTATATAAAGGGGGGAGAGCAAAAGCTATACCCCAATCCAGTCACGTCGTAATTGGTGGAGCGTCGAAGCTAGGGTGATACCTAGATAGACGTGAAGAGTTGGTTTGAGCCCTTCAGTATCTCGCTGGGGTTCCCAACTCATACTTGTGATGGGCTGGTGTTCACAGTTGTGCCTCACGTACCAAGAGTATATCGAGGACTCCCTAGACACCTTGTGCATCCTAGATTAAGACCTCTTTGGCCATACCCTTAACACTAATCATAGGATTGTGTTTGCTTGAGAGTGTTTTCTTGTGAGAAACCAGTGAAATTTTGACAAATTGGCCTTATCATTATCATTTTAAAGTCCTTGCCATAGTCATTTGCATCAAATCAAGCCCTTGATTTACCGCAGTGAGGTGATTACGCCCCTAATTTACCACAGAGGGGCGAATTTTCCCTCCTGAACACCCGAAATCGGCCCATTTGGATCCGTTTAGCCTCTAAACCATCATTTAATCATTCCCAACCATTATCTCATCATCCCAAGCCTCCATTTCATTGCTCTAAGTCTCTCAAAACCCCCATTGGATCATTTTAAACCCCCATTTTTTTTACCATTCCAAACCTTCACTTAGCCATTCCAACATTCATTTGACTAAGTAGTCTTTCATCCTCCTCTCACTCGTTTCAAGTAATATTTCATCCATTCCAAGCATCCATCTCCTCATTCTAAGAGTTTTTTATCATTTCCAATCAATTGTTTACTTGTTTTGAACCTGATTTTTCGCAGTGGGGCAATTACGCCCCTGATTTTCCGCAGTGGGGCGACTGCGCCCCTGATTTACCGTAGTGGGGTGATTACGCCCCTAATTTATCGCAATGAGGTGACTGCGCCCCTGATTTACCACAGTGAGGCGATTACGCCCCTGATTTATTGCAGAGGGGAGAATTTTCCCTCCTGAACACCCGAAATCGGCCCATTTGGATTCGTTTAGCCTCTAAACCATCATTTAATCATTCCCAACCATTATCTCATCATCCCAAGCCTCCGTTTTGTCACCTTAAACCTCTGAAAACGTCCATTTTATCATTCCAAACCTTCGTTTGGCCATTCCAACATCCATTTGACTACGTAGTCTTTCATCCTTTTCAAATCTTCCGCCCACTCATTTCAAGTAATCTTTCGTCCATTCCAAGCATCCATCTCCTCATTCTAAGAGTTATTTATCCTTTCCAATCAATTGTTTACTCGTTTCGAACTTTCAATCATTCATCCATTCTAAGCAATCATTAGTTTCGAGTGCTTGATCATTCGTCCATTCCAATCATTTTCCCAAATCTGATCATCTATTTTCTCAATCCGATTATCCAACACTCCATTCCAATCGCCTGTCTCTTCGTTTTAACAGCCCGTTTACCCATTTAAAGAGTCCACCCCACTGTGGGGCGAATCTGCCCCTCCAGGAGGGCAGACACACCCCAGAAGGGGGTAGAGATTCCCCAGGAGGGCAGAGACACCCCAGAAGGGGGCAGAGATGCCCCAGGAGGGAAGAGATGCCCCAGAAGTGGGCAGAGATGCCTGAAGAGGGCAGAGACGCCCCAGAAGGGGGCAAAGACACCACAAGAGGGAAGAGATGCCCCAGGAGGGAAAAGATGCCCCAGAAGGGTAGAGATGCCCCAAGAGGGCAGAGACGCCCCAAAAGGGGGCAGAGACACCCCAAGAGGGAAGAGATGCCCCAAAAGGGGGCAGAGACGCCCCAGGAGGGCACAGACGCCCCTTTGTGAAAATTTTGAAAAACAAACATATCTAGTTCCCAAATCTGACCAGTGACACCAATCCCATATCATATCTTTCAATCCAATCCTAATTCTGAGCACTCATTCACTCGTTCTTAGTATTCATTCATCTATTTTGAATCTTCTTCCCCTCGTTCTGAGAGTCATTCATCTATTCCGAGCACCCCTTTGTCGTCATCAACAATTTTATGAAAGTCATCATTTCATCACCAAAATCACATAAGTGCCACTTAGAACACCATTAGAGTCCATATCCAGCATCAAATCATCCATCCCAATCATCTAGGCTTCATTTTGAGAATTTTGATTTTTGTGCTGAAACTTCCGGAGGCCATAACTTTTGACTCGGGTGTCCATTTGAGCTGAAATTTTACGAGTGGTTGCGTTATGAGATGGCATGTGGATTCCCGACCAACTAGAAGTCCCTCAGACCCCGTTTTCCACATTTTTGAGGCCTCAAACTTTCATCTTGACCCTCAAAATTGCAATTTAGTGTTTTTTCCAGCATTTTGAAAAATCATTTTTGTCAATAACTCAAAATGCGTGTCTCAAATTTGGGGTATTAGTTGGAAATTCATCCTATCTTGGTTTTGGGTATTTTTTGGAAAAAAATTGGACTCTCAAAAGTACGTCCGTGAGGTTTCCTAAAATGGAAAAATTTGACAATTTTTGAAATTTGCCAAATCTAGAAAAATCTGACTATCAGCACCTTACGTCCCTTAATCTCAGGAACTTGGTGTAGAATCAATCCCATCACATCCTCCAATCATTATAAGCTTCAACCCAATCCTAATCTGAGCTTTAATCTAATCCCAATCTGAGCTTAACCAAAACCCTAATCTAAGGTTTAGTCATTTCAACCTTTCATTCATCCATTTTGAACAGTTGTCCTCCCTTTTCAATCATTTGTTTCCCCATTCTGAGTAAACACTCATATATTTCAAACCTTCATCTATCATCTCAAACTCTCGTTCTATCATTCCAATCATCTGTTTACTCGTTCTGAGTAAACATTCATCCATTTCACACATTCTTTCATCATTTTGAACTCTTGTTCTATCATTCTAATCATTCGTTTACTCATTCTGAGTAAATTTTCATCCATTTCACACATCCTTTCATCATTTCGAGCTCTCGTTCTATCCTTTCGATCATCCGTTTACTCGTTCTGAGCAAATGTTCATCCATTTCACACATCCTTTCATCATTCTAAACTCTCTTTCTATCATTTTGATCATATGTTTACTCGTTCCGAGTGAACGTTCATCCATTTCACACATCCTTTCATCATTTTGAACTCTCATTCTATCATTCTGATCATCCGTTTACTCGTTTTGAGTAAACATTCATCCATTTTACACTGCATTTCATCATTCCAAACTCCCGTTCAGTCATTTTGATCATTCGTTTACTCATTTTGAGTAAACGTTCATCCATTTCACACATCCTTTCATCATTCTGAACTCTCATTCTATTGTTTTTGATCATCCGTTTACTCATTCTGAGTAAACATTCATCCATTTCACACCTCCTTTCATCATTCTGAACTCTTGTTCTATCGTTTCGATCATCTGTTTACTCGTTCTGAGTAAACATTCATCCATTTCACACCACCTTCAATCATTTCAAACTCTCATTCTACAATTCCAATCAATCATCTACTCGTTCTGAGTAATCTATCATTCATTTTGAGCTTTCATCTTCTCATTCTGAGAATCATTCATCTATTCTTAGCAGTCATCTACTCGTTCCAAATAATCATTCATCCATCCCCATCAATCATTTACTCATTTTGAGTATCTGTTCATCCACTTTCTTTCATCCATTTCTCCAATCGAATCATCATTTCCCCCATCCAAATCCCTTGAACTTCGTCTCGGGTTATTATCCAAATTGACCTAACTATCTGATCTGATCGTCCTCATCAACATGTGCTTAGGATTGTCATCCATCCTAAGTTAATCATCATCGTTGGCCCAATCAATTCACCTTCAATCTCAAGGTGGATTCAGTGCTACAATCATCCATTTATCCTTTTATCCGATCAATCAGTATCCTAAGTCATCTAAGATAATCTCTGAATGGGATTTGCAGCCTCTTTCGTCATCTTATCCTATCCATCAGTCAATCTTATCAATCATCAATTGATCCAATCCAATCACATCACCTTCGACCTAATCAATCTACTTCCATATTGAAGCAGATTTGGTGTCGATTGTTAGAATCAATCCCATCACATCATCCAATCATCCTAATCTGAGCTTTAATCCAATCCAAATATGAGCTTAACCTAAATCCTGATTTGAGCTTTAGTCCATTTCCATCCCAAATCATTGACCCATCCTCTTTATCCTTTCACCATCATGAATCCTTATCCTCCATCAATAGTGGTCAAGGGAGACCCTAATTACATTGACAATGATAATGAAAGTCTTGTCGATCAAGAGGAATATGACATAGATTCCCTTGACACTATCATTGCTAGTAAGCTTTCTCCACCCACTTTCCAAAATCCAATCACCCTTTCGAGTTATCCCGTTATGTCTTCATCCATGCCTAATCATGTTGCTTATGCTACCTTTGACAAGGGATATCCATCATACCCTTCATCTACATCATCCTCTTATCCAACACCCGCATCCTCTTATCCTAGTCTACCATCTCAATACCCCTATCCTAATCCCCCATCCACATCCTCCTATCTAAATCCTTCATCTGCATATACCCACTACCCTAATCTTCCATGCCAATCTACTCACTCTAATCCTACATTCATACCTTCGTATCCTAATCCAACATCCACATCAACTTATCCTAATCCGACATCTACAGTTCAATATCTCCATCCACCACCCGCATCCTCATGTCCTAATTCACCATTTCTTAACCCTTCATCTAATCTTAATCCCCGATCTATTCCAAGTCTTGCATCTAATCCCATTCCCCCATGTATTCCAAGTCTTGCATCCAATCTCATTCCCCCATCTAATCCTAGTCCACCAATCCATAATCCTTCATCCACTCCTACCATGCCATCTAAACCTAGAGCATTCAAGTTCTTCACTCCAGAAGTTCTCCAAGGACTTATAACAAAGAAGACATCTCTCACTCCACACCTTGAAGTTATGGAATCATGCTATCCCAACCCATCATCCACGGTCATTAGAGACAATACTCTTCTCCACCCAACACCTATCATTGATGATACCACCCCTAGCACCACTCAAACTATTGAAACCATCACATCCTCTGAATCCATTGAGCCCCCATCTCCTACCATCACATCTACCGAATCCATTGAACACCCACTTCCTACTCCAAGAGTTGTCGAACCCATTGACGACACCCTAATCCAATCCACTTCTTCCACTCCTAGTGTCACTAAAATCCATTCCAACGAATGTTTTGAATTTTCCATCCCTCCATCTTCCCCACTCGAAGAGTCCCACCAAGACTCCATTATCATGCCTCTCGCACATGATGAGTCATGCAAGGAGCCTAATCCAAAGCATGTCAACATATCCCCTTCTCTAGATCAAGATCCTACCATCTCATCTAGTCCACCTCAAGATCACAATCCCCCATCCATTCCATCCCATGATCCCCTTGTCATTCAAGCTCCCACTACTCCATCTCCATCGCATGAGCCCACTACCACAACTCTAAATCCTATCATATCCCATAATCCCTCTCCTAATATCACCCATCCAAATGTTGCTATCCCATCATCTCCCTCTCATGATCCCCCATCATCGCCTAAAACTTCTATCCCCACACCACTTGCATATCCCCTTGGTACCCTCACATTCTTCCATGGTGGCCTCCTCGCAGAAGAAAAACACAGTGTATATACCACCCATCATCCTCCACCTAATAATGGACTCGCATCATGTTTTCAGAATAACACAAATCCTATCATGAATCACATGCTCAAGAAAATGAACTATCAAGGAAAAGGTCTAGGCATTCATGAGCAAGGTATTTTAGAGCCCATCCAAGTCAAAGAACAAATCTGCATGCAAGGTCTTTGTCACGTCTCATACTTTCATGATACTTTGACCATGACTTACTTTGACTTATTTTGACCATGACTTATTCTGACCATGACTTATCTTGACCATGACTTATTTTGACCATGACTTTATGAGATTTAATATACGAATTATGATACGTGTTAAAGCAATATAATATACTACAATGCTTTGATGTATGGGAATGTAGAAACAAATAATTGTTTTCTTTCTAGAATTATGAATGCATTTATATAAAATAGGAATGTTGATTAATTATTGTTTAAATTTATGTTTCTACAATGGTTACTAATACACTTTCGTTTTTGCACGCCTGAGTGCATTTGAGTTTCAGGTGATCGAAGGCCCAGGGCGATCGAAGGCCAAGAGTGTGATTGAGGAAAAGAAGGTTAGCTTCCCGACAGGGTAAAAGAGGAGAAGCTCTCGATTACGCACACACCACTTAAAGCATATAGCTACATTAGGTCATGTTTGTTTTCTCAATGTGATTGTGTGAAAATGATAGCATAGCAAATTTAAATTACGGTTTAATTAACCTTAGAAATTGTGAAAATAATATGACTTATCCTATTTTAATTATTCCTCATTTATATTTGAGCAACAAAAGGAAAAAAATCTGTTTTAATAGAAATATAATTAAAAAAATAAAACAAGATAAATAAAAGAATAAATATTGAGTTTTGCATAAATAAAATTCTAACTTTAAATAAAACAAAATAAATAAAAGAATGGGAATATTGTATTTTGCATAAATGAAATCATAGATTTGCATAAAAAGGGATATATATTTCTGTTTTGGTATATGGTTAATTTTCCAAAAGAATGAAGAATGAACAGCCCGAGAGAACATTGGGCTCTGGAAATTCTGTCTTAAAACCAACAATGCAGTTGGCATGTGGCAAACTTTAGAGATTGCATGAGAATTATATCTGTCATCTGGGAATTTTATGCATGATCCTCGAAAAGAGGAAGACAGCTTTAAGAAAGAAAGGAGGACTTCGATTGAGTCATATCCGAGAGTTCTGGAACAGAGGCAAAGAAGGTATTGCTGGGTTTTCTGCACTGGAAGCAAAATTTGCCAGGTTCTTTTCATACTTTGCCTTCTTTTAATTCAAATGGCAGTAAGGAAATGGATGGAATGTAATGCTTTACAAACAACTGAGAATTCTTTCCAATTTTTGTTTTTAAATCTGGGAAATTACTTACTTCTTCTGTTGCAATATAGAATACACATTCTTTTCTTCAGAATTAGGGTTTTATTTCTGTTGCAAATTCTGCAATTTATTAAACTGTTCTGAAGAGTAATTGGAATTATATATGTAATCATATATACATATACATATATATATGCAAAGGAAAATGAATTTCTGTGCATATATATATATATATATCTGCTCATAATGTCTGCATAAAAACTCTGTCATTTCAAAATGTCTTTTGAGATAAATTTGAATGCAGTTTAAACTGGGCAAAGTGTTTTATTTTTTTTTCTGAGTTTTGAAATTTCAATCCGTAGGAAGAGGAAGGGAGTAATTCCCTTGTCCTCCCATGGGAAGGACGTGACCTGTGAGAGGCTCGCGCCCTCCACAGGCCAAGGCCTGTGGAGGAGGCGCGAGCCCCTCACAGCTCGCCCCCTCCCCATGGGAGGGGCAAGGGCTTCCCCTAAGCCCTTACAATGCTCAATGCCAGTAAGGAAACCCTGTAAAATGCCCTGTTCTGTGAGCACGGCCAGTGAATCCTTTAAATAGTGTTAAAAACCAGAAATTCTTTCTTCAAATTACACACAGCTGTACATGAATTTTAATACACACATATATATATGTATGTATACATATACATTTGGCTGTATATACATACATATATATTTATTTATTTATATATATACATACATATATTGATATCCATGCATATATGTGCCAAAATACAAGTTAAAACAGGAAAATCATTTCCAGAAATTAGTATGAATTCTGTAATTATACACAGATATCTCAGAGTTGTCAAACCTGAAACAAGAACAGAAATGTCTTGAGAAACCATGTAAACTGGAAAGCATCTTGATATCCATGCTTATATGTGCCAAAATACAAGTTGAAAACAGGGAAAATCATTTCTAGAAAGTAGTATGAACTTGTTAATTATACACAAAGATCTCAGAATTGTTAAACCTGAAACAAGAATAGAAATGTTCTGAAGAAACCATGTAAACTGGAAAGCATCTTAATTGATTAAACATATACTTACTTACAGCAGAACAATCCTGAGTAAAGGAATACAACATCAAATTTTGAACGAAAGATTATCTTTCAAACCTCAGAATTTATGAATAAATTGCACGGTTTCAGTATATTATTATTACTCTGTAACCTGTATTGAAATTAGGAATTAAACTGTCAGTCAGCTTGAGCTTGGAAGGAATAGAAATGCATGCTGAAAATAGAAAACACTGTTCTTACTTTCTATTAGTGCATTGAAAAGCATTATGATAGATATGTTCATCTTTAAAAACAGAGCCTTTATCCAAATCAAATGACATTTTACTACTGAAATTACAAAGGAGGTTCTGAATTGCATATTTGAAAATTCTTATAGAAATAATTGAATGCTTGAAAACATGTACAAAAATGCATAATTTTATGCTTTAGTATTTATTTATACTTCACTATGGTAACTTCCGGGACAAGGTGCCGAAGGTGGGAAAACAGAGACGGTAGTATTACCTTTTCTAAACTACCATTTACTTGTAATATTTATGCTTGGCCAAGCACTGTACCATTGAAATAGATGGATTTTTTTTTAAAAGCCTAGAAACATTTATGTATTTGAGTCTCTGCCACCTCCTGTTGCAAGAAATGTGTTTATTTCTCATGTTAGAAATGCATATAGGCATCAGGCACGCATCGAGAGTTCCCTCCTGTTTTACTGTTTCGGGTTGCTAGGCTCCTTTATGCAGGGCCGGGGATTCCTTCGAGTTAGGAAGGGACCCGGGGAAGTCATGGACTTCGTGGTTGGGCGGAAAAGGCGCCTGAATCACATTCTTGGCCCCAGCTCGCAAGAAGACCGAAGGTGTCACGGCGGTTGGTGGTTCCAAGTTTTATTTGCTATTAATGTACTTGTGTATTATTCAGCATTGGCTTGTGAAGCCCATTTTTAATGTATATGTAATTGACATTCTCTGTTGTAACTTTGAAATAGAAGTATGATTTGAAATGTAACATTGTTTTGAGGAGTTAAAATTTTTATAACTCAACATAGAAAAGATGTTTCTAGTTAGAATTGTTGATTCTTCCAAGTAAGGTTGAATACATTTGAAATACTTATGTTTTATATAATCCTGATACATTACATTGATGTATTTATTATATATATGAAATGCAACTTAAATTCTCTTTATTAATATCATTTGAAAGTGTTATGAACAATGTTGACTTCTTGGAAACCCTTTTATAATGGTTTGGAATAAATTTAATACTCTTAATTTCTCTTTAATGCTGATTTAAATGGATTGAAAACACTCTTAATTTTCCGAGCGCTACATCTTGGTATCAGAGCAGCATGGTTCAACTCTAGGACCTATGCCTAACTACGTATGACGTTGTGTCTTAATCAGGGGGACCTAAAATGGAAAATAGAGTGTACCAACAAATTGGTGGATCTCGTGGAGGTCCCAATGATAAACTAGATCAAATTTTGGCCTTGCTGCAAAGCCAGGGGGCTAGAATTGAGGAATTAGAACAAGGGAGGCGAGATGGCCATCAAGGATTAAACGCAAACGAAACTGATAGAGAAGCAAATGCTGAACCACCTGGAAAAGAGGAAAAGCTAAATAGGGTGGCAGAGGAGCTGGGAAAAGACCTAAAGAAGGTCGCTCCTCCGAAGTTTGATGGGAGAACCTTTGGAGATGGGGCAGAAGCTTGGGTTATAGAAATGGAGAGGTATTTCGCCCTACGAAATCTATCAGATGAAACAAAAGCGGAATGGGGTTCATATCAACTCACCGGTGAGGCCGCTACTTGGTGGGAAAATGAAAGGGCGGATAAGCAGTTTATGCATGGAAAGGTAACTTGGGATAAGTTCCTACAACTATTTAGGAAGAGGTGGTTACCACAATCTCATTTTGATAAGAAAATGACAGAATTCCAGGTACTTGTACAGGGTGGCATGACAGTGACTCAATATTGGGAGAAATTCTCTCACTTGCTTAAGTACGCACCCCAATACCAGCATGATGAGAGATTCCGAGTTCAAAAATTTATTTTGGGGCTTAGACCTCAAATTGGAAATGAAATAGATCTGCATAATCCAGCCACCATGGATGAAGTTTTTGATTTAGCAATCAAACAGGAACACAAATTGCAACAAGCTGCTAACTATAGGAAGAGCAGGGAAGCCAAGTATGGCAATAAGAAATCCCAAGGGAATCGTCAAGGTAACAGCAATCAGGGTGGTCAGAGCAAACAGGACAGTCAAGGGAATGAGAACAGGCAAATCAGAAATTTGAAGAGGGATGGTAGTCCTCAGGACCGCAATGAAGGAAACAGGAACAATAACAACAAGAAGGGCAACTACAATAAGAGGAATGATAATAACAGAAGAGATTTTTCTGACAAGCCCAAAGCACCTCGTGGAGGATGTTATACCTGTGGTGGCGAGCATTACGCCAGTGTGTGCCCTCAGAGAAATAACAAGCAAAATAACATAAATCAACATCATATTCATGCGGCGGTTGACAATCGTCAGGCAGATTATCAAACAACTCCCATCCAGTTATCAGGTAAATTATTTGGATACCCTGTTTCTGTTCTAATTGATACAGGTGCTACTGATAGCTTTATAGATCCTCATGTTTTGACAAAATTATCAGTTAGACCAAGTTTTATGGAAAATTCTTGGAAAGTTCAGTATGGAAACCGGGTAGAGAAGAAGGTAGAGCAATGCATGTATTTCAGCAAACTTGAACTCCCTAACCTTCAGACGCAGGTGAACTTGAATGTTGCACCATTAGGGTCTTACGATGTGATATTAGAGATAAATTGGCTCTCTGAACATAAAGCTCTTGTGGATTGTGAAGAGAAGTCAATTAAGTGTCTTGATGACCGAGGAAACCAAGTGGAGCTTTGTGGCATTAAAAAGCCATTAGAGCTTAGGCAAGTTTCCACCATGTAGTTGAAAAAGGCAAGTCGGAAGGGATGCTCTATCTTTGCAATAAAAGTCAAGGACCTTGATGAGAAAGAATCCTCAATTAATGATCATCCCATTCTGAAAGAATTTGAGGATGTTTTTCCTACAGAATTGACTGAGCTCCCGCCTAAGCGTGTGTTTGATTTTTCTATTGATCTGATTCCAGGAGCAGAACCTCAGTCTAAGGCTCCTTACAGGATGAATACAACGGAATTATTTGAGCTCAAGGCCCAACTAGAAGAATTACTGAAGCAAGGTCTTATTAGGCCAAGCGTGTCACCTTGGGGAGCACCCGTCATCTTTGTGAAAAAGAAGGATGGTACCTTGAGGTTGTGCATTGATTATAGAATGCTTAACAAGGTCACTATCAAGAATAAATATATGCTTCCCCGCATCGATGATTTGTTTGATCAGCTGAAAGATGCCAAGGTATTCTCAAAAATTGATTTAAGATCAGGATACCACCAGTTGAGACTGAAGGAAGAAGACATTCACAAAACTGCCTTCAGAACCAGGTATGGGCACTATGAGTTTACTGTGCTACCATTTGGGCTAAGTAATGCTCCTGCAGCTTTCATGAACCTGATGAATAGTGTCTTCCGAGATTGTTTGGATAATTTTGTCCTAATTTTTCTTGACGATATTTTGATCTATTCTAAGTCAGAGGAAGAACATGAGAAGCATTTGAGGATTGTGTTGCAGCGTCTAAGGGAACATAAGCTGTATGGAAAAATGTCTAAATGTACCTTCTTCCAATCCGAAGTGCATTATTTAGGTCATGTGATTTCAGCGGAAGGGGTAAGAGTGGACCCAGAGAAGATTAAGGCAATTATGGATTGGCCAGCACCGCAAAATGTCTCTGAAGTTTGAAGTTTCATGGGACTTGCAGGCTACTATAGGAAGTTTGTTCAGGGGTTCTCAACAATTGCAGCACCCATCACTGCACTGCAGAAGAAGGAAAAGAAGTTTGAATGGAGCGATAGATGTGAGAAAGCTTTTCAGCTGCTTAAGAAGAAACTCACTACCGCACCCATCCTAGTTGTGCCAGATCCGAATGGCCATTTTATAGTTATTACTGATGCATCAGGGGAAGGGGTAGGTGCAGTTCTTATGCAAGAAGGGCAAGTGGTAGCTTATGAATCAAGGAAGTTAAAACAGCATGAATTAAATTATGCGCCACATGACTTAGAATTGGCAGCCATAGTCCATGCTTTACAAATGTGGAGGCATTATCTCTTGGGAAAGCTTTTCGAACTTAAGACAGACCATGCAGGACTGAGATATATCTTCACTCAGCCTAATCTCAATGCCCGACAAAGGCGATGGCTGGAATTCCTGAGTGAGTATGATTTTGGGATTGAATATATTAAAGGTAAGGAAAACAGAGTGGCTGATGCCCTGAGTAGAAGGAGACACCTTGCAGCCATGGTTACCATAAAATTAGATTTCAGGCAACAAGTAGTGCAATCCTCCTTTGGGGATGAACACTATGAAAAGGTGAAACAAGCCCTTGGGGTAAATTCCTCCGATCGTCGATATGAGGGTTATATGTTAGAATCAGATGGACTTTTGAGATACCAGGGACGAATGTACATTCCTAGTTCTGCAAACTTGAGAGAGTTGGTGCTAGAAGAATTCCACAATGCACCATACTCAGGACATCCCGGTATTACAAAAATGATGGAAGGACTTAGGCCACTGTACTTCTGGCCAGGACTTAAAAGGGATATTACGTCCCATGTAGCCCGATGCTTAGAGTGCCAGCAAGTCAAAGCTGAGCATGTACATCCGGCAGGACTCTTATATCCTCACAGGGTACCAGAGTATAAATGGCAGGTTATCACTATGGATTTTATTCAAGGGTTACCAATGTCTAAAAACCGACATGATACCATCTTGGTTGTGGTGGATAAATTGACAAAGGTAGCTCATTTCATTCCTGGGAATCTCAAGGATGGATCAATGGTTTTAGCAAGAAAGTTTGTTCAGGAAATCTTCCGGTTGCATGGAGTGCCAGAGATGATCATCTCAGATCGAGACACTCGAATGACTTCTAGGTTTTGGATTACATTAAACTCTTCCCTGGGAACTAAATTAAATTTCAGTTCCGCATATCATCCTCAGACCGATGGTCAAACAGAGAGGGTGAACCAGGTAGTAGAAGATCTCCTCCGCATGTACTGTATGGAGCAGCAATATAAGTGGGAGGAGTATTTGCCTTTGGTGGAGTTTTCCTACAACAACTCCTACCATGCTTCTTTGGGCATGGCACCTTTTGAAGCCCTTTATGGACGTAAATGTTGGACACCCATTAGTTGGGACAGAGTAGAAGACAGGGTGGTGATTGGCCCTGAGATGCTTAGAGAAATGGAAGACCAAATGAAAATCATTAAGGAAAAGTTGAAGCAGGCTGCAGATAGACAGAAGAGTCTAGCAGATAAGAACCGGAGCTTTAGGCAGTTCTCTGCAGGAGATAAGGTCTTTTTGAGGGTTCGGCCGCATAAGAGTTCAATCTCTTTCGGCAAGAACTCTAAGTTGGCTCCTAGATTTGTTGGCCCTTTTGATGTTTTGGAGGTGGTGAATCCGGTTGCTTACAGGCTTGCTCTGCCACCAGCTCTATCCCGGATACATAATGTGTTTCATGTTTCAGTACTTAAGCCATACCATCCAGATATTGCTCATATCCTTGATTGGCGTGCATTGCAGGTCCAGGACCCAGGGGTGATACAGGTGGAACCCGTCAGGATTCTGGAAGAGCGCAACGTTAAGTTGCGTAATAGAGACATTATGCAATACAGGGTCCAGTGGGACCAGTATTCGGTGGATAATGCCACCTGGGAGAATGCTGAGGATATAGATAGAATCTTTCCTCATTTGATACATTAGCACATTTATATTTTCTTTTATAGAGACTTACGAAGTACTAATATCTCAATTTTGCTATGTAATTTGCTTTTAGACATCGAGACGATGTCTCTTCTCAAGAGGGGAAGGATGTCACATCTCATACTTTGATGATACTTTGACCATGACTTACTTTGACTTATTTTGACCATGACTTATTCTGACCATGACTTATCTTGACCATGACTTATTTTGACCATGACTTTATGAGATTTAATATACGAATTATGATACGTGTTAAAGCAATATAATATACTACAATGCTTTGATGTATGGGAATGTAGAAACAAATAATTGTTTTCTTTCTAGAATTATGAATGCATTTATATAAAATAGGAATGTTGATTAATTATTGTTTAAATTTATGTTTCTACAATGGTTACTAATACACTTTCGTTTTTGCACGCCTGAGTGCATTTGAGTTTCAGGTGATCGAAGGCCCAGGGCGATCGAAGGCCAAGAGTGTGATTGAGGAAAAGAAGGTTAGCTTCCCGACAGGGTAAAAGAGGAGAAGCTCTCGATTACGCACACACCACTTAAAGCATGTAGCTGCATTAGGTCATGTTTGTTTTCTCAATGTGATTGCGTGAAAATGATAGCATAGCAAATTTAAATTACGGTTTAATTAACCTTAGAAATTGTGAAAATAATATGACTTATCCTATTTTAATTATTCCTCATTTATATTTGAGCAACAAAAGGAAAAATCTGTTTTAATAGAAATATAATTAAAAAAATAAAACAAGATAAATAAAAGAATAAATATTGAGTTTTGCATAAATAAAATTCTAACTTTAAATAAAACAAAATAAATAAAAGAATGGGAATATTGTATTTTGCATAAATGAAATCATAGATTTGCATAAAAAGGGATATATATTTCTGTTTTGGTATATGGTTAATTTTCCAAAAGAATGAAGAATGAACAGCCCGAGAGAACATTGGGCTCTGGAAATTCTGTCTTAAAACCAACAATGCAGTTGGCATGTGGCAAACTTTAGAGATTGCATGAGAATTATATCTGTCATCTGGGAATTTTATGCATGATCCTCGAAAAGAGGAAGACAGCTTTAAGAAAGAAAGGAGGACTTCGATTGAGTCATATCCGAGAGTTCTGGAACAGAGGCAAAGAAGGTATTGCTGGGTTTTCTGCACTGGAAGCAAAATTTGCCAGGTTCTTTTCATACTTTTCCTTCTTTTAATTCAAATGGCAGTAAGGAAATGGATGGAATGTAATGCTTTACAAACAACTGAGAATTCTTTCCAATTTTCATTTTTAAATCTGGGAAATTGCTTACTTCTTCTGTTGCAATATAGAATACACATTCTTTTCTTTAGAATTAGGGTTTTATTTCTGTTGCAAATTCTGCAATTTATTAAACTGTTCTGAAGAGTAATTGGAATTATATATGTAATCATATATACATATACATATATATATGCACAGGAAAATGAATTTCCGTGCATATATATATATATATATATATATATATATATATATATATATATATATATATATATATATATATATATATATATATATATATATATATATATATATATCTCTGCTCATAATGTCTGCATAAAAACTCTGTCATTTCAAAATGTCTTTTGAGATAAATTCGAATGCAGTTTAAACTGGGCAAAGTGTTTTATTTTTTTCTGAGTTTTGAAATTTCAATCCGTAGGAAGAGGAAGGGAGTAATTCCCTTGTCCTCCCATGGGAAGGACGCGACCTGTGAGAGGCTCGCGCCCTCCACAGGCCGCGGCCTGTGGAGGAGGCGCGAGCCCCTCACAGCTCGCCCCCTCCCCATGGGAGGGGCAAGGGCTTCCCCTAAGCCCTTACAATGCTCAATGCCAGTAAGGAAACCCTGTAAAATGCCCTGTTCTGTGAGCACGGCCAGTGAATCCTTTAAATAGTGTTAAAAACCAGAAATTCTTTCTTCAAATTACACACAGCTGTACATGAATTTTAATACACATATATATATATATATGTATGTATACATATACATTTGGCTGTATATACATACATATATATATATATTTATATATATACATACATATATTGATATCCATGCATATATGTGCCAAAATACAAGTTAAAACAGGAAAATCATTTCCAGAAATTAGTATGAATTCTGTAATTATACACAGATATCTCAGAGTTGTCAAACCTGAAACAAGAACAGAAATGTCTTGAGAAACCATGTAAACTGGAAAGCATCTTGATATCCATGCTTATATGTGCCAAAATACAAGTTGAAAACAGGGAAAATCATTTCCAGAAAGTAGTATGAACTTGTTAATTATACACAAAGATCTCAGAATTGTTAAACCTGAAACAAGAATAGAAATGTTCTGAAGAAACCATGTAAACTGGAAAGCATCTTAATTGCTTAAACATATACTTACTTACAGCAGAACAATCCTGAGTAAAGGAATACAACATCAAATTTTGAACGAAAGATTATCTTTCAAACCTCAGAATTTATGAATAAATTGCACTGTTTCAGTATATTATTATTACTCTGTAACCTGTATTGAAATTAGGAATTAAACTGTCAGTCAGCCTGAGCTTGGAAGGAATAGAAATGCATGCTGAAAACAGAAAACACTGTTCTTACTTTCTATTAGTGCATTGAAAAGCATTATGATAGATATGTTCATCTTTAAAAACAGAGCCTTTATCCAAATCAAATGACATTTTACTACTGAAATTACAAAGGAGGTTCTGAATTGCATATTTGAAAATTCTTATAGAAATAATTGAATGCTTGAAAACATGTACGAAAATGCATAATTTTCTACTTTAGTATTTATTTATACTTCACTATGGTAACTTCCGGGACAGGGTGCCGAAGGTGGGCAAACAGAGACGGTAGTATTACCTTTTCTAAACTACCATTTACTTGTAATATTTATGCTTGGCCAAGCACTGTACCATTGAAATAGATGGATTTTTTTTTAAAAGCCTAGAAACATTTATGTATTTGAGTCTCTGCCACCTCCTGTTGCAAGAAATGTGTTTATTTCTCATGTTAGAAATGCATATAAGCATCAGGCACGCATCGAGATTTCCCTCCTGTTTTACTGTTTCGGGTTGCTAGGCTCCTTTATGCAGGGCCAGGGATTCCTTCGAGTTAGGAAGGGACCCGGGGAAGTCATGGACTTCGTGGTTGGGCGGAAAAGGTGCCTGAATCACATTCTTGGCCCCAGCTCGCAAGAAGACCGAAGGTGTCACGGCGGTTGGTGGTTCCAAGTTTTATTTGCTATTAATGTACTTGTGTATTATTCAGCATTGGCTTGTGAAGCCCATTTTTAATGTATATGTAATTGACATTCTCTATTGTAACTTTGAAATAGAAGTATGATTTGAAATGTAACATTGTTTTGAGGAGTTAAAATTTTTATAACTCAGCATAGAAAAGATGTTTGTAGTTAGAATTGTTGATTCTTCCAAGTAAGGTTGAATACATTTGAAATACTTATGTTTTATATAATCCTGATACATTACATTGATGTATTTATTATATATATGAAATGCAACTTAAATTCTCTTTATTAATATCATTTGAAAGTGTTATGAACAATGTTGACTTCTTGGAAACCCTTTTATAATTGTTTGGAATAAATTTAATACTCTTAATTTCTCTTTAATGCTGATTTAAATGGATTGAAAACACTCTTAATTTTCCGAGCGCTACAGTCTTGGACTTATTTCCCAAGACTCACAATCTAAAGATGTTGGTACAACCTCTAGACATCCTCACCGAGCCTTTTCCAAAAGAAATGTCAGCTCTTCCCATCATTCCACTAGACCATATGTTGCCATCCCTCCTCCTCTATCATATCGCCTCAAAACCACCGTCCATATACCTCCTTCATCTGTTCCATCCATTTTGGGTCCTTACATCCCTCCATCTACCATCTCCAATCCTCCATCTACCATGCCCATGTTTCCTCCAGGTCCCACATCTATTCTGGGCTCCTATATCCTAAAATCACCTCCTCCATCTCGTCCTATCCATCCTTTCATCCATTCATCACCTATCCATCTCATCCATCATAAACATCCCTCTTACATACCCCATAGTCAGGATCAACAAAGGCACATACCTAAACATCCTCCATCTACACATAATCCCTATACTCCTACCTCCATCACTCCACATCATCCATCTCCTCACACACATCCCATTGATACTAAAAGCACTTTGGTTGTTAAAGAAAAAATGCATAAATCTAAACATCCACATGAATCTAAGGCTCCTCATGTCCCCTCCAAAAGACATGGTGAAGAGAAGAAAAATCTAAATCTAAATCAAATCCGTAGGCCACAAAGGCCCACCAAAGCAAAGATCAAAACCATGTGGATCCCAAAGAAAAAAGATGCAATTCCATCACATGAAAAATCTATAAGAACATCCAAAGTCGCTAATCCAAAAGCTAATCATACACCCCTTTCATCTCCTAAGTATGTTTTAGGTCCCTATGTCCCGAAATTCACCATTCCATCTCCTCCATTATCCCCACATTCTCCATCCTTTAATCCTATTATCTTTTCGCATCCACCACCACATGTGCCAATGTTGGTCCTGAACACATCTCCCCATCACATATCCACCCCATCATTCCATCCATACCCTTTGCAGCATCCCATCCATTATCCCATGTATCTCCCCTCTCAAATCCCTCTAATTCATCCTCTTGCATAATCCATTTATCCTCATAAGGTTGTACCAACATCCAACAGTTGGTTTGAACAAGGGCTATTAATGCCTCATATAGAACTTGAAGCTTAAGTCCTCCATCCATATCCTTATCGCATGTCTTCTAAATCCACTTATTTGCCTCCCTATCCTCATCTCCTTTTGCCTAATATCCAAAAATTCAAAAAAAAATCCCACAAAAATCCAAAAGTCAAAAAAAAATCCACAAAAATTCCAAAAAGTCAAAAAAAATCCAAAAAAATAAAAATAAAAAAATAGTAAAGAAATAATTCATCCAATGGTGAAAACTTGGAAAACAAGCACCTTGGATAAGTGCCATGATGAAAACCTGGCAAATAGGCATCATGCGTAAATCCCCATCTGCACTTGGGGGAAACTTCCTGATATACATTCCCCTCATCCGCTATGCACCCGTCTTCCTGTTATCCGTCCTCTTCATAAATCCCCTCCATCCCACCTATCTTCCACATCCTACCATCATATCCCATTTATCTCCTATCCCTTCATCCTTCTTGTGATCTTGGTCAAAACAAGGGCACCTATCTATACATGCTTTGGCCACCTCTTGGTATACATTCCCTTCATCCATGCTCTGTTGTATTCCTTGGTCACCCATCCTATCCTCCTCTAGTTATCTCCTTTTCCCATCCTTGTCTTCCATCCCTCATGCCTCATCATATATGACATATCTAGAGTGGGGGCATCTGCTTCCTTTGTGACATAGTCCTTGGGACATCATCTATCATAACATCCCTTCATATCCCTATCCATCTATCACAACATCCTTCCATCTCCCCATCCTTATCTTCGTATCCATCTATCCTAGCATACCTTTCATCTCCCCATCCTTATCTTCCTATCCATCCAAAAAATCCCTCCATCCCCCATCCCTATATCTCTATCCATTCTTCCATCTTTATCCTCATCCCATCTCATCCCATCTCACAATCCCTTGTCATTGGTATCTAGCTATAGGCCTCCCTCCATGCAACCCGATGCCATTTATCTAATCGTCCTCACTCCTACTTCTCTTGTACATCTTTCCAATCCCCTATCACTTTTCCTCTCTCCATCATATCATCCTCCCAAGTCATTTTAATGATTTGGATAACTATCCCATCCCTGAGCTTTATGTGATCGTCATCATTCTATCCAATTCAATAGGTTTATTCAATCTCATCATAACGGTCCCATATTTTTATCCACTTATCCTATCATCATCCTTTATCCATCGTTTTCCTTTGGTCTTTGGTCAACTACGTTGCCCCTGCGCTTTCACGTAGGCAAGGTCGATCACTTGATCTACCCCTGAGGCTCCTCTATCATCTATCGTCTATCGTCTATCGTTCCATCATTGATCTTCATTGTCCACTTGGCTCCTCTATCGTCTAGCGTCATTCTTTCTGCTTTTTCCATCTGCTCTTTTATCATTTATCATCAATCACCATTGTCCACTTTTCTCCTTTTCTCCATCCTATCTTTATCATCCACCGAATCTCCATCTGTGATCAATCGACAGCCTTTTATCGAACTACAAGGGCTCTGTGCTTCTACGTAGGCAAGGCTAATCTTTGATCGGCCCCCGAGCCCCTAGGTCTTTAGGGTGTGTCAGTCTCATATCTTGTCTCCCTTGTGTCGTGTCATCAAGCTATTCCCTTATCTAGCTAGTTCTTAACAAACAAGATTCACTTGTATCAACAAATCCAATCAGTTTTGAATACCTTGTGTCATTTAGTCTAGTAACCATCAGCGGTCTCAACAGGATGCACCCTTCCTAATAGACCTCATCAATCCCATCCATCCCCTTGATCCTATGGCAACGGACATTTGAAATTGATTGTGATCTTTTGATACTTTTGGCTTTTGTTTATCATTTGAGCTCCCTATGATCCACCATATCATGGTGTGCTTTGACTAGTCCACATAGGGGCATATCTTGATCTTTTGTTTGTTTGTGTCTTCTTGGTTGTCCCACATAGTACCCACCAAGATCTTTGTGGTCTTGTGTTACGCTGGGGCATCCTCGTGTGCTTGTGGTTATTCCAATACCTGGCCCGACCAAAGTCATGGCGAATTTGGGGTGTTGGGATAGCCTTTTTGTCTGTTGTGTTTGTTTCATGCATTAGACACTAATATTCCTTGGTTCGACATACCCTAGCACTTGGTGTCTTATGCTATAACAAAAATCAGTTCTCCGAAGATGGCAAATTG
Source organism: Sequoia sempervirens (assembly GCA_007258455.2). Taxonomy (NCBI): domain Eukaryota; kingdom Viridiplantae; phylum Streptophyta; class Pinopsida; order Cupressales; family Cupressaceae; genus Sequoia; species Sequoia sempervirens. Next base: position 567,850,564 of record VDFB02058242.1, read on the forward strand.
CATTAGGATTGCATTTCATTTCTATCATCTTGCATGCATCCCCCATCCATTCATCCTTCATCCTCATCTCACATCTTTATCCAACCCCCATCCATTCCCTTTAGCCTCAATCATCTAATCATATCCTTGGTCTTGTTCCCAGTCTTGTTACAAGCCTTGATCCAATCATCCTCATCATTCTCATCATCATCATCATCCCATTTTATTCTTCCATATCCCTTGATTGTTGTTTAGGATGTATCCTTCCCTCGTCAACAACACTTTCATCATCATCATCGGGAGGTACTCTTCCCTATCCTTTAGTGGTGTTTGGGATGTATCCTTCCCTCATCAATACCACTCATTGGGATGTATCCTTCCCTATCCTCATTGACAACATTCCATCCATCCTCAACCCCTTTTGGCTTGTACCTTGATTGGGGCAACATCATCTTTTCTGCATCCATTTTTGTTTCCCAACCTCCTATCACATTTTCATCCTTTCATATCCATCCCTTTGCATCCTCTTCCTCATCTCCCATTTCATCATCTCATCCATTTCAAGAGCACATCTGTGTTCTCTTGAACCCGCATGTCCTCTCAAGGGGAAATCCTCAATCCCTAACCTTCATCTTCACCCCCATCATCTTTCTTCCTAGTCATCCCTTTGATGACTAGGGCATCCTTCCCAATCTAACCATCTTCTGGGTTCTATGTTTTAATATTCTTTGAAATGGTGCTACTTCGTAACACCATCTCAAAGAGGGGAAAAATGTAGACATCCAAATTTGGACACTTAATTTCTCCAAATTTATTACTTTTCATCTAAACATCCTCTTATCCAAGTTAATTAAGTAATATTACTATTATTTAATTAATATCCTTAATTCTGCCAAATCCCTAAGGTATTTAATTAAATACCTTACCCTCCTTAATTAATCCCCTTTTCATCAAATGAATTAAATAAATATTACATTTATTTAATTCCTAACATGTCATTTTCATCTAATCCTAATCCATCTCCTAGTCTCTTCATTAAGGATGTGCACATGCCTAATCCTTGATTAGGATGTGTCACATCCTCCAACTTTTGCAAGTTGGCTTCTAATCCTCATTAACCCCTAATTATCCTCTAATTACTAATTAGTTAAACCTAATTAGTACCTTAGTCAACTCTCCCCATCCCCCAAGGAATTTTTAATTCTTTTTTATTCACCCTAGGCTCCTCTCTTCCCCATGTGAATTTTTAATTCACATTTTATTCCTTCTAGAATCCCCTTTTCCCATGCATCTTCTAGAATCTTTGACTTCTCACATCAAGTCACATGTGACAAATTCCCACCTTTTGGGAACCTTGTCTTATCCACTAAATTCTTCCAATTATTGTGAATTTTTAATTCACTTTTATTCTCCCAAAGCTTTCCCCTTCCCCATGTGATCATTGAAAGGTCACATCAAAGTACTTGGAAGGTACTTGTCCTTCCTCCACATCGTGTACCTCTCTTCCACATCACCTACACATCATCCTACCTTTATCCACTTCACATTCCACATGTCAAAATGTGAGGGCTTGTGAGTCCTCAACTCACCTTAGCCCTTCATCTTGACTTTGTTGAATAAATATCAACCATTGAATTCTCTAGAGAATTCAAGTTGCTTTATAAATATCCCTTCCTCTAAGGCATTTAGAAGACTTAGCCATTTTGCAACTAAATGCTGTCATTTTGTGCACTCATTTAGCCATCAATTTCATCCATCTTCATTTGCATCCAAGCACATAGTCAAATTCTTCATTTAGCCACATCAAGAGCCATCAAGGAGCATACAAATCAATCCAAATCAAGGGCCAACCAAGGAGTTTTAGCTGCAAGGAGGAAGGTATAACCATTTATCTTCATTTAACATTTTCCTCTTTGTATTTTCAAATTCCTTAGGCTAATCTTGAGGTGTTTCATTATGTTTTCCATTGCATTTTAATTGCTTAGAATAGGTTAAACATTTTGATATCACAGCAGTATATGATCCAGTGGTGGTCAGATCTATTCATGGCTAGTATGAAGGGCTTGTGTAGGGTACCATCGGGCCAATCATTGTATTAACCGCAGGGTTTGCAACTGTCAAATCTTGTATATCGGCGCCCTTTGTATCTTCACTTGTCGGTTGTCCTCTCCAATCATCGGCATTCACTAATCCGACATCATACTCCATCGGCCAAGGTATGAGTTTTTCCATTCTCCAGCGTACGATCTAGCAATCGGTATATTGCATCTACCTTGGCGGTCACCTCACAGTGGATCTGGTATGAAGCATTTCACATCGACGGTGACAACGTCATTGAGTTTTCCATGGGTCAAGGTCGTTACTGTCGGTCGGTGTACTAGTCTGCAATCCGTCCAATCACATCATTGCCGGTACAAGGCTTCAATCGGTGGCAATGACCTATATTTCTTGGATCCCTGCAGCGTGGGTATGTTGTGTATTTGTCGGCTGACTTAAAGGGTCCGGTCTTGGAAAAATAAAGTTGATACATAGCGTATTCCTCTGGTCACTCCCATTTTTCTCCGCTGGTATGACCTACATCTCGGCGGGTATGAAGATCTTGCATCGGCGGTACAGATCCATCGACATATTTTTTTTTGGGATTTTTTGCATAGCATCTATTTCCCCTAATTTTGGTTAGTTTTTTCAAAAGAGGGAAAGTTTTTTTTTTTTAAAAAGCTTTCTATTTCCTTAAAAAAAAAATGACGGTTTTTTTTGGAGATTTTTAAAAGTTTCTATAAAACTCATTTATTTCCAAATAAAGAGGGAAAAGCCAATGGTCATTCAGCCCCAAATTTTTGCAATGATTTTTTCATCGTCAAAGCTGCGACAAAGGAGTTGCTTTCTGATTTTGTGCAGGAATTTGTTTTTCTTCTCTCATCATGGATTTTCCAAAAGTTGTACTTCTAACTCCATTTAATTATCATGAGTGGAAATCTCAGATGGAGTTGCTACTGTTAAAGTTGAAGCTGCAACGAATCACTTTTGGTCAAGATCCAAAACCACATGGAGCAAAAGAGAAAATAAAATGGTTTGATAGAAGAGATGAAGCCCTCGGTAATCTTCTTCTGTCCATTTCTCCAGATCTTAGATATCATGTTGAGTCTTGCACACATCCTCATGAAGTTTGGACTACATTAGAGAGCCTCTTTGGTAAGCCAGACAAGCTAAGGAAATTTAAGTTGGAAAATGAACTGATGGGTCTTAATCCTTTGGATTTTGACAATATTCAAGACTTTTTCTCTAAGCTCAACTCTCTCAGATTGTAGTTATCAAAATGTGGGGTTGTTAAAGAGGATGAACAAATGATACTTTTTATTCTTGCTAAGCTTGGTTCTTCATATTCTTTGTTTGTTTCTACTTTCTATGCTACAATGGATGCTCTTGGCAATACATATAAAATGCCTTCTATTGATGAATTTGCTGCACAACTCACAAGGGAACAAGCAAAGTTGATGCACATGGGTACATTGAAGTCTTCAACATCTCAAGCTCTTATTGTGAATGATACAAAGGCTTCAAGTGGCAAAGGAAAGAAGCACAAAAAGGAAACCAAGTCAAATGAGCAAGGTAAAGATTCTCCTTCACATGGCACTCCTAAGTCCTCATCCTCTTCAAAGGAGGAATCGAAAAAAAAAAAAAAGTCCAAATGTGCATATTGCAAAAGGTTAGGACATGATGAGCATAGATGTTATAATAAGAAGATTGATGAACTCACACACCTTCTTCAAAAGAATAACATTCAGCTGCCCTCATCAGTGTCTTCTACTTCTTCTTCACCATCACAATCGGTAGCTCCATCATCATCACAGTCAGAGAACACAACATCCACTTCTGGGCTACATAATATGAAAGGGCATGCACTCTTGGCCTCTACAGGTCCTAATTCTCAAGGATGGCTTCTTGATTCAGGGGCATCTCATCATATGGCATCTTCACAGGAAATGTTCTCTTCTTTTGAGCCTTGTAATTCACCTCACATTATGATGGGTAACAATACATTCATGAAGGTAAGTGGGAAGGGTTCTATTGGTATTGGGGAAGGGACTTTCAATGATGTTCTTTGTGTTCCTTCCTTGACCACTAATCTCCTTTCTATTTATCAAATTACTCATGGGGTTCAAGGTAAAACAGTTGAGTTCACTCCTGATAGGGTTTATATAAGGGACTTGGAGACTAGGGATATTGTTGGAATCAAGATGGTTGATCATTCATCTCAAGTATATTCTTTTTCACATTTTGCTTTAGAAGTTGATAATGTTCCTTTGACTGCATCACACACTCCATTGAGTGTGACCCATATTAGTGAGGAGAAGTTTGGTCATCTACACCTTGGTATTTTAGAGACCAGTGCTGAACTTCCTACTCCTCCACCTCCTGCTTCTTCAGCCATTGTTGCTTCTATTCAGCAGAATAATCATAGTTTTTTAGATCTTGCTTTGTGTGATGATTATTTGACAGGGATTTCTAACTTGTTCCTAGAGTCTCATACTACAGATTTGGAGGAGACACTTGAGGGAATTTCTCTCCTCTTTGATGAGTTTCAGCATAACTATTACACCATCTTCTTTGTCTTTGGAGATTGATATTCACGAGCCTCCTCCATCACTTGATTTGTCATGTTTCTTGGTTGGGTTTGACCATGATTATGTTGTGGCTCATTCAAGCTTGGAAGATCCTACTCAGTTTTCAGAGGCATACATGTTGAGCATTCATTCTTCCTCTTTTCAGTTAGATATGGAGTGGCTTCTTCATCAGCTTATGGATTTGTTTCTTCTTAAGGGGAGATGTGTTGCTTGCAGACATTGGGTCATCTTTTGTTTTCAGGAATCCTTCATTGGCTTTGGAGCTTCTTCAGCATGCAGGGGATATCTTATCTCATTACTTCCCTCTTATGGGGGGTAATTTATTGTATATTCATGATGGATGTAGTCCTTGGGGGGTATCATTGAGTCCTCCATACATCATGTTTATATTCATCATGCTTGTTTTTTATTTTCTCTCTTTTGGAGATGAGTTTTCTTCCCATTGGGTTTTCCCTTTTTCTCTGCTTTATGAGAGATTGCATTTCATTTGCATCTGTAAATGGGTACCTAACATGGCCTAGTTGTCAGGACCCATAGTAGTTTGCTTTATAATCTTCTCCCTAAGTTTCACTTATGGGGGGGTGTTGGTGTAATTAACTATTTAATTACATCTTCATAAGTTTACTTAGGCTTTTATTTAAGTGCTAGGTTGTATTTTCTTATCCCTATCTAATTGAGCTATCTTGTAGCTCAAGTTAGGTTTAGGGTTGTGCATGCTTGCCTTTATAAGCAAGCCTCATCTTGTACATTTGTATCAATTCAATCATGAATCAATCTTGCATATTGATATAGCAAGCATTCTCGCCATTATCTCTCTCTTGTGGAAGTATTTTGGTCTAGCAACTGATTCCTGGTTTCTAACAACTAATACAAAACCCAACATTCAGAACTCATCCATGATATGTGAAACAAAAGAGAAAGCCACCTATCACTCGTCACCAATTTAAACAAGATGATCACATACCCATCCGCGATGAGCGATGAAAAGAAAAGCCCAGAGGTTATCACTCATCATTGATATAATACACAAAATTCAAGGGTAATTAGCGATAGTTGAAACTTTCAATAATACAAAGAGAAATTGGAACATCGCACATCCCTGATACAAATAAAAAGTTCTTAAAGCCATCTGTGATATGCAAAACCAAAGAAACACCGCTCATCACTCATCGCTAATTTAAATTTACATTTCAAAAGCCATTTGCGATGAGCGATAAAGGGAAGTAGTGGATGAGACTTAAGTGAAGACAATTTAGCATGTGCACGCAAGTTGATTTAAGAAGGGAATTCTCTAAGACACCATATAAAAGACCTCAAAGGACTTAGAACATATTATCTCAAAGGATGTAAAATCCAAATAAGGTTAATCAATCAACCTTATAAAATAAAAGAAAATCAGACCTAGGCATGAGGGACCTATTACTCCATGAGTTCTAATGACACAGGATGTTTTAACATGACTGGAAACGAGCAACAAACGGTCACTGACGAATTAGAACCTTGGAAAAGATGCGAGCTTGAGGGTTATTTAAGAAGGGTCCCAAGTAATGCAAAACCCTACAATAGTGAGGATAAACAAAACTGCAAGCCCTTAGGATAGACCTTAGCAAAATTTAGCAGGATGATAAATTGAACCAGAAAATATTCAAGGGTTCCATCAATGGCTCTGACTGGGGACGCATGCCTCTTGCAGGCATGGCAAGATCCTAGAATCTTAGGTTGAAGTAGACCAACCAAAACACAGTGAACCAAAAACTAGGGAACTACCCAAACTAGGTAGCCAAACCGAACCAGACACAACCAAAGCAAACACACCTATATACAAAATGTACAAAACCTACAATGTACAGGGAAAAATAACATACTTAGGAGAAGTATGGCTTTAAGAACTGTCCATGTACTGGCAGTTCAAAAATTTTACTTGTCAAGCTTTAGAGGAAATATGAATCCTCCCCATGTGTACTAGCTATTAGATAAAAGCCCAACCATAATGCTTCAAACTTTCCATGCTTGCCCTTATCCTAAGCCCTTGTATTCTAGGCTAGTACCATACTATTCACTTCAAATTTTCTAAGAGAAGCTCTCTTGTCATGCAAGTGCTTGACTTGCATCTACAGTTTTGCATTTTTTGCATGATCTTCTCTTCTAGTTTTATCTAACTACACTAGATTATCAATTTTGTGTTGCATATCATCACATATATCCCCATCGTACTCTTCCATAAACTTATACATCTTCAACAACTTATTTTGTAATAACCTAGCATCCAAACCATACACCAAACCAAATGGTGAATAACCAGTGGCCTTCTTCACAGTAACCTTATCTGCTTAGAGTGTTAGCTTCAACTTTGAGTCTCAAGCTTTATTGTTCTTATCTATCACCCTTTTGATATTTTCATTAAGCTCTTATTACTAGACTCGACCTGACCATTTCCTTGAGGATGGTAGGGTAAAGAATAAGAAATATGTATGCCATGTTTATCACAAAAATCCTTGAATTCCTCAAATCTAAAACACATAGAGTTATCTAAAAAGATCTTCTCTGGGACCCCAAACCTGATCAGAATATTGGTCAATAGGAAGTCCAGTACCACTTTGCTTGTTGCCTTCCTTGTGGGTATTTCTTCTACCCATTTTGTGAAATAGTTAGTGGCAACAAGGATCCATGAGTGCCCTCCACTAGAATTTTCTGGTATCTCACCAATGAAGTTAATTCCCCATTGTTGGAAAGGAGCTTGAACAGAAATAGGCCTAAGTGGTAAATTCCTTGAAAGCTTCAACTTTCCTGCAAACCTATGACAAGCATCACAAGTCTTAACAAACTTGTGGGCATCCTTAAAAATAGTAGGCCACCCGAATCTTGCCCTTAGGATTTTATGAGCAGTGGTTTTTGCCATATAATGACCACCACACACTCCATTATGCATTTCCTACAAGAGTTCTAATGCCTATTTTCAATCCACACATTTAAGTAATACACCATCCTAGGTTCTCCACCATAGCTCATTGTCAACAATTACATAATTGATGGCATGTAATTTTAATGTCCTCTTGTCATTATCAGCCATATTTGTAGGACATTGCAAAGTCTGTAAGTATTGGAAGAATTCTTCTATACCAGCCACATGTTTGCATATCAGAGATAGGTGAAACATCAACAGTCTCTATTTGATTGGTCTAGTTCTTCCAAATTAGTTTCTACCATCAACTTAGCTAGGCCCTGCCCTCTCACTAACTTGGTAATGTAGACATCAATGTTGAATTCTTGGATCTTGTTGATCCATCTACACCTTTTTCTTGTAGTTTCTTGTTGAGTGAAGATATCTTTCACAAAAGCACTTGGTACAAAATCTATGATAGTAGCCCCTACTAAACAAGTCCTAAAATTCTTCATAGCCTTGACCAAAGCATATGCTTGTTTTTCAATCAGGTCATACTTAAGCTCTTCGGCCTATAAAGATTTGCTAAAGAATTCAATGGGATGTTCATAGGCCTCCTCATTTTTCTACTGTAGGACAATAGCAATAGTATGGAAAGAAGCAAAAGAAAAAATGTGCATTGGCCTAGAGAAATCTGGATATTTCAAAACTGGAGCTTCCTTAATACCTTGTTTAATCTTCTTGAACACTTGAATAGGCTCCTCAATCCAAGCCACCTTCTCTCCTTTCTTCAGCATCTTGGAAATGGGTCTTGTAAGTTTTGAAAAGTTAGTCACAAATCTCCTTAAGAAATTTATTTTTCCAAAGAATGACTGAATACCTTTGACATTCTTTGGATGAGGGATCTTTTCTATAGCTACCACCCTTTTAGGGTCAATCCTCACTCCTTTCGACACATTGTGCCCCAATAGTTTACCTTCAATGACCCCATAGGCACATTTCTTCAGATTCAGTGAGATCCCATACTTTAGAGCCCTAAAAAATACCTTTTCCAGGTGCATACAATGATCTTCCTCTTTCTTGGAGTAGGTTTTCAAGTCATCTTGGTATATCACCATGAATAAATTAATAAAATTAGAAAAGGCTGCTTCCATATCCCTCTAAAAAGTGGCACCTGCATTTTTCAAACCAAATGGCATCCTTACATATACATAAGTGCCCCATGGAGTAGTGAACGCAATCTTATACTACTCAGACTCCTTCACCTTTACTTGGTTATAACCAAAAAATCCATCCATCATTGATAGCAGCTCACAACCAATTACCTTCTATAACATGGCTTCCATGTTTGGAAATGGATAGTTGTCCTTTAATGAGGATATATTCAGGTTCCTAAAGTCTATGTGCAACCTTATATCACCATTCTTTTTTTTACTGGCACCAGATTGGACACCCATGAGGAATGTATGATGGGCTTTATGATGCCAGCTCCTCTTGCATCTTGTGAGCTATAGTAAGATTAATTGGTCTTTTCTTTTTCCTGAAAGGCTTAGCATTTTCCTTTAGAGGAAACTCATGTTGAAATAACTCCTCTCTATATGCTTTCAGGTCATCGTACGACCAAGTAAAGACATGTCTATATTTGCTCAGTAAGGCGATTAATATTGCCTTAACCTTAGGTTTTATTTTCTTTCCTACATACACTTTCCTAGGGGCATTTTCAGTCCCCAAATTTACTTCCTCCAGGTCCTTTGGATGAGCAGTGATTGTCTTAATCTTACTTTTATCTTGACTATCAAAGACCCTTTCAAGTGCTACAAAGCCTTCGGGGATTTTGTTTGTCTGTTCCATCTATATTTTTAACAAATCCACCAAACTCAATCTCCTAGCATTCATATTCATCAACACATTTCAAAAATTTGAGAATATCCTCATCATCATTGAAAATATGCCACTTATGTACATTGTTAGGAATGGAAGGCCTTGACTGTACCTCCACCTTAGAGATACCTACAAAAGTTGTCATTTGGTCTTAATGCTATGTTAGCAAGTAAGTCAGCTACTCTATTTTTTCCTCTCTCCATCTAGTCAATTCCAAAGGCATCAAACTGCTCAATAGAATCCCAGACAACATTTCTATACTACTTCAGTCTATTGTTTTTGTACGCATATTTTTCTTTTACTTGGGATATCACAAGATCATAATCATCAATTTCCATCAACTTTTTTATTCCATGCTTCTTAGCCAATCTTAATCCAAGTAGCAATGCTTCATATTCTACCACATTATTCATGCAAACAAAAGATAAGGTGAAAGAGAATTTGTATGTACTGCCACTAGGTGACACCAACAATATCCCTGTACCTGATCCTTCCTTAGAACTTGCACCATCAAAGTACATTTTCCAAAGTCCATCCTTGTTAGATAACCTTATTACTTCATTATTTATAGGTGTTCTTGATACTTCTTCCACCTTAAAATCACTGATGTTGGTGTCTATGAAAAGGATTATATCATCTTCAGGGGAATGTTCCAACATATGTGGCACATTTGGCTCTCGTAGCACTTGCACATCCTTACCATCAATAGGGAAAGTGGCATAGGACATGTTGCATTGCATACTACCTCCCATGGATGCACTTCACTTCCTAGATAGTAGCATTCCATAATTGGGTGGGATTATCAACTATCACTACACTCATCTTAAACTCCTTTTTTCTGGATATGCTGCCAATTTGTAAGGAAGTTTATTGATCACACCAATAACAGGGACTTCCCTTGAATCCATAACATAGCACTTACCATGAGTGTTGTCAAATTTTAGTCCTAATGCCTCCATGATCTTGGTTGGCATTATATTGTTTGATGCTCTAGAATCAATAATACAATTGTTTTGAAAATTTCCCTCAACAATTAATGTGAGGAAAAATGGGTCTATCTTTCTAGGACAAGTAGTTATTGAATTTCCTAGAAAGATATGAGGGATTTCAGTGATTACTCCCTCAACCTCTTTATCTTTCTTATCCTTCTTATCATTCTCACTCACTTTGGGTGGAGTGGGCACCACTAAATTATCATTATAGGCTACAGTAGCACCATTGATAAGGGCTACTGCCTTCTGGTTATGTTCATCTATTCTCATCATCTCAAGAAAGGGAACAAACACTTTTACTTGGCTAAGTAATTGAAACATATCAACAGGAGTGTACTTAGGTAATTCAATTGGGATCATACCTTGTTTTGTGTTACTCTCCTTCTATTGATTTTTGGATGTCAGCTCTAGGCTTGATATCTTTTCTCACAGCTTCATGGTTATGCCTCTATATCTTTGTCTTGACAATAGGGGATTTGAGCTCTGCATCTGTCTTTGGTTTTTCTATCTTATGATGTAGGAGCATCCTTGGTTCTTTGTAATCCTGCATCAACCAAAAATATTTTCATTTCATTTTTGTTCTTGTTCAGCTCTTATTCAGTTCAAGTTGGCAGATTCATCATATTTTCTCATCGAACCCTGCGGATCTATTTTTTCATTGTGGACATGTTCATTTTCCTTATTCCAAAATTTCAAAGCAATTGGATCTTTTTCCAGCAAGTTATCGCTTCTAGATTAAGTGACATTTTCTAGAACAAAGCACCAAAGTAGTTTTGAGCCTAACAACTAATTTTGTCTCTTGTGGATCCTTCCCGTAACTTGTGGATCCTTACGGTGTGATTTGAATTGTTCCATGGAGTGTCGCCAACCTTAATTCTAGTCCACACTTCATCATATGCACATGCCAAGGAGAAATTCAAATTTAAGGCCGACCTATTTCATGCAAATGTTACATTTCCTTCATTGGAGATTGTAATGATCTTTCATTGACGTAGAGGATTCTGGATCTCCAAATGTGATATAAATCATTGTAACCAATCATTAGAAAACTAGTGTTAGAGGTTGATTAATATGGGATTTGATATGTAAGATTTCAGCTCATATTGAGGAGCATATCGGAACAATGTATTTCAAGCATGTTGTATCAAGCCTATGAGCCTAATCTATAAACCCAGATGTTGCCAGCTGATTGTAATTCAAATTTCTGATAATATGAATATTTGAATCAGCATTTTCCTCCATATCCTATGTTTCTTCTATTGTGTAACTCTTGTTGCACAGTCCAGACTATTCTCTTTGAGGACCCTCCTACTGTGACTGCACCAGATTGGTATCAGAGCAAGATTCATTATGTGAGAGATCATCAGAGTTTGCAAAATCCTATTGAAGATTTTTTGTGGGGTGGCAGACTAAGGATCCGATCTACAGGTGCAGAGGACTTGTGTAAAGATGGCAAGAAAAAGAAATGGTAGAGGAAATGGAGCACACGAAAATGTAGACCCAATTGCAATGGAGATGTTGAGAGGAATTTTTGCTAGATTAGAAGTAGTTGAAACAACTCAGAGGATAGGTCGACCAGTTGATGATGTGAGTGATGAAGAGGTAGAAGAATAGGAAAGAGGGGAAAGAGAAAATCAACTTGGCCTCGATTAGGAAGAAGAGAGGTTCATAAGAGCCCTAACCAGAGTAAATACCAAAGCACATTTCAATCCACCAAATTATAGTGGTAAGTTGGATTCAGATGAATTGCTTGATTGGATAACGGAGATGGAGAAGTATTTTGATTTTGAATGTACTGTCGAAGACAAGAAGGTGAAATTTTCTTGTACAAAGTTGAAAGGACATGCATCCCTTTGGTGGGAACATTTGTAGATAGATAGGAAAACAAGAGGAAAGGAGAAGATAAAATCATGGGATTGGATGGTGAATAAGTTAAAGACCAAGTTTATGCCTACAGACTATCAGATCAATTTGTTCCAGAAGTTGAAAAATTTGAAGCAAAAGGAGTCAAGTGTGACAAAGTATACTAAGGAGTTCTACAAGTTGAATATCATATCCGGACATTCAGAGGATGAGATCGAGCAAGTAGCTAGATATGTGAATGGTTTGAAGCCATCTATACAGGATGAGATCAATTTGATCAAGTTACAGAGTGTGGAAGAGGCATACCAATGTACCCTAAAAGCATAAGAGAAGTTGAATAAGAGACATGAGTAGAGACAAAGAGGAAGAGGTGGAAGATTTTAGAGAGGAAGAATTTTTACTGGAGGAGGAAGATGATCTTTTATAGATTAGGATAAAGATAAGGAAGTCAATAAGAATGATAATTTGTACCATAGAGATGATGGAAACTCTTACCAGAGAGGAGGATATGGTGGTTATCATAATGAGGATTATAGAAAAGATGATAGAGGACATGAGAAAAGAATATTTAGGGGAACTTTTTTTAAGTGTGGTGGAGGACATAGAGAATTTGAATGTAATCAGGGAGAGACAAGCAAAAAGAGAGAGAATAGTAGAAGAACAACCTTTGCTGAGGAGGATCATGTTGGATCATCTAATAAATTGGAAGAGGGAGAAGTGTTGGTGAATAGAAGAGTATTGTGTCAAAGTGAGATGGAACAAGAATCATTGCAGAGAAAGAATTTGTTTCAGACCAGATGCAAGATAGCTAGTAAATTTTGTTGAGTGATTGTTGACAGTGGAAGCTCTAAGAACCTAGTTTCTGAAGAAATGGTGACCAAATTGAAGTTGGAGAGATTGAAACACCCAAAGCCATATCAGATAGCATGGATTCAAGATGAGCATAAGATATTGGTAAGTGAACAATGTTTGGTAAAATTGAAGATAGGAAATTATCATGATGAAGTTTTGTGTGATATCATGCCTATGGATGTATGCCATGTTTTTTTGGGAAGGATTTGGTAGTATGATAGATAGGCTATTCATGATGGAAAGAACACATATACCATTGTTGCTAATGGGATGAAGTGGACTTTGTTGCCATTGGAGGATGTTCCTAAAGTTGAGGTTTGTACGAATGTTAGAATTTGTTTGGTTGATGGAAAGAGATTTCTTGATGGACTGAGACATGAGAACATGTGCTATGCCTCGGTTCTTAAGAAGGCTAAAGACTTGAAGCATGTAGAAGAACAACCAGAGGAGATAAAGGAATTACTGATAGAATATGAAGATATCATTTCAGATAATGTGCCTGATGAATCGACACTTGTGAGAAGTATTAGTCATTGCATGGATCTGATTCCTAGAGCTAGTTTTCCTAATAAAGAAGCACATCGGATGACACCAACAAAGAATGAAGAGTTGAATAGACAAGTGCAAGAGTTGTTGAAGAAGGGTTTGATCAGAGAAAGCTTAAGTCCTTGTGTAGTACCTATTGTGCTAGAACCTAAGAAGGATGGAGAATGGAGGATGTGTATAGACTCTAGCTCCATCAACAAAATCACAGTGAAGTATAGATTTCGTTTACCCTGGATAGATGACATTATGGATGTAGTACCCCTCCATTTTGCTTACGATTTTCTGTTAGCATGTTTCACTTTGATAGACTTTGGTACTTGGTTTTGATGCATTGATCGTTGACATTAGAGCAATAGTGGATTTATTTTGTGATATGATGATACATTTTATGGTGGTAATTAATTATGTCTTGCTTTATGTTAGCATAGATGTTTACTTCAGATGTTATTGCCTTATATATGCTTATGCTAGATTAGTTGATGTTATTCTATCAATTTGATGTGATGTGTATTGGTGTGGAGAATGGAGTTACATCACTCGCTTGCGAGTGCCCTGTGATTTCCATGATTTTCTCCGCACGGTGTGTTTGAATAATGGATTATATGTATGTATGTTATTTGTCTGATTGTAGGATTGTAGGTACATGACACCGACTCCACCTGGTTTCTCAAGTTTGAGTGTGTCAAGACTCAACAGAAATGTTGATTGGGAGGTAGTAGCAAGGTGTTTCCTAGTCTACTCTTAAACCTAGTCACAGTATGTCGTCAGTTTAAGTATGGTGTCTTTGGTTGTCTCGGTTGTGTCTGTTTGGATTATTTATTATGAAAGGCAAATTTTGTTAATTTAATGATAGAATAATGTTCTTTTAATTTAATGTTTATTAAAATTAATTTTAGATATTGAAAATAAAATCTTAATATTTTATTTAATTAATTAAATTAGTTTATTTGGTTAAGTAATTTAATCATTGAGATTAAAATTATTGAATTAAATTAATTAATTAATTAAATTAAAGTTACTTTATTGTGAGAATAGATTAAATATTCTTAAATGTTTGTGGAAATGGAAATTTAAATAAAAATAAATAAATAAAGAAAAAAGAAATTGAAATTTGAAATTTGAATTCTTTAAAATTAATTAAATTCTTGATAAGTGGGGAAAGAAAGAATCATCTGAGAGGTTGTTAGAATATATTTTCTTCTTTCCAAGTGTGTTAGTTAAATTAATTGCTTTTTCTTGTTGAGGATTCTCTCGGAAGATATTATGTGATTTGGGGAAAGCAAAAATTACTTCACGGGAAATGAAAAGAACAGAGAACGGTTGAAAATATTTTTAGTGAATTCATTTGGGTTTTATTTTTAAAAAAAAATTGGAAGAAGTTTTGGGATTGCTTCTCGACAGAAATTTGCATTCTTTTGGAAATCGGTGTTTTGGAAGGGCTTTAGAAGATTGCACGAAACAGGCAAACAAAGCTTTTCTTCTACAGTCAAGTTCTTCAAGCTATAAGAATACATGTATTCCTCTATTTAATTTAATTTGTTTTCTTTTGAAAGATTGTCTGTGTAAGAATTAGTTTTGTGTAAGTTTTATAAAATTTGTGAATTTAAAAGATTGCCTGAGGAAATAATTGTGGTTGTGATTCCTGTATATCTTCTCAGTGAATTTTTTAAAAAAATTATTCTATAGAAATTTGTTACTTCTCTGTTATCTTTTAAAATAAGATTTTGTAGTGAAATCCGAGGGCAACACAAAGGATTTGATAAACAATAGAAAATACAAAAGAAGCCTTGGGAAGAACTCACAGGAAAAGAATTAGAGAATTTGAATTGGAAACCCTTTGTTGTTGAATTGAAATCTCTGATAAAATTGTGTAAATAGATAAGTTTCTCAGTTTCCTATTTAAAAAAAAAATCTTTATAAAATTTTTTCTCTACCCTGGTAATCTTCATGATATATATATATATATGCATATTTACATTTAATATGTTGTTGAATTTATGAATAATGATCATAGAAATTTTATTTAAAATATTTATATATATATATATATATGTAGCCGTACTGGCAAAAATCGTCATGAGATTTTTGGATTAAAATCCACAAGATGAAAGGGAAAAATTGTATTTTATGTTGGTTTTATTTTAGGTATTAAATACCTTTTATGTATGGGCAGGGGGCGTAGGGCTTCCCCCACAGCCGCCCATGAAGGGTGACGTTTGTGGAGGCAGCCAGCGCCACCCACACAGGCAGCGCTTAGGCTGCCTACATAGCCATGGCCTTTCATGGCCGACTGTGTGTGGGTATACAGCCCAACAAAACCCTGGTAATGGGTATTTTAATTTGTAAATTTAAAAAAAATGAATTTAGGTTTTTTTTTTGAATTTCTAGACTTTGTTTCATACGAACTTTGCTTTATGTTAATTCGAATTTATATGTATATATATATATGTATATATGTATATATATATATGTGTATATATGTATATATATATGTATATATATATATGTATGTATATATATGTATATATATATATACATGTATCTATTTAAATATATTAAAAATTAGAAATATTAATTACATATTTTATTATATTTTGGAAAATGTATTTAAATACTTTTGTTAGAAAAATGAAATGAATAGGTTTTACAGCAAGATGTGTTTGAGGCATGAGATATAAAAAAAAATAGTATTTATTTTCTTGTGAAATTGAGAAAGTTAAAATTAGATTATTTGATAATGAATTATAACCAAGTTGATTTATTTTCATGCTAAATTTATTTGTCTTGATTGGATTTAGTAAATCCTAATAATAGATGTTTATTATCCCTGATTTGCTTTAAATTGTATTTTCTCTTTTATTGGGCAAATTGGGAATGTGTTAGAAGTACAAGTCTTCCAGATAAGTTTGTTTTAATGTGGGAGTTGTAATTGTTTAAATACAATCCTTGAGTTGACTAGGGTAGTGCACATGGGTAGCATGATGTTTAGACACCTGGTTTTATGAAGAAAGATTTGATGTTCATTATGAAATGTATGGTATTATATGTTATTTCTTGTGCATCTTGCCTACCTAAGTTAATGAACTTAGATTCCTTTCTATTATTTTTAGGGGAGTGGCTCTGTGTGAGGGCCGGCACACAAAGTGGTGCTAGGGTAACTCATGTAGAGTTGGTAAGTCAGTGAAAACTAAATCAACACATTAGATAGCTTAAAACCTTTAACTAGATAATAAACCTCGCTTATAGACTCAAGGGCTAATTCAATCTTGAGTATAAGTTGAGAAGGCCTGGAATGGAAAATTGATATCTTGTTATTTTAAAAGATATTCAATTCCACAATAGTTTGCATATGGGGCCGGGTTTCGTAAGAGGTTACCAGGATAACCCTAGTTGGGGGCTGGAACCTAAGAAGAAACACCAAGGTAACCTATGCAACATTGTGATGACACTCCACCTAAAATAACAGTTACCTTGTGAACTTAGCATATTTGATTATCCTAATTCTGGAAGCAATGTAACCAATGAGTTAAGTGTGTACTTGTATATATTTTCTATGGTTTTACTTGTGTCTAGGGTTTGTAGTTTATGTCTAGGGAACCTTATTACTATCTCCTAGCATGGGGGGTGGACCTATGTGTACCACATGGTTGGGTGGGACGTGCACCTTACTCCGTTGGGTCCCCAGTTCTTGATCGTGGCAACGAGTGCTTCATGGATGGAGAGCTCGTATTTGGATATATGTGTACTTCCTTATTTGTATTATTGGAAATCTTATATTTGTAACATTCATCAATTGTTAATGCAGTGAACATTTGTAATATGTAATTGTAAACCATTATTTGATCTACCTCATTTGGAGAATGAGTATTGTAATGTTATTTCAAATGCAATGTAAGAATCTTAATTGTACTTTATACCTTCATTGATGAAATTCAAATGTTATACAATGTATGCTTTAAGTTTATGTTAAATAAATATATGCAATTCTAAATACTATAGTCGTCTATGGTATTTTCAAGTAGTGTGTCGTCGCGTATTTTAGGGAATGTGTGCAATTAATAAAGATAAAAATTAACACAGTTTTTTTAAAAAAATTATTACACTTTCGTAGACAATGCATCATTCCTTAGGTTACAAGACGGGGCATTACAATGGATTGTTTGAGTGAGGCTAAATACTTTACAAAGATAGATTTGAAGATTGGATATCATCATATCAAAATCAGAGATGGGGATGAGTGGAAGACAACATTCAAGACAAATGAAGGATTGTATGAGTGGTTGGTGATGCCTTTTGGACTAAAAATTGCACTGAGTACTTTCATGAGGCTAATGAATGAGGTATTGAAGAAATTCTTGGGTAAGCTTGTGATTGTCTATTTGGATGAAATTTTGATTTTCAGTAAGACTCTAGAGAAGAAAATTTGTTGCATATAAGACAAGTTTTGTGGAGGATGAGAGAAGAGTAGTTGCTGATAAACATTAGGAAGTGTAGTTTCATGAAGGAAGAATTAGTATATCTAGGATTTGTGATATATGCGGATGGATTGAAGATGGATCTTGAGAAGGTTAGAGCAATTGTTGAATAGCCTACATCGAAAAACATTGGAGAGGTAAGATCATTTCATGGATTGGCTAGTTTCTACCAAAATTTCATTGGGAATTCAGTTCTATTTCCAGTCCTATGACAAAAAAAATGAGAGGAGATAAGAAAGATTTTAGGTGGACATCGGGAGTGGATCAGAGTTTTGAGTTGTTAAATAGAAGGTGACTGAGTAGCTTGTGTTGGCTTTATCAAACTTTAATAAGGTATTTCAGGTAGACTATGATGCAAGTGGAAATGCAATTGGAGCAGTATTGAGTCAAGAAGGGAGACCAGTAGCTTATTTCAGTGAGAAATTGAATGATGCTAGGAGTAGGTATTCAGTGTATGACCAGGAGTTTTATGCCATGGTTCAAGCTTTGAAGAAGTGGAGACATTACTTGTTTCCTAAGGAGTTTGTGATGTATACGAATCATCAGGTATTGCAGTATTTAAACAGTCAAGGTACGTTGAATCAAAGACACATGAGATGGGTGGAATTCTTACAGAGTTATACTTTTTTTTGAAACATAGGAGTGGAAAGTCAAATAGAGTTGTTGATGCTTTGAGTAGGAGAAAGAATTTACTGGCAGAGATGAGAGTGGAGGTATTAGGCTTTGATGAATTGAAGAACTTTGTATGAGGAAGACCTGGATTTTGTAGAACCTTGGAGAGCTTGTAAAGAACCAGCCTTGGAGGATTGGAGTCAATGGTTGATTTATTTCATTTAGGAGGATATGTTGTTTAGAGAAAATTAGTTGTGTATACCTTGGAGTTCAATGAGGGATAGCTTGGTAAAAGAAAAACATAGTGGAGGATTGGCATGACACTTTGGAGTTGATAAGACAGTAGCATTGGTAAGTGAGAATTACTTTTGGCCACAAATTCATAAGGATGTTAGGAAATTTATGTAGAGTTGCAGAGTTTGTCAAGTTGCAAAAGGGAGTAGTCAGAATGTTGGATTGTATAAGCCTTTGACAGTTTCAGAGAGACCTTGGGAGGATATCAACATGGATTTCATACTTGGATTTACGAAGACATGGAGGTAATGATTCTATATTTATGGTGGTGGATAGATTTTCTAAAATGGAACATTTCATACCTTGTAAGAAGACAACAGATGTAGTACATGTAGCAGATTTTTTTTTCAAGGAAGTGGTCAGATTGCATGGATTACCTAGGAGTATTGTTTTAGACAGAGATACAAAGTTTGTTGGTTACTTTTGGAGGACACTTTGGAAGAAGTTAAAGATAGATTTAAAGTTCAGTTCTACTTTTCACACACAGACTAATAGACAGATAGAGGTAGTAAACAGGAGTTTGGGGAATTTGCTGAGATGTTTAGTTGGAGAGAAGACCAAGAGTTGGTATTTAGTCCTTGCACAAGCAGAGTTTGCTTACAATAATTTAGTGAACATGAATACCTAAAAGACACCATTTGAGATTGTTATTGGAGTAAATCCTAAAGGAGTATTCGAGTTAAGAGACATCAGTAATGAAGACAAAAGAAGTACAGAAGCAGAAGAATTTGCAGAACATATGAAGGCAATGCATGATTAGGTCAAGAAGCATTTAGAAGACATGAATAGCATATATAAGGAGAAAGCAGATGAGAAAAGGAGACATAAGGAATTTGAAATTAGAGATGAGGTGATGGTGTATTTGAGAAGAGAAATATTTTCAGTTGGAACATACAATAAGATCAAGATGAGGAAGTTTGGACCTTGTAATATTTTGAAGAAATTTGATTTAGGAAATACATATGAAGTAGATTTACCCGATGGCATGGGTATATCACCTATATTCGACAATGCGGATCTACATCAGTACCATGAAGCAAAATTCAATGAAGACAGTAAAGCAAAATTGGAGTAAACAGTTTCCTAAACAACAATCAGATGAGATAGAAGAGATTTTGGATATCAGAGATGGGAAGAAAACGTGTGGAAGATAGTACAAAGAATATCTTGTGAAGTGGAAAAGTAGACCAGTAGAGGATTCTTCTTGGATTTATCAGGCTGAGGTAGACCGTATTGGTTTTCCTTTAGCCCCAACAAAGTGAGGGACTCACTTTTTAAATAACCCCAGATGTCTGATGCAGGAGCATCCTTGGTTCTTTGCAATCTTGCATCAATCAAAAATATTTTCATTTTAGCTTTGTTCTTGTTCAGTTCTTATTCAGTTCAAGTAACTAGCAGATTCATCATATTTGCTCACCAGACTTTGTGGATCTATGTTTTCATCATGGAAATGTTCATTTTCCTTATTCCAAGATTTTAGAGTGATTGGATCTTTTTCTAGAAATTTTTTTCCTTCGGATTAAGTGACATTTTCTAGAACAGAGCACCGAAGTAGTTTCAAGCCTAACGGCTAATTTTGTCTCTTGTGGATCCTTCCTGTAACTTGCGGATCTTTGCGACATGACTTGAATTATTCAGTGGAGTGTTTTCGACCTTAATTCTGGTCCACACTTCATCCTATGCACCCACCAAGGAGAAATTCAAATTTAAGGCTAACCTATTTCATGCACACATTACATTTCCTTCATCGGAGATTGTAATAATCTTTGGCCTACACGAAGGATTTTAGATCTCCGAATGTGATATAAATCATTATAATCGACCATTAGAAAAGTAGTGGTAGAGGTTGATTAATATGGGATTTGATATGTAAGATTTCAGCTCATATTAGGAGCATATAGGAACAATGTATTTTGAGCATGTTTTATTAGGCCTGTGAGCCCAATTTGTAAATCCAAATGTTGTCGGTTGATTGTAATTGAAATTTCTGATAATATGAATGTTTGAATCTGCATTTGCCTCCATATTTTATGTTGCTTCTATTGTGTAACTCTTGTTGCACGGTCCAAACTGCTCTCTTTGATGACCCTCCTACCCTGACTGCACCATCTTCTTAGCCCAAATCTTATCTCCTTTGTTCTCCTTAGTTTTGACTACTTCTACTTTTCCACCATATTTTTGTCCTTTTCTTTTGCCATTCTGCTCCTTAATGAAAAGATCAGTAGGACTACCCTATTCACCACCCACTATTCTATTCCTTAGATGATATGAGCCTCTGGCTTGGGTAGCCAAGGCCACAATATGTTTCACTATCTCTTCATCTGAAGGTCTTCTCAGGGATACACCATCTTCAATTGCTTCCAAATTGTATACTTCAGTATCATTGTCAATATCCTCATTTAAAAGAACTTCCTGGTGATATGTACCAGAAATGTGCCTTTGGTCATCTATATCCATTTCACGAGACTCTATATCAGATAAATACTCACTATCAGCCAAGTCAAAACCATCCATGATCATATTTATATCAATATCCTCCTCATTTGACCGGTCACACTTAGGTACATCTTCATCAACTTCAACCATTCATGCAACTGCACATTGATGAGGAGAATGAGGCATTTGGAAAACCATGCACCAAGGGGTGTCATCAACAAAATTTCCCAAATTTTTTTGTAGTGGATCTGGAGGAACTTTATTCTGATTATTTCTCTCGTTATTAGGGATGGGCTTCCCATTATACCAATTTGTATTTGTCACTTCTCAAACTTTGTTACTGCTTGCTTTTATTTTATGTGGAACTAAAAATATGAATAATTATGTGTGGTAGAATAAATGTGTGTTATTTGAATGATGGAATAATTGAATGTTATTTTATTTTGGAAAAATGAAATGCAATGATTATTATTTAATTAAAATGATGCAATATAGAGAATGATAAATTATATTTATTTGATTTATATTTTCTTGGACACTAATCTATTAATGGGTGTCTGAGTTTACATGAGATGCAGGTTGTCGAAGACCAAGAGGGTGGTTAAGGTAGAGGAGGTTAGCTACCTGGTAGGGTTAAGATGGAATGGATACTCTCGCACACACACACTTAGTAACATATAGTTGCATTTAGGAATTTTATTTAGTTAATTGTTTAATATTGCCCTTACTTTATAGTTGTTAATTAAATTAAATTAGTGGTAAATCAAAGTGCATAAAAATAAAAGAATTTTTTTATTTTATTTTTAATGATTTCTTTTGAAAATTAAATGTGATTTATTTATTATTTCAAGATAATTGTGTTGCATAGCAATAAAAAAAAAAATCTTTAAAAAATAGATTTATTTAGATAAACTTGAAATAAAAACTTGAAAAAAAGATGGAAAGATTTTCGAAAACAAAGTGATAAGATAGAGAACATTAAAAAGGTAGAAAATTATGAGAAAAGATGATTAAATATAGAAAATAAAACAAACAAACAAAAAAAGCAAAATAAAGATGGAAAAGAGAGGAAGAAAGTAATAAATGTTTATAAAAACTCTTAATTTTCTCAACAGGAGGAGGCATTCTGCATTCTGAGATTCATTATTTTTCTTATCTTTTCTCCATTTTCTCATTCTTTCTGCAAAAATAATACAAAACGAGAACAGGGAAATTAGATAAAAATTTGAAAAGAAGAAGAAGAACAGTGATAGATAGAAGATCAGAAAGAGAATTCAACAAAGAAAGTGTTCAGCAGATTTTTTTTTTAAAAATCATTTTCCAATGTAGTAATTTATGAATGTGTGAATAGATGGTTGCTTGTATGAACGATTGAATTCTTCTATTGATACCAATTGTTTGAAATCATGCATTTAGTGTTTTTAATGATTTATTTTCTGAAAGAAATTCAGCATCATGGTTATTGATTTATTTTCTGTAAGAAAATCAGCATCACGGTTGTGCAAGATTGTATGTTCTTTTAATTTAAAAATATATACAACTATATATACAAATATATTATGTTATATGTTCCTACGATTATTGCTGCAAATTTCATAATAAAATTACGAATTGTTCTTGAAATAATATTTTGAAATAATATTCTGTAATGCATGACTATTTCTTCATAATAATTATATAATTATATAATTATATATATATAACCATATTTTATGTTGTGCAAATTGCACTGAGGAGAGCATTTAAATGCCGAAACATAAATTGAGAGTGTCGCTATGTATTTATTCTGGTTGATGGAAGTTTTTAGAGGAAACTTGGGAGACTTAGGTTGTTACAGCCACGCCTCCATTAGAGAGGGTGTTGCCTCCATAGGCAGCGCACCCCTCTTGGAAGCCGTCGGCCATTTCCCACACTGTTGCATAAGTAAAAATTGAAATCTTTGTTTAAAACCTGCATTATCCTTGCCTTCACACTTGCTGAGAACTATTAAATGCCTGTGTTGATAGATTTAGATTTATTTCTCCTGTAGAATGCGCTTGTTGTATGCCTTTGGTATCTGCCTTTAATTTGCTTGCAAATTGCTCAAAAACCTTCGATTTCTCTTTTAAATTCAAATATTTTCTTCTTTGAATTCGCTGGCCTATTATAAAACTGGACTACCTTATTAAAATAAAAATATTTCCTTAAATTGCATTATCATTGTCGCTGTGAATAGTGCCTGTGAGTAAAAGAATGATCTTTTCCTAACTGCGTTTATATTTTGTCTTGTATGCTCTGAAATTCCTTTGTGATTTGCGTCCTCCTCAGATTATTTGTGATTTGTGATTTTTATATGCCTTCTTTTTATTTGCATTTATGCCAAAACCTCTATTTATTTAGCAGAGCGATCTGCTCCTGTAAAATGATATAAATATAGATATTTCTAAATTTAATGTAATTAAATCTGCCTGTTAAAAGATAAATTTCTATATATATATATATATATATATGTTTAAATATATATATTAAGAATTTTGTATTTGCTATATATAATTTTGATTATAAAGGAAATCAGTATGTTTTGAATTTTAATTCTATTTTATAATGGATATTTCATGTATAAATATGTATATATATTTACAAGTATATATATATATATATGTACACTAATTTTTTTGAAAAGAGTATCTTAAACTGATTTTTAGAAGATATTTAGTTGCTGGTAAAATTTATAATTTGTATTTTAAATTCAATTGAAAATTACGAAAATAGAATCCATAAGCAAAAGAATAGGAATACAAGTTCATGTAATTGTTTTTCTCTATTTTCGAAACATAAGTAAACTGAATAGGATTTAAGTTGCTGAATTAAATATGCAATTTTGTGTATTCCTTAGATTATTTCTTTAAGGATGAAATGTAAATCTAGTTGGACATATAAATTTATTTTATGAATTTTAGAGTTAGATTGTGATTCCATGAGTAGTAAATACTTGAGAATACTATGTTTTATCTACTCTTTTTATGAGGTCACTTTCAAGATAGGATGCCAAATGTGGGCATCCAGAAATGATAGTTTCCCTTTCAAAACTATCATTTTTTTATTTTATTTTTTATAGTTTCCCTTTCAAAACTATTATTTTATTTTTATTTTTTTGGCTAAGCTAAATGCACCAATGAAATAGATGGATTAAAAAGCCTAGAAAATATGTATATACACACCACATCTTGAATGTGAGTAATATGTCATTCTAGTATTAGGAATTGCATATAGGCATCAGGCTTGAATCAACAGTTCCCTTTTGCTTACACTATTCCAAGTTGCTAGGCTCCTCATGTAGGATCGAAGTTTTCTTTGAGCTAGGCATAAGTCTGGGGAAGTTTAAGGCTTTGTGGTTGGGCAAAAAAGGTGTCTTAACCTCACTGTTGGCATCAGCTTGTAGAAGACCAGCAGAGTCGTGGCAGTTGATGATCAAGACTTCTTCATCATATAGATATATTTCTTATACTTCTTTGTATGGCTAGCATAGCCACTTTGTAAATGTAAACTTTTTACCATGGATATAATTTGTCTGTAAACTTATTTTTGTAGCATTGAAATAGATGATTTGTAACACCCTATTGGTGTATGTGATTGTAATTCAATATTGTAATTTCCTTAGAGCATTTCTTCATACATCTTATTTAATATATTTTGTTTCATTATCTGTATTTGGAAATGTGATTGCTTTTCGGATTACTATGTTTTAGTAAGTGGGATTTTCGTCCTTTACATTTGGTATCAAAGCATCTAGGTGAAACTCTAGTACCTATGCCTAATTACACTTAATTTTATGTGTTACAAATTAACTCTGATGGATTTTAGAACTTATCAACATGGAGGTGGATCCCATGACGATACAAATGACAGACTAGATCAGATTGCAGCCCTGTTTACTCAACAAGAGGCCAAGATTGATAGTTTGGAGCAAGCAATACAAACAAGCCCATCAAGGCCAAATTCTGGTGGAAATGAAGGAAACACAAATGGAGAACAACCTAAGACCAAAGGAAACCTAAGTAAGGTGGCTAAAGAGTTGGGAAAGGACCTCAAGAAGGTCACCCCGCAAAAATTTGATGGAAAAACATTTAGGGACAGAGCAGAAGCATGGGTGATTGAGATGGAGAGGTATTTTTCTCTGCAAAATTTATCCAATGAGACTAAGGCTGAATGGGGATCATATCAACTCTCTGGTGAAGTTTTCACTTGGTGGGAAAATGAACAGGAAAAAAACACAATTTTTGCATGGCAAGGTGACTTGGAAACAATTTATGTAGTTGTTTTGAAAAAGGTGGCTACCACAATAATATTTTGACAAAAATATAATTGAATTCGAGACTCTCACTCAAGGAGGAATGACAGTAACTCAGTATTGGGAAAAATTTTCCCACTTGCTCAAATATGTACCCCAATACCATCTTGATGAGGGGTTCCGGATTCACAAATTCATCCTAGGGCTTAAGCCTCAAATTGGAGATGAAGTAGACATTCATAATCCTTCCACCATGGATGAGGCTTTTGAAAAAGCAACCAAGCAAGAACAAAAGTTACAACAGGTTGCAAACTATAAAATAGCAAAGAGGCTAAGTATGGTAACAAGAAGTCGTAAGGAAACAATCATAATAACCGTAATTAGAATCAAAATAATCAGGGCAATAACAACAACCAACAGATCAAGAATCTCAAGAGGGGTAACAATTCTCAAGACCACAATGATGGGAATTAGAACAAAACAAGAGGGAACATTACAACAAAAATAGGAGAAATGCTTAAGATAGACCCAGAGCACCCCGCGGAGGTTGTTATACATGCGGTGGTGAGCATTATGCCAGTGTATGTCCTTAGAGAGTGAATAATCAAAAGAACAAGAACCAACATCACATCCATGCGGCAATTGATAATCGTCAAGCTGATTTCCAAGCTACGCC
Source organism: Sequoia sempervirens (assembly GCA_007258455.2). Classification (NCBI taxonomy): domain Eukaryota; kingdom Viridiplantae; phylum Streptophyta; class Pinopsida; order Cupressales; family Cupressaceae; genus Sequoia; species Sequoia sempervirens. The sequence continues at coordinate 567,876,946 of VDFB02058242.1, forward strand.
AATCCAGTTTACGGGTAAGCTTTTCGAATGTTAATTGATACATAAGCTACTAAGTGCTTTGTAGATCCTCATGTTATTTCAAAATTACTTGTTAAGCTGGGATATATGTCTAATTCATGGAAGGTTCAATATGGAAACCGAGTGGAGAGAACAATAGAGCAATGTCTAGCCTACAGCGAACTTGAACTTCCCAGCTTTGAGACACAAGTTAACTTATATGTAGCACCCCTAGGGTCATACGATATAATCTTGGGAATTAATTGGCTTATTGAGCATGAGTCCATTGTAGATTGTAAAGGGAAAATAGTGAATTTTTTAGATGATCAGGGTAACCATGTTAAGATTCATGGATTAAAGAGGCCCTTAGAACTCAGGAAAATCTCTGCCATGCAGTTAAAGAAGGCTTACAGAAAAGGGTGCACTATCTATGCAATTAAGGTTAGGGATCTGGATAGCTCAGAATCGTCAACTAATGATCATCCTATTCTGAAGGAATTTCAAGGTGTTTTTCTTGATGACTTGCTTGAGCTACCATCTAAATGGGAGTTTGATTTCTTAATTGACTTGCTACCTAGAACTGAGCCTCAGTCAAAGGCTCCATACAGGATGAACACTACTGAATTGTATGAGCTAAAGGCCTAGTTGCAAGAGTTGCTTAACCAGGGGTTTATTAGGCCAAGTGTGTCTTCATGGGGGGCACATGTTGAATATTTGTAAAGAAGAAGGATGGGACCTTAAGGTTTTGTATTGATTATAGAATGCTTAACAAGGTTACCATTAAAAATAAATATCTGCTTCCTAGGATAGATGAACTATTTGATCAGATGAAAGGGGCTAAGGTATTCTTGAAGATCGATCTGAGATCAGGATACCATCAGCTAAGGATAAAAGATGAGGATATGTACAAAACTGCATTCAGGACTAGATACGAGCACTATGAGTTCATGGTGTTACCATTTGGGTTAACCAATGCCCCAACAACTTTTATGAATTTGATGAGCATCTTCTAAAACTACCTAGATGACTTTGTACAAGTTTTCCTGGATGATATTTTAATATATTCTAAGTCAAAGGAAACGCATGATAAACATCTAAGGATAGTATTTGCAGTGCCCCTCCGGTTCGGAGATCTTTGGTCTCCGAGTAAGTTGTTTTCTAGTGTACTTAGTGGTTTTGTTTAAAATGATTAATTAAAATTAAGAATTATCTTACTATGCATGAATTTGAGTACCATTAGATAAATAAACAAATATTATAAAATAAATAAAATGATTTTAGAATAGTCTAAAATAAAGGAATAATATAACTATAATTTAATATAATTAGAATGGGAAATCATGGATTGTAGATACACTTGTGTAAATAAATAAATGAAATCACAAGTGCATGATTAAATATCACCCTCCATATCATAGTGGGAATTTATAATATACATAATAGATGTATAATACCACATATATTTGATGATTATTCACTATAATAACTATAATATATTAGCAATGTGGAAGTTGTATTAAACCAGGCTTATTATAAAATTCTTAGCTTCTAATACATTTGATTTTAGATATTAATAAAAATAATAATAATAATAAAAAGATAAATAAAAATAAATATGTTATTGTTTATTCATTTACTTAGTAATTAATTAAGTAAATGATAAGTAAGAATAAACATATATTTATATAAAATTTATTTAATAACTAAATTTATGGAGGCAGCTTAAGATTTACACCTATCCCTCTGGTGCCCTCCACCTTGCTCCAAGGATATCCTTCCAAGATCCATGTGTCCTGTCTAGCATCCTCTTCCTGCCAGCAGTGCACGTGTCTTGTGAAAGCGTTCCCATTCTGCATGCTTTCTTTGGAAGGCGTAACACTTGATGAAAGGAAGAAAAAAACAATTCATGCCAGAGGTCGAACATGTCATGTCTCCCATACCCATCTATGGGGAGAGGATGAAGGAACGAATGGAGGGAATGGGGGGAATTGGTAACTTTTCTGTGGAAATACACATTTACATGCAGGGGTTACAGGTGAACTTCTTCCCTGAACGATAACATCTTTGTTTAGTGGAGGGTTGAGTCAGGATTAGATGTCATACAGTCCTTTGTTATTTATCGTTCTTCTATGCCTAAGAGTTGGACTATGCCGAGCAGGGCTTAAATTTGACGGTCGACCTTGCCTGTCAAGCAATTTTTTTGTGACGGTCATTTATTTGAAGTTTCCTTTCAAATATTAAAGGTTATCTATTTTAAGAAAAGTATATGTAGATTGAAAAAACATATATAGGAATAATTACATGGGAATTTTGACAGTTTAACTAAACTTTTACCTTTCAACTGATACAGTCTTCTTAAAATTATAATTGTATTTTACAGCTAAAATGACTAAATATAGCCATACGGCCATCAAATTTAAGCCCTGATGCCGAGTTTCATTATAATATAAACTTTGTATTAGGCTAGGGGATTTTTTTCCTTGTCTGACAATGTTTTTGAAAAGGAAAAAACAGGTTTTACAGGGACCTGAAACCACAAAGTTTAAACATACAAAGATAGAGCAAAAAAAGTCCAAGAAAACAGACAGCTGTCCCAAAAAGAAACGACAACAACAAAGAGACAACAGGGTCCAAAAAAGGACCGCCAAAAAGCCAGAGAAGACCACAACAGCACTACTCCATGATGTTCAAAAACTCCTCGGCTTCCTTCTCAACTTCACTCATATCCTGTATTCCCTGCTTGAGGATTTGAACCATATGTGTAGAAGCAGGGGCCTTCCTCTTCATGTTAGCCCGGGTGCGAGTTGAAATCCCTTCAACAACATTTGCTACAACCTCTGTCTGCATCCAAGTCCACAAACAACGAGCCCTTTTGATTTTTTTCGAGCTTTTCCACCATGGCGTTAATGATAATGGCGTCATGTCTGGAAATTTTATGATTATGTGCCACAGTGGCCCTAATATTTTGGTCAATCTTGGACATATTTCTCTCCAACCTAGTCAATCTTTCCTTCTGCAACTGTTATCTTTTCTCCGTTAAGGGGGTGTCCTGTCCATCATTCTCATTACGGCTCCAGCTCACCTTCTGCTCCAACTCCATGACTTTGTTGTTGAGATCTCTATTACAGCCACTCAAATCACAAACTTCCTTATGGGCCCACTTAAAAACAGTGAAAAGGCCATCAACACTTTTTTCCGCCACACTCATTATGTCATCAAGCCTAAAGTTATTCGGGGAAAATTAATTTCTTCATGATTTGGGGGTCTTTTAGGGGCATTCACAAATCTTCCAGACATAGGGGCACTAGGGACCAACTCTTTACTAGCCATAGGATTGTCAGAATGAATTTCCAGAGAATTCCCAGAGTACAAAACCAGTTTTGTAACCAAGGCACCTTTAAACCCAGAGACCAAACCTGGGTAGGGCAGCTAGGCGAAGGCTGAGGATTAAGATAAGACAGCGGAGCAGAACCCGGCGTAGGGCTGCCATGTGAAGGCTGGGGATTAATACAAGAAGGCAGAGCAGAACCCTCAAGGCATTCTGGCAAGAAAGGGACTGGGGATCAAAGGTTTTAGTACCAGCAAGAGCAAAAACAGAAGGTGCCAAAGGATCACAATGTTGCTTATTGCCTGACACCGCATTTTGTTTTATTTATTTCTGTCGTCTATGATTATTATAAGATATTTGATATTTTCATGCTGGTATATTCATGCTACCTTGTATAATGATTTGCTTCGTTTTGGTAAAAGGAGTGGAGATTCAGTTTATTTTTATCCCTCTAACAAGATTTACTGATGCAAACGGTTGTTGTATTAGGCATAGTCAATTTGAAAGCCATTAATCTTAGCTTGTTTCATTTAGCATTACCAATTCTCTCAGCAAGAACATTGTCCCTATTTAAAATGATGGAAATGGTTCTCATCTCTTAGAATGAACTCTCTTGCAACAATCTTGGGATGAATTTAGATGCAGATGGTAATCTGCACACATTCGAAGGTTCTTATCAACTCTAACAATTGTACTAGAGGCCATGTTTAACAACCAAATGCAATTGCTAACCTTTCCCTGTGGCGGAAGATAAACGATTTCTTCCTTTTCTCCTCTTTTGTAGCAATAAGTAAAAGTCTTGACTCTAGAAATACCCTACTGCTTTCACTCTTTGCATACATGCTACCAAGGCGGTTGCAACTGTTCCCCGTTCCTCATGCTTCGATGGGTGTCCATATCCTGTTGTGAAGCTCCCATTTTGGTGCAGGAAGAAAGGATGATGGAAACTGTTGAAGGATCTTCCTGTACACCTGCTAATTGCTTTTGCTTCAAAGTTTCTAAAGCCTTACCATCAAACCCATTTTCTTATGCATATCCTGCACCGATTGCATTGTAGGAGTCCGCAGTTCTGTGAGGCATACTGGCAAACAACTCACATGTCTTGTCTTTTCCATACTGTCATAACCGCAACACTTGAAAACAAAAGACTATAGAGGCGTAAATAGCCTTCCTGAGTCCGTTGGAAACCTATCACTTCTGCAGTACTCAAAAATAGAATGTTGTAGAGGTTTAATTAATCTTCTTGATTTCATTGCCAACCTATCCCAACTGCTAAATGAGTATGCAACATCAGTGTATACTTTGGAGCTAACCCAGTCGCATTTTCGGGCTCTTTATCCTTAACAACCACAGTGTCAGCAAGGAGCGAAGAATAATTCTGCATTTTGGAGTTACTAGTCTCCAATTGCAAACTCTGAAACCCGAGTGGTACATTAAATCCATTCTGTGCACATTCTGCATTTATTGTGTCCCATTTCATGAGACTGCATTTCCCCCTCTCTGTTTGGCAGCTCATCACTGATGCAGTGTTTGGGACTGGGGGAAGTGTATAAACTTTAAACAATGTCCCCGATGTCATTTACAACCTATCACAGCAACAACAATAGAATGTAGAAGACTGTAGAAAATAGCCTCTCAGATTTCCGTTGGCAGCTTATCACATCCTGCAGTACTTGAAAATAGAATGTTGTAATTTTTATTGTTTTATGATTTTTGGCTGGTGCTATATTTTTTTTTATAAATCTAAAGGGTTGGATATGCAGTATATATTTTAGCTTTACTGCATTATTAAAAGTAAATAAAATAAATATATATATATATTAAATGAATCTCAACCACTCATCATTTTGACATTTTCTGTTTTGTTTTCCTTATTGCTTTTGCTCTTTTCTCTGCCACAGTATTGTTCTTTAAACTCTTACATGCTGGCAACATCTTATCACTTCTCCAGTTTAACGAGCAGCAGCTGGAAATTATGGTTCAGTGAGAATTTTAAAGTGAGATTATTAAAATGAAAATCACGGTAAAAAAAAAAAAAAAGAAAATACCAATTTTGGGCTCCACGTGATCTCACTAACTTTAAGTTTTATAAGGCTCTTAGTTTGTTTCTCACGTGAGAATATTTTCCTTCTCCCATGGAAAGTATAAAGCTTAAGATTTAGTAATACCTATTCTTTATTAAAAAGATAATTCCTTTTCTTTTGTTATTTTAGTTTTCCTGCATAAAGAAAAGTATTAATTAGATAAAAAAAAAAGATATTATCTTCTTTTCTCTAGGTCCTCTTAAAGTAAATATATAAAAATCTGAAATAATTTATTAATTATAAAAGAAAGTGAGTTATTGTTTTATAATAAATATAAAGAACATTTCTGCTTAAAGAATATATATACAAATGTATTGTATAGGCTAAAGTTGTTAGTTAATAGCAACATAAAATGCCTTAATCTTAATATAGATATTTTAATCATAGCAATAGTGTTAATAATGGATAATAAATTTAATGGTAAAACTAGTATTGTACTAAAATTTGACGGGGATATGATTAGTTGTATATTTAATCACTATATTTGCAATGATAATGTTATAAGTGTTATGTGAATATTATACATATTACAAGCAATACTGGTACAATTATTTAATGTAAATGCTTAAGCTAAGGATTTGGTGAGTATCATAAATGCATTTTGGTGAGTACCAATAATGACATTAATAGTATAAGATGTTTTGTAGTTATTAATAATATAAATTTAAAATGTATATATATATATAGAGAGAGGTATTATAGCATATTTTAATGATGGCTAAGAATGATGCTTTTATTAAGCAGGAATAAAAGAGTTTATAAGAAAATTTAATTGGAATTTAAATGATTAAACTATGTATCTAATTGACCCTAGATAAAAGAATGCCTTTGTTTAAAGAGAAAATGTAAATTAACTATCTTGATGCTTCCTATGATTTTTCACTCAAATTTGTTTTGAAATCAAAGAATTAAATTGAGAGTGAAAATTTATTTACCTTTGTTGCTCCAATATATTTACATATTTCATGTTTTGGAATAGTTAATCAAATATGCCATAGAATTCTCTCACCCAATTACATAATTATTTGTTACATATGTATTTGTACTTGTATGTGAGGTTAGCTTGCCTTAATATGTATAGGTAATAGAGAAAAGAAAATCTAGTGTTTTATAATCTTACCTATAATTGTATCAATTAGTGGAATTGTTAGAAATAAAAAAAAATGATGATAATAAAATATTCTACCCTTCCAATGGTGATCTATTCCATAAAGGAAATAGGCGTTATAGATAGATTTTATGATGGTTATGTTTATAATCATGTATTGAATGATTTATTATTAAGGTCGATTTTCCTCTATGATTCCATTCCATTGTGGTGCCCTTTGAGCTGCTTGGTTTTGGTGGAGACTTTGATTCATCGGATCTGTGTTGGATTAACGAATGATTTTAAAGTTCCTTTGTTTGGAATTAATATTGGTCTCCGAAGATTGTTAAATTTTGTTAAGTGATGAAGGTTAAGATAGATGTTTTAAATGATTCTTATAGTGGGGTACCAATAAGTGGTAGTGATTATTTTGAAGACTTTGTAAAGAATGTGTTATATTTTTTTAAAAATGATTTATTTATATATACATATGGGTTATTATAAGAATTCAAAAAATTAGATTTAGGTTATCATTGGCATTGAGTATTGTTATGTTTAGCATGAAAAGTTAGGGTTTATGTAATAAGTTTTAGGAAAGGGGATTTAATGTTCTCCCATGAATGAATTTGATTTGATTGTTGTTCAATGTACGGAGTGATCACGTTCATGTTGAAAGTTATTTAGTCATTTTGTGAGTACTCCTTTTGTGTTATTTATGATTAGGGAGACTTTATGCATCTACTTTATTTTAGTCATATTTTGGATGAGTTGGGAACCTGTAAATGCTTAAGTCACTCCCTTTTGATAAGTTGTGGGTGTAGGTTGTTAGGCTTCCTGAGGCAATGGGAAACCTGTCATGTGTTTCATTTTTAGACCTTTGTGATCCATTGATCGTATTATTTTTCTTGATCTCTTATGGGTGTTCCTTGCTCCATGGTTTTCCTTGCCTTTGGTTATGACTATGAGCGAGGTGGTTCATGCCTCGCACGTGTATTCATTTTGTGATCTTTATGCTTGGTACACCCTTGTTGTTGTGAGTCTTCTTTCAGAACTGTTTGGGAGAGTTTCCTAAACAAGCAAAGTTGTACTTGTTTGATGTTGTTTTATGTCAGTGTTGAGTTAGCCTTGTCTACTTGACCTTGTTTGGATGTGGATCCTTTCTTGTCACCTCCTAGCACAAGGGGTGGACCTTCGGGTCCACACGGTCAGGTGGAACGTGCTATGCACCCCATTGGGTTCCCAGTTTTTGTTCGTGTTAAAGCAGACGTAGAGTTACCAAAGCTTCTCTTGGTTGAAGACTGATCTTCTCCTTGTATCTTATGCTTCATTGCTGTAATTACTCTTGTATTTGATGTACTCTTCCCGATGATATAAGGGAACCATTATGTAATGTATCATTGTATTCATGATGTGTTGTATCTGTGGAAATATGCTCCACAATTGTATATTGGATATATGAATTGAATTGTAACATAATGATGTATCGTTTTCCTCTCTATTGTTATGGATGAATGTATGATATCATTATGTAATCATGGTTTCTATTCACTTTCAGTTTGATTAAAGTATTGTAATGGTTGTCTCGTGTACCCCAGAGGACGTAGAAGACTTAGCAAACGTATAATTGCTTTTCATATTGAGAAATACATATTCATCATATGCAATATTTCACGTAAAAATTAAAAAAAAAAAGAAAAAAAAATTGTGTGATGGTTTGTTGTCCTTTGGGGTTCACATGGTGGGGCGTTATAGTATTGCAACGCTTAAGGGACCAAAAGCTTTATGGGAAAATGTTTAAGTGTACATTCTACCAGACTGAGGTGCACTATTTGGGACATGTTATTTCAGTTGAGGGGATAGCAGTGGACCCAGATAAGATAAAGGCAATCATGGAGTGGCTAGCACCACAAAATGTTTCAAAAGTTTGCAGCTTTATGGGGCTTTCCGGCTATTATAGGAAATGTGTTCAAGGGTTCTCAACCATTGCAGCACCCATCACTACACTCCAAAGGAAAGGAAATAAATTTGAATGGAGTGATAAGTGTGAAGAAATTTCAAACACTAAAGGAGAAACTTACTCCTGCACCTATCTTGATCGTGTCAGATCCAAATGGGCACTTTATAGTGACAACAGATGCCTCAGGAGAAGGTGTAGGAGCAGTTCTTATGCCGGAAAGGCAAGTGGTGGCATATGAGTCTAGGAAATTGAAACAACATTAATTGAACTATGCACCACATGATTTGGAGTTGGCTTCCATAGTGCATGCGCTTCAAATATGGAGGCACTACTTTTAAGGGAAGCCTTCTGAATTGAAAAATAGATCATATGGTATTGCAGTATATTTTTACTCAACCCAACTTGAATGCTTGATAGAGACAATGGTTATAGTTTTTGAGTGAGTATGACTTTGGAATAGAATATATAAAGGGAAAGAAAATAGAGTTGTAGATTCCCTAAGCAGGAGGAGACATCTCACAGCCATGGTTACTATAAGGTCAAATTTTAGACAGCAAGTGATCCAAGCTTTGCTAGGAGATGAACATCATGCTAGGGTGAAACAAGCCCTAGAGAAAGATCTTTCAGATCATCATTGTGATGGATATTTGTTTGAGGCTAATGGACTTTTAAGGTACCAGGGACAGATGTATGTTCCTAATGCAGCAGGATTGAGGGAATTGGTGCTAACAGAATTTCATAATGCACTATATTTAGGGTACCCCAGTGTAACGAAAATGATAGAGGGACTTAGACAATTGTATTCCTGGCCAGGACTTAGGAGAGATGTTACTACTTTTGTAGCCCAATGTTTGGAATTTCAGTGAATTAAGGTTGAGCATGTGCATCTGATAGGACTTCTATATCCACATAGGGTGCTAGAATATAAATGGTAGGTAATCACTATGGATTTTATTTAGGGGTTTCCTATGACCAAGAATTGACATGATGTTATCTTAGTTGTAGTTGAAAAACTAACGAAAGTAGCTCACTTCATTCCTAAGAATCTTAAGGATGGCTCATTGGTCTTAGCGAAGAAGTTTGTGCAAGAGATTTTATGATTGCACGAAGTGCCAGAGACGATCATCTCTGATCGCGATACTCGTATGACTTCCAAATTTTGGACTACATTGAATGCCTCTTTAGGAATGAAATTGAACTTTAGTTCATCTTATCATCCTACGATCAATGGTCAGACGGAAAGGGTGAATCAAGTAATAGAGGATCTCCTTAGGATGTATTGTATGGATCAACAGTATAAGTGGGAGGAGTATCTACCTTTAGTGGAGTTCACATATAATAATTCATATCATGCCTCTCTAAGAATTACACCATTCAAGGCTCTACATGGTCGTAAATGTTGTACACCTATCAATTGGGATAAGGTGGAAGACATGATAGTTATTGAGCCAAAGATGTTGAGAGAAATGGAGGATCAGATGAAGCTGATTAAGGAAAAGTTGAAACAAGCCACAGATCATCATAAATTTTTTGCAGATAGGAACAAAACCTTTAGATAGTTCTCAGTGAGAGATAAGGTCTACTTGAGGGTTCGACCACAAAAGAGTTCAATATCTTTTGGAAAGAACTCTAAGCTCGCCCCTAGATATGTTGGGCCATTTGATATCTTGGAAGTCATCAATCTAGTTGCTTATAGGCTTGCTCTACCACCGACTCTCTCCCATATAGATAATGTTTTCCATGTTTCTATGCTTAATCCGTACCATCCAGCTATTACTCATAACCTTGATGGGCGTGCATTACAAGTTCAAGATCCAGAGGTGGTGCTAGTAGAGCCCACTAAGATTTTGGAGAGGCACAACGTTAAGTTGAAAAACCAGGATGTTGTGCAGTATAGGGTCCAATGGGACCAGTATTCTGTGGATAGTGCCACCTGGGAAAATGTTGAAGATATAGATAGATATTTTCCACATTTGAGACTATACAATACTTTCTATTTATGTTTATTGTGACTTTTATATATATACTAGATATTTCAGATTATTTTATGTAGATGTTTGTAATAAGACATTGAGACGATGTCTCTTCCAAGTGGGGAAGGATGTCACGTCTCAAACTTTGTTACTGCTTGCTTTTATTTTATGTGGAATTAAAAATATGAATAATTATGTGTGGTAGAATAAATGTGTGTTGTTTGAATGATAGAATAATTGAATTTTATTTTATTTTGGATAAATGAAATGCAATGATTATTATTTAATTAAAATGATGCAATATAGAGAATGATATCTTAGAATGATAAATTATATTTATTTGATTTATATTTTCTTGGACACTAATCTATTAATAGGTGTATGAGTTTACATGAGAGGCAGGTTGTCGAATACCAAGAGGGTGGTTAAGATAGAGGAGGTTAGCCACCTAGCAAGGTTAAGATGGAATGGATACTCTCGTACACACACACTTAGTAACATATCGTTGCATTTAGGAATTTTATTTTTAATGATTTCTTTTGAAAATTAAATGTGATTTATTTATTATTTGAAGATAATTGTGGTGCATAGCAATAAATCTTGTTTTCTTTAAAAATTAGATTTATTTAGATAAACTTGAAAAAAAGATGGAAAGATTTTCAAAAAAGTGATAAGATAGAGAACATTAAAAAGGTAGAAAAATATGAGAAAAGACAATTAAAATTAGAAAACAAAACAAAATAAAGATGGAAAAGAGAGAAATAAAGTAATAAATGTTTATAAAAACTCTTAATTTCCTCAACAAGAGGAGGCATTCTGAGATTCATTATTTTTCTTTTCTCCATTTTCTCATTCTCTCTGCAAAAATAATACAAAACAAGAATAGGGAAATTAGATAAAATTTTGAAAAGAGGAAGAAGAACGGTGATAGACAGAAGATCAGGAAGAGAATTCAACAAAGAAAGCAATCACTGCGTTTTAAAAAAAAAAATCATTTTCCAATGTAGTAATTTATGAATGTGTGAATAGATGGTTGCTTGTATGAAAGATTAAATTCTTTCGTTGATACCAATTGCTTGAAATCATGCATTTAGTGTTTTTAATGACTTATTTTCTGAAAGAAATTCAGTATCATGGCTTCTGATTTATTTTCTGTAAGAAATTCAACATAATGGTTGTGCACGATTGTATGTTCTTTTAATTTAAAAATATATATAAATATATTATGTTATATGTTCCTACGATTATTGCTGCAAATTTCGTAATGAAATTACAAATTGTTCTTGAAATAATACTCTGTAATGCATGACTATAACCATATTTTATGCTATGCGAATTGCACAGAGGAAAGCATTTAAATGTCGAAACATATATTTAGAGTGTCGTTGTGTATTCATTCCGTTTGATGGAAGTATTTAGAGGAAACTTGGGAGACTTAGGTTGTTACAGCCACGCCTCCATTAGAGAGGGTGTTGCCTCCATAGGCAGCGCACCCCTCTTGGAAGCCGTCGGCCATTTCCCACACTGTTGCATAAGTAAAAATTGAAATCTTTGTTTAAAACTTGCATTATCCTTGCCTTCACACTTGTTGAGAACTATTAAATGCCTGTGTTGATAGATTTAGATTTATTTCTCCTATAGAATGCGCTTGTTGTATGCCTTTGGTATCTGCCTTTAATTTGCTTACAAATTGGTCAATAACCTGATTTCTCTTTTTAAATTCAAATCACTTTCTCTTGGAATTTATTTGCTCTAAAATTCCTCTGTGATCTACGTCCTTCTCAGATTATATGAGTTGTTATTTTATATGCCTTCTTTTTATTTGCATTTATGCCAAAACCTCTGTTTATTTAGCGGAGTGATCTGCTCCTGTAAAATGATATAAATATAGATATTTCTGAAAATGTAATTAAATATTCCTGTTAAAAGATATATATATATATATTATAAGAATTATGTATTTGCTATATATAATTTTGATTATAAAGGAAATTTGTATGTTCTGAATTTTAATTCTATTTTATAATGGATATTTCTTGTGTATATATATATATATATATATATTCTAATTTTTTGAAAAAGTATCTTAAACTGATTTTTAGAAGATATTTAGTTGTTGGTAAAATTTATAATTTGTATTTTAAATTCAACTGAAAATTGTGAAAATAGAATCCATAAGCAAAAGAATAAGTATACAAGATCATGTAATTGCTTTTCTCTATTTTTGAAACATAAGTAAACTAAATAGGATTTAAGTTGTTGAATTAAATATACAATATTGTGTATTGCTTAGATTATTTCTTTAAGGATGAAATGTAAATCTAGTTGGACATATAAAGTTATTTTATTAACTTTAGAGTTAGATTGTGATTCCATGAGTAGTAAATACTTGAGAATACTATGTTTTATCTACTCTTTAAATATGAGATCACTTTCGGGATAGGATGTCAAATGTGGGTTTCCAGAGATGATAGTTTTCCTTTTCAAAACTAACATTTTATTTTTATTTTCTTGGATAAGCTAAATGCACTAGTGAAATAGATGGATTAAAAAGCCTAGAATATATATATATATATGCCACAACCTGAATGCGAGTAATATGTCATTCTAGTATTAGGAATTGCATATAGGCATTAGACTTGCATCGAGAGTTCCCTCTTGCTTACATCGTTCCAGGTTGCTAGGCTCCTCGTGCAAGGTCAGAGTTTCTTCGAGCTAGGAAGAAATCCCAAGAAGTTTAGTGCTTTGTGGTTGGGCGGAAAAGGTGCATTAACCTCACTCTTGGTCTCAGCTTGCGAAAGACTAGCAAAGTCGTGGTGGTTGAGGATCAAGACTTCTTCATCATATGGATATATTTCTTATACTTCTTTGTATGGCTAGCATAGCCACTTTGTAAATGCAAACTTTTTACCATGGATGTAATTTGTCTATACACTTAATTTTGTAGCATTGAAATAGATGCTTTGTAACACCCTATTGGTGTATGTGATTTTAATTCAATATTGTAATTGCCTTAGAGAATTTCCTCATACATCTTATTTAATATATTTTGTTTTATTATCTGTATTTGGAAATGTGATTGCTTTTCATATTACTATGTTTTAGTAAGTGGGATTGTCGTCCTTTACAGTATTGTAGGGATGGTCCTACAACTAAGGAGGTCTTTCATTCTTATGATAATTGTTTGATTGAACCTTGTCTTGCCTTGCAATCCTTTCATTCATAGTTTTCATGAAGTTATCAAACTTATCCTCAAGAGTGCCTCCTTTAGCACTAGAAATTTTATCTTCCCTTTTTGAATTTTTGAGAATCTTTGCATCATCTCTTCTTCCAACTTTACCAGTTGCTCAACTAATGTTATCAATATGTTCAACCATCTTGTAAGCTTCTCTTAATGACTATAGATTCTTATCAAGCAAACAGTAGCTCATCTTAGCATCAAAAGCATTGCAATAAGGGTGAAGCCACAAGAGTGTTTTATAATTTGATGGAAGAAGGAAAACTAAAAAAAAAGACCCCATGGCAAAAAAATTGGTTTTAGGGGTTCAAATGAACCTACAAGTTTGACCAAACCAAAAAGGGGTTCGACCAAACTAGGGTTCAAGAGCGAACCCATTAATTATTGGGCCCACATTTCCACCCAAAAAAACAAAAGAAAAATGCATATTGAAGGGGGTTTGAATGAACCAGGGTTTGAATGAACCCTGGTTCAAATGAACCCCTAGGGTTTGCTCGAACCCCCCTTATTCCTAATTCTCCCCATAAAACACAAAAAAACCTAAATTTTTACACTTTGAAGCTCGGGTTGAGGATGAAAATGGAGGAGTCTTCACAAACCCAACTAGAATTAGGTAGTCCTCAAATGAGCTATCCAACGAATATAATTTTAATATGTTTTGGTTTCATTATGTATTTGTTTTTTTAGTTTTATTAAACATAGGTTTTTCATCAAAAAATGAAGGTCTTTGTTTTGCACATGTGGAAAAATAGTAGATTATCAAAAATATAGAAAAATATGAGTGCTAGATATTGAAGTCCTTGATCAACAAAAAGTTGAATTTGATATATACAAAAGTTGGGAAGGGATCAGAGTTACAAATCTAAATTCAAAGAATTAATTTTATCCTTAAATGAAAAAAAGATTATGTATTATATGGTGTAAATCACTTTTAAATATTTGTTTTATGAAAAAAAAAAACAGTTTCTTGGAAGATGGAAAAAAGTACAATGGAATTCCAAAAATTTTGAAAATAATATTTTAGAATCTATAGATAAAATGTGGCTTGAGACTCTAGTTTCATCATCTTCAAATTTCTCACAGTTTAGCCTTCTAGGTGCCAAATGTGAGAATTTAATTAAAATAATAATTTTAGTGTTGATTTGGCCAAAAATATATCAAAAATATAAATATTAAAAAACATAATAATTTTTTTTAAAATGGTAAAATAACACATATTAAATTAAAAATGATTAAATAAAAAAAGTAACTATTTTTTTAATTTATTGGAATTGAAATATATATATATTTAAACCTCAGGAATCGGTACGACCCTCTACACCTGGTAAATATATTTTTGATATATCACAAACAATATTAACATAAACTCAATATTAACAGATAAAAAAATATTATTAAATAAGTTAAATTTTAAAAACTAAAACTATATTTCAAAAAAAATTAAAAATTACAAGTACCACCAAACTTTCATGAAAATAAAATGAAACCTATTTAAAAGATAAAAAGTTAGTTTGTAATTTATTGATTTATTGTTATTAATATTATTATTTGAAAAATATATCTATTTATTAAAAACTTATTATTATTTATCTAAAAATCTAAATTTAAAAAGAAAAAGAAAAACAATTCTTATCCTATCTTTTCTTAATTTAAAGCTAACAATAGATAAGAGTTGTTTTTCTCTAATTACATATTATATTTTTTAATATTTTAGAAAATTTGATGGTTGAGATCATTTCAACAATCTTGTATCCTCTTCTATAATTTTCAACCATTGATTTTCAAAAGTAGGTCATTCACTTCATATAAGAACACTTGATATATATATATATATATATATATATATATGAAATTTAACTTCAAAATTTAATTTGAACTTTAATGGATGGTATAATACCTCAAGTTAAATTTTTCAATTTCTTATAACTTAATTTAAATAATAGCATATGTTAAAAATATAATATACTTATTAATTTAATATTTTTATTTAACTATATAATATATAATAATAAATATAAGATATATTATATAATTAAATAACATAAATAAATATTAAACATATATCATATGTAATTTTTTATTTAATTAATATGATAAAATAATATATTTAAAAATAATAATTATTGTTAAATATATTATTTTATAATATATAATATTAATATTGTAATTTTATCCCCCTATAATAAACTACTATCCCCCTATAAACTACAGTGAGACTAATAAACTATCCCCCTATAAACTACAGTGAGACTAATAAACTTTTTTCGTGACACACCCTCTCGTATCATAGGTCTTGGGGAGATTAGACCTCGTGACTTCTTGCCTGCGAAAAAATGCTTTAGCCAATCAAATTAGGCCCCCCATCCCATATTATATGTAATTATTATTATTAAATAAATATAATAAAATAATTATAATTATCATATATGTTATTTTATAATATATATTGTTAGTAACCATAAATAATATAATATAATACTTTTATAAATATGTATTATAAATAATTATAATAGATAATATTATCAATAAATATTTTATGATAATTAATAATATATTAATATTTAATTTTAAATTATATATATTAATTAATAATTTTTAAAAATTATTTAATATAAACATAAAATAAAAAATAAAAAATGAAAATAGTATATTACAATTTTAAAAATAAAATGTTTCGTTCAAATATTGTCTATGTCCTTTATTAAATACATTAAACCTCCTCCAGTAAGTGCCTATCTACTTATACGTGCACTTCATTAAATATGATTCCCAAGATTTTATCTTTATTGGGTAAGAGAAAATCTGTCAGCTTTATCTACTTATACGTCTACTTCATTAAATATGATTCCCACGATTTTATCTTTATTGGGTAAGAGAAAATCTGTCAGCTTTTTCTTTATTAAATTCTAAACGAGCCCTTACGTTTCGGTCGTTCTGATAAACAATATATTAAATGTACACTTCGGCGTAATAAAATTTGTGCATTCAAGAAACCATGTCGGACGAAAATACAAAACATAGTAGACGGTCAGGATTAATATCTTTATTGGGTAAGAGAAAATCTGTCAGCTTTTTCTTTATTAAATTCTAAACGAGCCCTTACGTTTCGGTCGTTCTGATAAACAATATATTAAATGTACACTTCGGCGTAATAAAATTTGTGCATTCAAGAAACCATGTCGGACGAAAATACAAAACATAGTAGACGGTCAGGATTAATTCTCTAGTCTTGTATGTCGGCACTTAGATAACAAAATAAAATGTCCATCCAGCCCCAGACACCGGGGCATGGATGCCATGCCATGCCTCCATCCATGCAGATAGTAGTACCCACACCCGTGGATGTCAGATCGTCAGAAAAAAAACTTGGATGGGTTTTGAAAGCACGTCAATCTTTTAATTGGCACGCATTTTGAGAGAGTAGGATCGCTATAGCAGGTGCGTCACTTCATTAGCGGGGAAAATATCCTCCCACTTTGAAGAAAAAACAATATCAAGCCGTCCCTATAAACTTTTTCCATATCCGACGACCACCAGCAAAGAATTAAAAATATATAACATAATATAAATATTACTTTGTTTTTACTTTAAAATTATTTATGATTTTATTTTTTTAAAATATATATTGCCTTTCAGTTTTTTAAAAAATAATGTTAAAAGTAAATTTAAAGTAAATAGCATAATTAATTATTAATATTTATTATTATAATTTAAAGTAAAAACAAAGTAATTTTCAAATAATTTTGAATTAAAATAAAATAATATAATTGATTATTAATATTTATTATTATAATTTATATATATACTATTTACTAGTTTGTAAATAAAGATTATATGTAATTTTTTCCATGAAAATTTTATAAATAGTGTTATATAAAAATTTACATATAATAATATTCTTTATAAATAAATATTTATTATATATATTATTATTTATTAAATAATTTTGAATTTAAATAAAATAATTAAAATTAAATTGATTATTAATATCTATTATTATTTTATATATATTATTTACTAATTTGTAAATAAAGAATATTATTATATTTAAATTTTCTATGTAAGTTTTATAAAATGTTATATGAAAATTTGCATATAATAATATTGTTTATAAATAAATATTATATATATATATATATATATATATATATATATATAATATAATTTTGAATTAAAATAAAATAATTAAAATTAAATTGATTATTAATATTTATTATTATAATTTTTAAATATTTACTATTTACTAATTTGTAAATAAAGAATATTGTTATATGTAAATTTACATATAATAATATTCTTTATAAATAATTTTTTATGATATATATTATTATTTATTATATAATTTATCAATTATGTTCTTTATTTATTTTATTTTAATTCAAAATGATATAATAAATAATAATATATATAATAAATATTCATTTATAAAGAATATTATTATATGTAAATTTTTATATAACACTATTTATAAAATTTACATAGAAGAATTTACATATAATATTTATTTACAATTTAGAGATACACTTAGGGTTACGATTAGGGTTAGGGTTAGGGTTAAAGTCCAATATATTAGAAAGAGATGTGTTAAAGTCCTATATATATATATATATATATATAAGTCCAATATATTAGGATTAGGCTCCTCCAAAAGAATTTATCTTCACGTATTTAGTGTTCATTTAGGGTTAGTAGGGTTCAACTAGAATAAGGGTTAGGGTTAGAGTGTAATTAGGATTAGGGTTTGGGTTCAATAAGGGTTAAGGGTTCAACTAGGATAAGTGTTAGGGTTAGAGTGTAATTATGATTATAGTTTGGGTTCAATTAGGGTTACAAGATAAATATGATAGGTTATTTGTAGGGTTAGGGTTAAATTAGCATTAGGTTAGAATTAGGGTTAGCATTAGGATTATGGTTAAGGTTCACTTAGGGTTAGGGTTAGGGTTCAATTGTAGTAGGGTTAGGGTCATGATTTGATTAGTATCAAGGTTCAATTATGGTTAAGGTTAGGGATAAGGTATAACTAGTGTTAAGGATAGGGTTAGAGTTAGGGTATAATTAGGGTTAAGGTTAGGGATAAGGTATAATTAGGGTTATGGTTAAGGTTGAGGGTTAGGGTTAGTGAAAGAGATAGGGTTAGCAATAGGCTTATGGTTAAGGTTAGGGCTAGCATTAGTGTTAGGGCTTGGGTTATATTTATGGTTAGGATTAGGCTTAGAAATAGAATTAGGTTTAGGGTTAGGGTTAGAACTAGAGTTAGGGTTAGGGGTAAAGTTAGGGTTAGAATTAGTGTTAGGGTTAGGGTTAGGGTTAGGACTCTACTATAAATCTTAGGGTTAAGGTTAAAATAAGGGTTGACATTACATGGTTACCATTTAAAAATATGGGTTTAAGTTCAATTAGGATTCATGTTCAATTATGGTTAGGGTTAGGGATGGATGATAACCCTTATATTGATTCTATAAAAAAATTGTAACCTTAAATGTATACTAAATCTTAACCCTTCAATTGATTAAAAATAGGTGCCTTTAGAAGAATATCTCTAGGCATATTTTACATATATTTGTAAAATATAAGTATGCTAGTAAATATTTATTTATAAAGAATATTATTATATGTAAATTTTTATATAACACTATTTATAAAATTTACATAGAAAAATTTACATATAATCTTTATTTACAAACTAATAACTAGTATATATATATAAATTATAATAATAAATATTAATAATCAATTATGCTATTTACTTTAAATTTACTTTAACATTATTTTTTAAAAAACTGAAAGGCAATAAATATTTTAAAAAATTAAAATCATAAATAATTTTAAAGTAAAAAAAAAGTAATATTTATATTATGTTATATATTTTTAATTCTTTGCTGCTAGTCATCGGATATGGAAAGGACATCCACTGCAAGTACTACTATCCACATCCTCAGAGCATGGATGGAGGCATGGCATGGCAGCATCCATGCCCTGCATTCCCTCGAGGCCGATAGACAAGTGCTGACAAAATGCATGTCCATCTGATGTTCATGCCATGTTTTACATACTACTCTGACCGTCCGTGCACCAACTGGGTGCGTGTTGCAGGAGGTCGTAAATGTCAGAATTGTGTGCTGCAGGAGGCCGTAAATGTCAGAATTTTTAGGTTCTAGTGCCCAATAAAAAATTTTACTAAGTTTTTTAAGTTTGCCATTCGCCCCTTTTTTTTTTTGCTGCTTTGCCTGCGGCTATTGGTACATTTATAAGAAAGTTTTAAAGTATGTTTAATAAAATGAAAATAATTAATATATTAAGCATATATTAGCATAATTACTATATAATATATATTTTATATATTATTTTTTAACAAAACTATTAAATATAATATAATAATAATTCTATATATGTATTTAATATTTTGTTAAAATATATATATATATATACACACTAGTAATAGAATCTGTTATATTTAAATAGATAATATTATTTAAATAAAGGAAGGTTTTCTTGATATTTGGTAACTTTTTAATAATTTAGATTTTAATCTACATAAAATTAAAATTACTACATGTTTTAGGAAAGTCGACAATAAGTGCTACTTATATGTATTTTTTTATTTTATATATATATTGACTTTAATTTGACCTTCAAAAATATGGTGTGAATTGTTAAATTTTGATTAGTAAAATGATGTATGAGACTAAACAATATATTTGACATGTAAATGTGTGTTGGTTAAACATTCTATGTAGCTTGGGAGACTATGGTACTACATAGAATTTTTAAATGAAAAATATATATAATGGTCAAAAATATTATCTAAAATGAACTTAATCATTTTTTTTCTTGTGTTACCATAAATTTGTTATTTGATTAGTGAGACATACTATTATACCTCATACCTAAACCATATATTTTATGAGATAATATTCAAATGAATTTAATATGATATTTTCTTGTATGACATCTTCATAGTGTGAATATGAACTTATGTTTCACTATTATTTTATGTATTGGTAAAGTCAAATTCACATTGTAGAATGTGATTTGTGAGCACACAATTCAATTAAGAGTAGTTATATTTCTTTAGCTTTCTACCCCTACTAATTGAAATTAAATTTTTAATGTTTGTATGACCTTATGTTTGCTTTCTCATGATATGTTTTTAAACATCTACCAATTGAACGGTGAAATTTGGAGATTTAAAAAATAAATAAAAAATGAATAATTATAAATAAAAGTGAAATATATAGAAAATAAAATTATTTAACATAAATTATTTAAGGATGAATTCAAATGTAATAATATATTAGTATATTTAGATATTAGAGTAAAGATAATATTAATTTACAAGATGTTTATCAAATTGTGTTTTATTATGTTCTAGCAAACTGTTAATTATTTTGTTTTCATTCTATGTCACTTTCATACCATAATGATCTTCACACTTTTAAATTCAAATTTGATCCATAGGTTTGACACTTGATCATAAAAATACACAAATGCTTATGATTGTCTATAATTTTCTATAGTCTAAGTGTTTGAAAAAATAGTTGTGTTGATGAACACCTTTAAGAATTTGCTATATATGAAGCATTTTGTGCTGCAAACTCTTAAGTGTTATTTTTTAATTTGTACATTATTAAATAAACTAAATAATTGTTATGTTTTATTTAATTTTTGATTTTTAAAAAAATAACTTTTAATGTTTTAATAAATAAATATTTTTTTAAATCAATTTGTATTTATTAATATGTTTAAATGCATGTAATAACACATATTATTAAAAATTGATATTTTTTTAAAGTATAAATCATATATGTATAAAATATTTTTATCTATTTCTAAAATTTAGTCTAGATTAATAAAATGATATAAAATAGAGGAAGCCAGTTTTTCTTTATTCATTATTTTAATTTTTTACCTATATATATTTATAGATTATTAAAATACCAAATATATCATGTTATAAATGAAAACATATTAGTTTGATTACAATATATCATTAAATTATAAAGAGTAGTGTATCATTTTTTTTAGTTAAGTTTAAACCTAGACTTTCTTTTTTCATTTCTCTATATATATTATTAGTCTATTTTTTCCATATAATTTCTTTTGTGATTTAATCCTATTTCCTCTCCTTTTAACTCCTCTGCTCTCCTACCCTTGGTTTTTTTATTCTCTTTCCACCTCCCTTCCTTTTAAGAGGTTCCATGTGCAATCTATATCCTTCCAATCCTCTTCTTAATGCATCCATAATTCTAATCATAGATTGAACTCTAATTCTTGTGATTATTATATTCATATTAGGGTTAAACTGAAAGTGATTATAACCATTAATCTATATTTTGGGGCAACCAATAATATATTAAAATTGAATGTAACCTTAATTAGATTAAAACTTTATACTAACCCTAATCCTACCCTAACCGTAATTCTAACCATGGTCCACTCCCTATAAACTATTATATTTAAAATATTATAATAATATATTTAATATATTACTAAATGAACCCTAACCCTAACCAAAATATAGGCATTATAATTAAAGACTAACCCCATCCCTAACCCCAAATGAATCATAATGTCAAACCTAACCCTAATCCTTGTTGAATTGTAATAGTAATTGTAACACTATACAAATCCTAACCTTAATTCATCCTAGAACCCTCATACTAATCTAACCCTAACCTTGCAAATTGTAATTCTAATCCTAATTAAACATAGCAATAATTATAAGCCTATAAGAACCCTAACCTTAATTCATCCTAGAACTCTAACCTTAATTGAACCCTAACCTTGCAAATTGTAATTCTAATCCTAATTAACCATAGCAATAATTATAAACCTATAAGAACCTTGACCTTAACTAATCGTAAAAAACTCACACTAATCTAAACCTAACCTTAACCATAATTGAACCATCAACCTCATTGAACTTTAACCCTAATTGAACCTTAACCTTGACAACATTGTAATCTTAGCCCTAATTAAATTGTAATCTAACCCTAACCATAATAATAATATTATATAAATTATTTTAAAACTATATGATAAGTGTAAATGCAATTCTTTATTGCATTTTTTTAAAGATAGATATGCTCGTTTTAAATATATATTAATTTAAGAACTTATTTTTATTTGTTATAATAATGTTTTTATATTTTCTTTGTATTTAATTTTGCAATTGTTTAACAATAAGATGTGCACTTATTATGAAATTTTTTTCTATTAGATGCATATTTAAGTTTCTATATTTTTGTACAATAAAATATTTAGTGAAACCTTAAATTTATAATATTTATTTATAGATATATATTGATTTTGAATAAAATAGAATATGAGTGTTTTTTCCTTTTTGAAATGTTTTCAATTTTATTAAGAAAAAAATGAATATTTTTTATGATTTAAATATATGAATTTAGAAACAAATTTGTGTAATTATAAATTTTGGATTTTTGAAATTTAATTTTCTAATTTCTAATTTTAAATCATTAATTTAGAATTTTTAAAAAGAATAATTATTTTTCATTCTTTTATAATTTAATTATTATTCTAGTGTCAAAAAATATTTTATAATGATATCAAATAATAATTTTGTTTTTAAAAATAGTATATTAATATATAAACTTATATGCAATAGTAAATTTAATTAAGTTCGTTCATACTTAATTATATATTTATTTACATAATTTAATTTACCTATATATTTATCCTATGTGTAATTTAATCTTTACCTATATATTTATTCCATACAATTTTACTTATTTTAATTTAAAATAATAAAATAAAGATATTTAGATAATATAATTATTTTAATTTTATGTGAATTAAAATCTAGAATTATTAAAAAGTTACCAAGTACCAAGAAAACCTTCCTTTATTTAAATAATATTATCTATTTAAATATAACAATTCTATTCTAAAATCTTTTGCCCAGTACATCAAGCAAGGGAGCTGGCTACGTGCTGCGGATGGCAGGTTGTTGTGTACTTTTCTGACTGACAGAATTAGAGCAGGTCGTGGGGTCTCCGTAGTTGATGCAGGATGGGCATAACATACAGCCCATGGGATGGGCATTAGATTTTGTAGGCTGGGTAGGCTCCGACTTTTCCCACTACCTATAGATTTTACTGCAACTAGACGACCCAGAAGTGAAAGCAGCCCTCCTAGAGTCAACACATGGATTAAATATGTGGCCTTTTAAGAACTAGATTTGCAGAGGAAAAGCAAATGCAAGCAATGTTGAGGAAAAATCCTTGTTAAGAACAACTTGAGTTTTTAGAAGCAGCACTAACGAGGTATAATTGAGTAAATTATGTGCTTGAAAATCACCATGAACCTATCGAGTTCTGGATCCATTCCGAAGCTCAGTTCCGTCCCGTTCCGTCGATTTTCATATTCTCCACCGGCTGCGTCTAAACGAGCCACAACTTCAGGAGGAGACCCAACCTGAACCCATTGTTGCAAACAAGGTGCCTACAAGCTTTGGTAACTTAAAAAATTGGAAAAAAGTCTGGAGATTCAGATGAAATGAAAGTGGTATTTGGAATAGTAAACCCTTTGATAGTGCAAACCGTGGATGGGCTTGAGAAACAAGTGGCATGCATTCAATCATATGAATAAAACAAGCACATTTACATGAGATGCATATATATTGCAGAAAATTTACACATAAGAGGCTTTTGACATTGCAGATCATTAATGTACATGAGGTTTTCAGTTTATGAATAGAAATTCAGTAATATCGCTTTTCAAATCCAATTCATGATCTATTACTCTTCTCTTGTTTTCTACTTCGTCATGATAGATCATGAAAATCATAACCCAAAAGATCACTATTAACTAAATTACTAGAAGATCTTACTCCATAGTATAACACATTATACACGCTATACACAGTGTTGTTATCTGGTTGAAGAAGGGTTTAGCTTTTGACAGTTGATATAAGCTTCCAACAAACACCGATAGTGTGGATGCCCTAATATTTTAGCCTTCATTGCATCCACCTCCCCCTCATCAGTAGTTGTAGCGACAGGAGGCCTAGTATTACTACTGAAATGAGGGGGCTATCAGAGTCACGGGCTTGCGAGGCTAAGGAAGTAACTGACCGGCTTCCTAACTGGGTGGACGATGACTCTCCAAAACAATTTACAGCCAGTTCTCTATGAAATTCAAACCGGCTAGTAAAGTTATTGCAACCCCCCTCCATTTTAACCAGTGGCACAAAAGAAACTAGTTTGACGGTCAAGTGGGGCTCCATTATAGACTGGAAATGACGTTGTAGCTTCTTGGGATCAAACATAGGTAGTGCAGACACAAGGCTTTGGGTGGCCCAACCGTGAAATGATACCTACGAGTTCTGAACCGACATTCTTCTCGTGATGATGTTCTCGCCGTCATCGTGGGGACAGTGTGTCGTCATGATTTCCATCATGGAGCTCACACTCGCATCTCCTTACTTGCCCATGTTCACACCGCAAAGTGAAGAGCTTTGTGCATTTGGTTGCTCCATAATACACACCAAAATACCCGTAGATCTACTACAACATAATTTCATATGGTGATTTTGGATTACTTACTGTCTCTGGATCGAGACATATCAGAGATGTCGTTTATCTTCCCTTTTCATATAGCCTTCTTCTCCACTGCAATGCACAAAACAAACTCATGATGCCCAAGCCAAGCCACCGGCTTCAACAGTTTGAGTAACTCTTTACCATTTTATGCACCACATATTCTCCCCTTAATTTTGACTACCATAATCTCATTTCCATGTAGGCTGGAGCTACTCTAGTCCCTTGCATAGTATATCAAGGTCGATAAGGGGAAAGGACAAGTAAGTACAGCGACAAACATATCGAACCAAGATTTCGATCTCCACAACTTGCCAGAATGTGTACTATTAATCGAAGAAATTTCATGGGGTTCCCAACAGAATAGCCTATCGGCTAATTACTAACACTTGCACCAATGAGGTGCAATGCTTACATCAATACACTGATATACTTTGGTATTTTTTATTAGTGAGAAAAATCCATGGAGAAGAAATGTGTGACTGCTATTTGGTGGAATGTGCTAATTCAGTGAGCAAGCCAGGAAAAGCAAGAAAGGAAAACGTTGGCGTCACACTAGAGGAGATCTCAGTGGGGTTCCCCCACAAAATAGCCTATCGGCTAAATATAATTGTTTCAACTTACTAAAGTACCAAATGGAAATGAAGAGTAATTCAATGACCTTACAAATGGCATAAGGGTACAAAAAAACAAGATATTTCAATGGCCTTACAATTTGTTTCTTCCATTTTTATTTATTTGGTTAATTGAACTCTTCCTAAAAGATACAAAAGATTTTTCACAAGTAAACAGTATGTAAATACATGTTTGAAGAAACAGTGTAAAGATAGACATAATATGGTGCAGTGGCATAAACTTGGTGAGTTGAATTATTTTCATTTTTCATGGAAACAAAAATTTAGAAAGTTAATAAAGTATGTGTCCCACCTTTCTAGTATTATTAGACTACAAAAATTGTCAAAACATAAAATAGTCATTTGTGATATTTTCTTAGAAGATTCAATTTTAGTTTTACAAAGTACATACTATAACTGGGTCCTACAAAATGGTGGCCTTTCTACTAAAATGTATAAAGCATGAAGGACACAAAGCTTGTATCATTAAGGTGACTGAGTGCAGGATTTTCTTGAAGTTTGCTACTAATTTGACAATGAATTTGGTATGCATTTATTATGGTGGTGCTTGTGGTAGTTGCTACATGTATATGCACGTTTCTGGTTTTGTAGGTGTATAGATTTCGTCTGGTTTTGTATGCGTATAGATGGAGTTTCCCACATTTTTTTATAAATATAAATATGATATATTTATATTCCTTCCATAGTAGGAAAATCTCATGGGGTATGAAGATAGCAGTGAAGAGGAAGAATTTTCCAAACGAGGCGTCGTTCGAATTCATCAAGTATTGCCTTTAAGACAAGTACCTCCTGAAAAAAAAAAGCAATGTAGCTATTACAACCCCCCTCCATTTTAACTAGTGGCACAAAAGAAACTGGTTTGGCGATCAACTGGGGCTCCATTATAGACTGGAAATGACATTGTAACTTGTTGGGATCAAACATAGGTGGCACAAACACAAGGCTTTGGGCACCCTGGCCGTGAAATGATACGTAGAAGTTATGAACTATAATTCTTATCGTAATGATATTCTCGCCACCATCATGGGGATAGTGTGTTGTCATGATTGTCATCATGGAGCTCACACCCATGTCTCTATACTCGTCCATGTTCACACCATAAAGTGAAGAGCTCTGTGCATTTGGTTGCTCCATAATACACACAAAATATTCATAGATCTACTGCAACATAATTTCATATGGTGATTCTGGATTACTTACTGTCTTTAGATCAAGACATATCAGAGATGTCATTTATCGTCCCTTTTCATATAGCCTTCTTCTCCACTACAATGCACAAAACAAACTCATGATGCCCAAGCCAAGTCGTTGGCTTCAACAGTTTGAGTAACTCTTTACCATTCTATGCACCACATATTCTCCCCTTAATTTTGATTGTCATAGTCTCATTTCCATGCAGGTTGGAGCTACTCTAGTCCCTTGCATAGTATCGATAAGGGAAAAGGACAAGTAAGTATAATGTAGTCTCAGCGAACATATCGAACCAAGATTCTGATCTCCACAACCTGTCAGAATGTGTACTATTAGCTGAAGAAATTTTTGTGGCTTCTCGTCGGCATCAGACTAGACGAAATCTTGGTGGGGTTCCCCCACATAATAGCCTATCGGCTAATTACTAGCACTTGCACCAATGAGGTGCAATTCTTACACTGATAGGTTGATATACTTTGGTATTTTTTATTAGCGAGAAAAATCCATGGAGAAGAAATGTGCATGACTGTTATTTTGGGGAATGTGTTGATTCAGTGAGCATGCCGAGAAAAGCAAGAAAGGAAAACATTGGCATCAGACTGGAGGAGATCCTGCTAGGGTTCCCCCACATACTAGTCTATCGGCTAAATATAATTGTTTCAACTTACTAAAGTACCAAATGGAAATGAAGGGTAATTTCAATGACCTTACAAATGGCATAAGGGTATAGAAAAACCAAATATTTCAATGGCCTTACAATTTTTCTATTCCATTTTTTTTATTTGGTTAACTGAACTTTTCCTAAAAGACACAAAAGCTTTTTCATAGGTAGACAGTATGTAAATACATGTTTGAAGAAATAGTGTAAAGATAGACATAATATGGTGCACTGGCATAAACTTGGTGAGAACTAAATTCTTTTCATTTTTCATGGAAATACAAATTTAAAAAGTTAATAAAGTATGTGTCCCACCTTTTGTAATGGTGTGGAGCCTGATCAGTCTCCAAGTGGGAGATTGTTGGTATGTGGCGACTAATCATGCTATACTGTATAGCCCATGGTATACTGTACACCCCGACCCCCTATCCTCGCCGGGGTCTGGGGCTAGGCCGGGCCCCGGGCGGGGGTTCGAGGGCGATAGCCCCCAAAAAGCAGGGGTTTGGGGGCACAACCCCAAGAAATTTTTGTTGTTTTTTACGCCGCCAATGAAAAAGGAAAATCTCTAAAAAAAGAAAACTCGACTTTGTAAAACCCTAATTCCGAAGCTTCTAAAAGCTTGTTAAAAGGGGTTGGGATGGGGGTTACAAAGATGATGAAAACAATGCATTATTCTAAGATTGTAATAGGTTTTGCATTGTGATAATAAAAGTATTGATGGTCACAAGGTTTGGTGGATGTAGCCCAGATTGGGTGAACCACGCTAAATTCTTTTGTGTTATGATTTATTCTATGTATGTTTTAGTTTCTTCATGCATTATTTAAATCTACATTTAATTGTGAGTTAGATATCCGCCATCTCTAACCCTAACACCTTTTTAGTCTTATTAGACTACAAAAATTGACAAAACATAAAATAGTCATTTGTGATATTTTTTTAGAAGATTCAATTTCAGTTTTACAAAGTACATACTTTAACTGGGCCCTACAAAATGGTAGCCTTTCTACTAAAATGCATAAAGCATGAAGGACACAAAGCTCGTATCATTGAGGTGACCGAGTGCAGGATTTTCTTGAAGTTTGCTACTAATTTGACAATGAATTTGGTATGCATTTATTATGGTGGTGCTTGTGGTAGTTGCTGCATTGATATGCACATTTCTAGTTTTGTAGGTGTATAGATTTTGTTTGGTTTTGTAGGTGTATAGATGTAGTTTCCCACAATTTTTTATAAATATAAATATGATATATTTATATTTATTCCATGGTAGGAAAATCTCATGGGGTATGAGGATAGCAGCGAAGAGGAAGAATTTTCCAAACGAGGCATCATTTAAATTCATCAAGTATTGCCTTTAAGACAAGTACCTCCTGACAAAAAAAAACAATGTAGCTACAGAGGTATTTTTCTGGGGATGTAAGAAATTGAGCAATGTAGTTTAGTGGTAAGGTGGGTTTCACTTTTTGGAAGTCTTCCTAGCTCCAATTCTAGAGGCCCTATTTCAATTCTCATGAAGAACATGAAAGTGTAGTGCAATGTAAGATGGGTTACATTGTGTGAATTACCCAGGTTACATAGGTTGTATTCTTATAAAACATGTGTGAGAAATCTTGAAATAGAAGATGGGTTAACTATGGAATAGTCTCTCTAAATCAGAAGGAGCATAACCTATGCATCCCCTAACACAATCTTAAATCCAATTCTAATAATAGAAAGCCCAATGCATACAAAATTATGGGTGTTAAATGAATTGTATCCCTAAAAATAAATATTTTTAAGACACATGCTTGTAAGGAGTTTATCAATATGGAGCATAAGATAATTCCTTAGTGATTCAATTTAGGTTCTATCAAATACTCTAAAATATTCTCTTTTTTTTGTGATATAAATATTGTTAATAGTTTTCAACAAATGTATTACTCACTTTCATCATATGATCCTAATTAGAGGAATTAAGTTGTATACTATAACCAAAAGGCTTTATTAGGAAAGCAAGCGAAACCTTTGATAAACTCGACGTAAATTCTCATAAGGTGAAAGAAGATGAATTTATTAAGAATACATTTCTAGGTAATTATTTATCCTTATTCATTTAATTTAAAGCCCAAGTATGATCTCTTTTAATTAATAGTTATGTATATGCCACACTCATCATTCTTCATAGTGTCTTGTTGTTTAAAATGGTTGTCATTCGAGTTATTGTTGTGGCACTGTGAAAATGTTGAGAAAATGAATGAAAGTTAATTGTATAACTGTTGCTAATGAAATCAAATAAATAGAATGAATATATATATATATATATTATTTTAACAAGTTTATTATAGAAATGTAATCCTTGTAGCTTTAATTTATTTTTAAATCCTTTAATGAAGTTGGATTGGGGTGATATAAAGGAAAGTATATGGACATCCATCAAAGCATAAAAAATAGAGACATTTGGTCGAAGAACTTTGAATACATAATGACCTTTATGTCTCTATTTTTTTTTTAAATAATAAATATAATTATAAACCAATTTAGTTAAAATAAAATACTAATTACTTTAAAATAAATATATAATTATATAGATTTAATAAAATAATATATGATATAACATAAAATAATAATTATAATAATAATAATTTAATTAAAATAATTAAAATAATAATTACTTTAAAATAAATATATAGTTATGCTGTTATACAAGGAGTCGGCTAACTCCTAGACAAAACGCACCTATGTACATACAAAAACGCATAAAACATACATATAAACATACATGACATGATTTGACAGTATAGTACGGGGCCCAACCCAAATTGCAAGCGTCCCTCACAGGAGGAAGTGGAGAATAATGGACGTTATTTCTTACGGTAAAAATGGACAGAGGACGAACGTCTGAAAGTTTTAAAATAGAGCACGAGTTTTTCAAACGCCACCACCTGCGCCAAATGCTTCAATTTCATCAAACATGTGTTGAATGCAATTCCGTACCATGGCGATTCAATTATCAGTCTTTTCAATCCTACAACTTCCAAAACCTTCGACATTCTGTAGCTCCACAATTGTGAATCGCTCCAGATGATGCTAAAATGAATGCACTGTTACTCCGGTAGAACAGAGTTCATTGCTATTATAGGTTTTTTGCTATCACTTTATATTGTTTAAAAACCTTAGTTACAACTATATTTATATTATTCAGATTTAGCTATTTTGGTATATTGGTGTAGCACGACACTTTTACTCTCTGCCGCAGTCTTTTGCAGAACTGTTTCTTAATATAAGATGCTGATGTGTTTTTTTTAGAGTACTGTTGGCAACCAAGTTGGTAAATAGAGAAATGTTTTGAAACGTTGTCTTAGCAATGTTAAGGTTGATGCTAACATTTGTGATTGATGTAATTCTTTTTAGCGTTTGGATCAAACTGGAAGTCCCTTCCATGACTTCTTTGTGCTCTCGGCTGAATGTGAATAATAGATATTATGATATTTTCCCAGCAGAGCGGCATTATCTAGAGAGTATGGATATAATGAAAAACATCTTCAAATTTTAGGTTTTACTAGTACTTTATGTTATTTCTACAATTGTGACTTTTTATATGGATTTGGATATTCTAAATATATTTATATTTAGTCTTTATAAATTTCTAAAGATAATTTTCCTTTGTACTAGTATTTTATCGATACCACCACTATTTAACAAAAAAAAAATCATGATCAATGATTCACCTCTTTCTAATTTATTTATTGGGATTTGTCTTTTGTTTGACTCTTCATAAGCATTGTACCTCTTGTGCAACCTTTATGTCTTCTACCAATACTCCATTTTCTTTGGAAACATTCAAATACTCTATGTCCTATTCCACGTCTAAAATAAGATCATATGAAGGATGTTTCACAATATCTAGCATATTATCCTCCATCTATCTAATATTCATCTATTCTTTTATTTAATTATAAAACAGTACTTCCTCTTTCTTCAATTTTTTCATTATAAGGTATTTCAACACCATCTTTATTTCTCTCTTTGGATTATCCATCATCATCGATGCATTAATCCATTAGTTTAAGCCTTAAACCCTAAACCTAACATCCATCACCATTACATTAATTTGTTAGGTTCATTTTAGGCTAATATAAATTTATTAATCTAAGCATCTTTCATCCATGATAGTGCTTTCATTATCCATGCATCTTTCCATCCTAAACATTACATATCTCCCATCCCATTAACCAAATAATCTTAAATTATCCAAAAACTTTATTTTGGATGGAAATTATTCTTGTACAGGTACTCAACCATGTTATTTTGATCTACATACATTTTCACAAGGAACCAAAGGTATTTTATTTTCTTGTGGGGATCACTACCATAAAAATATATTCATTTATTTTCTAGTCTAAAGACAAGAAAATGAAATAAGACAATAAGTTACATAAAGATAAAGAAAATAGATGATACCTTTTACTTTAAATAACCTTGCTCCTTAGATAGAGTTAAAATGGAATGCACCCTTGCTCTATTTGATATGGTCTCTAAGATGCTTGATTGAATACTACTAATGGAATGTAGAATTCTCTTTAAACCAACATAATCTTGGTATAGTTAGACAATTTTTAATAGAAAAATGATAGCACACACCTACTAGAAAATGTATTGATGATAATCAAGGGTAAAGGCTTCTATTTGTAGACTTTTGTTGTGAGGAATGATGGAATTCAAAGATCAAGGGATCACAATATATAAGAGATATCAGAAAAGAGGAAATAACCAAGTGTCAAAAGGAGGTTTATTGGAAAGGGTGGCTAATTATATGCATTGGACAAAGAAAGGGGGGATCTTTGAAGGATTTTCAAAAGAGGAAATATCTAACTTGTTGACTACTCACATTATTTGTAGTGTTGGAAAACACACTGTCCCTTGTCAATTATGTAATGAATTCCATCTTCAAATTTTAGAACAACTCTTTGGTTACAATAAAAATGACATTTCAAACTATTCCTTGACAGGGGACAGTGTGATTTTCACTTTCTTGATATGATTGGAACAAAAAAATGCTCACATTATTTGTAGTGTTGGAAAACACACTATCCCTTGTCAATTATTTTCATATGAATTTGTAGTGTTGGAAAACACACTGTCCCTTATTAGTTATGTAATGAAGTCCACCTTCAAATTTTAGAACAACATTGTAAATAACTAACAGGGGGTAGTGTGTTTTCCAACAAGGGACAATGTGTTTTCCAACAGGGAACAAAAAAATGCTCATATTATTTAGAGTGTTAGAAAACACACTATCCCTTGTTAATTGTTTCCTTATGAATTTGCAATGTTGGAAAACACATTGTCCCTTATGTAGGAAAAATGCTCACATTGTTTGCAGTGTTGGAAAACACAATGTCCCCTATGTAGGAAAAGTGGACAGGGGACATCATTAGAATGTAAGATGTCTAGAAATAACTAACAGGGGGCAGTGTGTTATCCAATAGGGGACAATGTGTTTTCCAACATTGGAAATATGGAAAAAATGCCTCACATTGTTTGCAAAGGTTGGAAAAAATTGTCCCCTATGTAGAAAAGGGCAGGAGACATCATTAGAATGATGTCTAGAAATAACTAACAGGGATGTTTTTTTCCAACATTAGAAATAACTAATAGGGGACTGTGTGTTTTCCACTTTCCAACATTGGCAATAACTAACAAGGGATAGTGTGTTTTCCAACATTGAAAATAACTAACATGGGACAGTGTTTTTTTCACTTTCTTGATATGATTGGAACAAAAAAAAATGCCTCACATTATTTAGAAGTTGTTGGAAAACATTGTCCCCCTGCGGTAGGAAAAAGTGGATAGGGACATCATTAGAATGTAAGATGTCTAGAAATAACTAACAAGGGATGCAAGCAGTAAGCTTCCAACATTGGAAATAACCAATGTGGGAGGGCATAAAAAGTGATCATGTATGCCAAATGTGCCCTTAAGGGCAAAAATTTAAAAATCGCTGTTAGGCAACTTTGACGTGAAATATTTGAAATCATATCCATATTATTTCAAAAATATGTAAGAATATAATTTGTGGTTAAAATTGAATGTAGTTTCTAAAATACTAGGTTTATTTAAAAATAAATAAAATCTATTTTGGTGAAAAATTTGAAATTTCAAATGCAGAGTAATTCTAAATTTCGTGTGGAAAAATAAGCATAGGTGTCCACTGGACCACCCTAACTATAATAAATTGATAGCTATTTTTTGTAAGATTTTATATATGTAAGTAGAGTGACTCATGTCCTGATGTGATGCATATTTTTTATAATTTTTTCCAAGTAAATAATTAATTATGAATTTTTATTACAACTTTTAGAAAATATAAAAATCCTCACTGGCCCTAATTAATCTTTTAACTTGGTCAAAAATTCATGAATTTAATTCTTTTATTTTTTTTTAATCCTATATGTAAAAGCATATAGAATGTGACATATGTTTTGGATTCAAAAAATATGATACCGCTTTTGAAAGTTATAGATGTTTTTTCTAATCACCATCGATCGTGACTTTTGAATGCACTTTTAATAGAAAATGAATAATAATTTTATTTATTAAATCTAAAACATTAAATCATAATTTATATTTTGGAAAGTTTCAGAATCTCCTCTTAAAAACTCCTTTTCGTTTCACACCTTTGGGTGAAAAAAGTCGCCACCACATACCCCTACAAAATATTGCCACTTTTGGCATACCATGATCCCCATTACACCGACATTCTGTTTTCCAATAGTGGATAGTATGTTTTCCAACATGGGAAATAACTAATAGGGGATAGTGTGTTTTCCAATAGGGGACAGTGTGTTTTCCAATAGGGGGCAATGTGTTTTCCAATAGGGTACAATGTGTTTTCCAACAAAGCAACAAATAATGCTCACATTATTTGCAATGTTGGAAAACACACTATCCCTTGTTAGTTATGTAATGAAGTCCACCTTCAAATTTTAGAACAACTCTTTGGTAATTATTGTAATTGCATCTACAAGTTGAAAATCAACACATTTTTCCTCATCCCCATTTCTCTTACATGTTAACACCCCCTACTATTCCTTATCATGATCTTCTAACTTCTTTTTCATATCTTTCACTTGAAGCTTCAGATTAGTTGCTCCCTCATCAACCCTTAGGATAGCAAAATCCCTTTCTTGGATATAGTTTTCAATGTCTTGAATACTTTTATGTAGCATTTTAGCCACTTTTTTCTTAGCTTTGAGAGTGTCTTTATGATTACAGAATTTAAATGTTTCTTCTAACAAGTTCTTTAGAAGACTTGTCTACCTTTTCAAATAAGACTTTCATGTCTCCACCCAACTGATTCTCTATTTTTTCACTTAGATCTGATTTTTCCTTTTCCTTGTCATCTATTTCCAATTGTATCTATTCCATTATGAGTATATTTATTTGTTCCTTTTCATAACTACAATGAAGTAATGTTGTAAGTAGGGGATGTTATCATCTTAAATGTGTCGTTGCACAACATAGTATACATGAAACCGACTTACAAGAATGTGTTTGACCTCCTCCATTTGTTTTCTTATCTACAAATGAAAGCCTATAGACTAATTCCTTTATGTATTTAACATGGTCTGCAATTTTTTTTCTTTTTTGTAAATGCACAATATAATTGTAGGTTGGAAAACATAGTGGGTTTGAGTACATGATTTATAAAACTTGAAACCAATACATTATCTATCTCATTCACTTTGTTCTACTTCTTTGAAGTGATTTTTAGAGTAGATTCCTTTTTCATTTCATATATTCTAGTACTTGTACAAAATAATTACATGTTGGAAAACACAATGTTGGTTTCCATTATTTCATTTTACATGTTCAAAGTTAAACAATGGACAGTATTAGGGGGGGGGGGGGTTATATTTTAGGGATCATAAAAATAACCAAATTGATACAACATACATGGTGACTAATTTAATCCATACAAAGACCCTTATCTAGTTTAAAATCCAAATACTTTATACCCCTTATCTGAAATTATGTACCCTTTTAAGCCATCTCCTATTTATAAAACTAATTTTCTCATATGAAACATAATTTAAGTCAAGGATCTTGTATATCCCATTAATCCATCCTATTAGGACCCCTTAATTCATTGTCTTAGCTATCTTAAATTCATCCTCATGAAAAATATATGCACAAAATAATTGTAGGTTGGAAAACACAATGGGTTGTGAGTTGTTTCATTGTTCGTGTTCAAAGCTCAAGGGTGAAGAGTTTGGAGAGGATTTGTAGTTGGGAAAAATAAAAATAAAACCAAATTGACATGAGGGGTGACTAACCAATTGGGTTGTTACATGTAGAGGGTTTTACAATAGTATATGGGTTGTAGGGTTCATAACACCCAGTGTTTTCAAACCTGCAATTATTATAATTATTGGAATTGCATCTTGGGATTGCCAAATATGATTTAATATATTTTCAATTTTTTAATTTAGTTAGTTCTATTTTGTGTCCAAGAAAGATATGAATATCCCTACCCCTCCATCCAAACTCATGGGATAAACTTATAAATTTATGTAAATTTAAAATATTGGAGATATAATTAGATCGTTCAATTTTTTTAAATTACCACAAATATGTTACAACCAATAGGGTAGAATTAGAATTCTAATCCTAAAAAAAATGTGGGGATTATGGGATGAGGGGATGAGGTTGTAGGATGGAGTGATGGATAATAAAAGATATGAAAAATAAGTTAGAAGATCAGGAAAAGGAATACTAGGGGGTATTAACAAGTAAGAGCAATGGGGATGAGGAAAAATATCTTGATGATCAACTTATAGATTAATAAATTTTTATTATCCTAAAATGAACCTAATGGATTAATGCAATGATGATGGATGTTAGGTTTACAATTTAGGGTTTATGTTTTATGGTTTAGGAATTGATCTAAAAACACTTGAAAATAAGCAAACCAAAGTGAATGAGATAGATAAAATATTGACTAAAGAGATTCTTCCCGCTCTTGAGAAGTTGAGGAAGGTGTGTGTGTAGTATGTGCAATAGAAAAATAGCAATGCAGAAGTGGATAAAGTCAAGATACTAATCTTCCTTGTTTACTTAGTAATACTCCTCCCACCCTACCACTACCTATATACTTATCTAATTATCTCTACAAAACCTTATATCTACTTATCACTCCCCTTCCCTCTCTACTTTCCCTATCTCCCTCCTTCCACCTCTCTCTTCCTCACACATTCACAACTTCTCTCTGCTATATCTCTCTACCTACCCCTCCCTCTCTCCCTAACTCTTTGTATACCTTCCTCACCTACCCTACATCTCTTTATCTCCCTCCTTGCCTCTTTCTCTTCCTCCATCTATCCTTCCCACCCTACCACTCCCTATCTTCATCCTTCCCTTTTTCTCTCCCTCTCTCTATCCCTTCCGCCCTACCACTCCCTATCTCCCTCCTTCCCCCTCTCTCTTCCTCCCTCACTATGTGCAATGTGCAAATGGCAATGCAAAAGTGGATGAATTATCTTTATCATAACATCCCTTGCTATTTTGTTTCATGATCTTCTAACTTATTTTTCATATCTTTTACTTGAAGCTTTAGATCAACCGCTCCCTCATCAACCCTTAGGAAAACAAAATCCTTTTCTTTGATATTGTTTTCAATGTCTTGAATACTTTTATGTATCTTTGCAACCACTTTTTGCTCAGCTTTGAGAGTGTCTTTATGATTATAGAATGCAAAATTTTCTTTTAATGAGTTCTTTAAAAGTCTTATCTACCTTTTCAAATAATACTTTCATGTCTCCACCCAATTGATTCTCTTTTTTTGCACTAAGATCTGATTTTTCCTTTTCCTTATCATCTATTTCTAATTGTATTTGTTCCATGGAATTCTTAAGTTCGAGAATCTTTGAATTCCTTGTTCAACTCCACTTATATCATCATCTCTCACTTTCTTTGCTTACAAAAATTCAAATGCAATACAAAACCTCTTGACTTTATCCACTTTTGCATTGTCATTTTCCCCTTGCACATACTGCACATTCACCTTCCTCAACTTCTCAATAGAAGAAAGAATCTTTTCAGTCAATAAATTATCTATCTCATTCACTTTGGTCTACTTCTTTTCATGTTTTTTAGAGAAGATTCCTTTTTCATTTCATGTATTCTAATAATTGATGTCGTTTTTCATTTCTATTGGCCCATTGCACATAGTGTGCATCCTCTCAAGAGCAAGAATAATCTCTTAAATCAATACATTACATATTATCATTCTTACAAAACATTTTTCACCATCACCCTTTATCATACCAACCCAAAAATATTATCCTTATCCCTCCTCCATCCTATAAATCCATTTTGGGCTCCTATTTCCCACAATCAACCATCAAATCTCCTCCTCACACTAAGTCCATTTTGGGTCCTTCTATCCCTCGCACCCTACCACTTCATATCTCTAACCTCCTCTCTTTCTCTCCCTCCCTCTATCCCTCCCACCCTACCACTTCTTATCTCCCCCCTCCCCCCTTCACTCCATATATCTATCCCTATCTCTCTCCTTCCATCATTCTCTCCCTCCTTCTATCCCTAGAACCCTACCACTTCCTATTTCCCTCCTTCCCCCTCTCTCTCTCCCTCCCTCTATTATGATCTAGTGATAACTACTTTAAAATCTTCATAAGCATTATGATAACCTCTCCCTCCCCTCTCTCTCTCATACCACCTTTGTCTACCTCTCCCACACTACCTATATCCCTCTCTCTACCTACCTCTCTCTAACTACCTCTCCTTATCTCACTCCTTCCCTCTATCTCTCCCTCCTTCCCACACAACCTCTCTCCATCCCTTCCTAATTATCTCTCTCACTCTAGTTTTCTAAGCCTCAATTAGCTCCTAAATAGAATTATAGTATGGAGCACTAGGGAAAATTCCTCTAGGTAGTCATCTCAAAGGTTATATAATAATCAATAGATTATATAAGTCTCATATAAGTAATTTATATCTATTTCTCCCTCCCTCCGTCTCTAATTTTCTCTATCTCCCCCTCTCTCTCCTCCTTTCACCCACCTCTCTCTAATTCTCGCTATCTAACCTATCACTCTATACCTCTTTCTCTCTCCCTCCTTCCTTTCCTCTCTCAATCTCTCCACCTTCCTCACCTCTCTCACTTCTCTCTCTCCCCTTATCTATCTACTCTCTTTCTCTCTATCTCACCTCTCTCCCTCCCTCTCTCCCTCACACACATTCAACTTCTCTCCACCTAGCCCTCACATTATCCCTCCCTCCCTCCCTCCCCAGTCCCTCCCTCCCTCCTCCCTCTCTCTCACTCTCTCTATGCATACCTCTCGCATCCCCTGTCTCTATATGTACCTCTATCCCTCCCACCTTAATGCTAGATTTTGGTAAAATAGTTTATGACACTCAAATACTTGATTGATAGAACTAACTACTATATAAGTAATCATCATGGTTGAAGGTACTCTCATTGGTCCTCATATCTTACC
>VDFB02058242.1:567916253-568016091 GCA_007258455.2 Sequoia sempervirens
GTTCGACCACAAAAGAGTTCAATATCTTTTGGAAAGAACTCTAAGCTCGCCCCTAGATATGTTGGGCCATTTGATATCTTGGAAGTCATCAATCTAGTTGCTTATAGGCTTGCTCTACCACCGACTCTCTCCCATATAGATAATGTTTTCCATGTTTCTATGCTTAATCCGTACCATCCAGCTATTACTCATAACCTTGATGGGCGTGCATTACAAGTTCAAGATCCAGAGGTGGTGCTAGTAGAGCCCACTAAGATTTTGGAGAGGCACAACGTTAAGTTGAAAAACCAGGATGTTGTGCAGTATAGGGTCCAATGGGACCAGTATTCTGTGGATAGTGCCACCTGGGAAAATGTTGAAGATATAGATAGATATTTTCCACATTTGAGACTATACAATACTTTCTATTTATGTTTATTGTGACTTTTATATATATACTAGATATTTCAGATTATTTTATGTAGATGTTTGTAATAAGACATTGAGACGATGTCTCTTCCAAGTGGGGAAGGATGTCACGTCTCAAACTTTGTTACTGCTTGCTTTTATTTTATGTGGAATTAAAAATATGAATAATTATGTGTGGTAGAATAAATGTGTGTTGTTTGAATGATAGAATAATTGAATTTTATTTTATTTTGGATAAATGAAATGCAATGATTATTATTTAATTAAAATGATGCAATATAGAGAATGATATCTTAGAATGATAAATTATATTTATTTGATTTATATTTTCTTGGACACTAATCTATTAATAGGTGTATGAGTTTACATGAGAGGCAGGTTGTCGAATACCAAGAGGGTGGTTAAGATAGAGGAGGTTAGCCACCTAGCAAGGTTAAGATGGAATGGATACTCTCGTACACACACACTTAGTAACATATCGTTGCATTTAGGAATTTTATTTTTAATGATTTCTTTTGAAAATTAAATGTGATTTATTTATTATTTGAAGATAATTGTGGTGCATAGCAATAAATCTTGTTTTCTTTAAAAATTAGATTTATTTAGATAAACTTGAAAAAAAGATGGAAAGATTTTCAAAAAAGTGATAAGATAGAGAACATTAAAAAGGTAGAAAAATATGAGAAAAGACAATTAAAATTAGAAAACAAAACAAAATAAAGATGGAAAAGAGAGAAATAAAGTAATAAATGTTTATAAAAACTCTTAATTTCCTCAACAAGAGGAGGCATTCTGAGATTCATTATTTTTCTTTTCTCCATTTTCTCATTCTCTCTGCAAAAATAATACAAAACAAGAATAGGGAAATTAGATAAAATTTTGAAAAGAGGAAGAAGAACGGTGATAGACAGAAGATCAGGAAGAGAATTCAACAAAGAAAGCAATCACTGCGTTTTAAAAAAAAAAATCATTTTCCAATGTAGTAATTTATGAATGTGTGAATAGATGGTTGCTTGTATGAAAGATTAAATTCTTTCGTTGATACCA
Source organism: Sequoia sempervirens (assembly GCA_007258455.2). Taxonomy (NCBI): domain Eukaryota; kingdom Viridiplantae; phylum Streptophyta; class Pinopsida; order Cupressales; family Cupressaceae; genus Sequoia; species Sequoia sempervirens. The sequence continues at coordinate 567,917,709 of VDFB02058242.1, forward strand.
ATTGCTTGAAATCATGCATTTAGTGTTTTTAATGACTTATTTTCTGAAAGAAATTCAGTATCATGGCTTCTGATTTATTTTCTGTAAGAAATTCAACATAATGGTTGTGCACGATTGTATGTTCTTTTAATTTAAAAATATATATAAATATATTATGTTATATGTTCCTACGATTATTGCTGCAAATTTCGTAATGAAATTACAAATTGTTCTTGAAATAATACTCTGTAATGCATGACTATAACCATATTTTATGCTATGCGAATTGCACAGAGGAAAGCATTTAAATGTCGAAACATATATTTAGAGTGTCGTTGTGTATTCATTCCGTTTGATGGAAGTATTTAGAGGAAACTTGGGAGACTTAGGCTGTTACAGCCACGTCTCCATTAGAGAGGGTGTTGCCTCCATAGGCAGCGCACCCCTCTTGGAAGCCGTCGGCCATTTCCCACACTGTTGCATAAGTAAAAATTGAAATCTTTGTTTAAAACTTGCATTATCCTTGCCTTCACACTTGTTGAGAACTATTAAATGCCTGTGTTGATAGATTTAGATTTATTTCTCCTATAGAATGCGCTTGTTGTATGCCTTTGGTATCTGCCTTTAATTTGCTTACAAATTGGTCAATAACCTTCGATTTCTCTTTTAAATTCAAATACTTTCTTCTTGGAATTTGCTGGCCTATTTTTTCCTCAGGAGCTTGTCTTATAAATCTCGACTTCCTTATTAAAATCAAAATCTTTCCTTAAATTGCATTATCACTGTTGTTGCGAATAGTGCCTGTGAGTAAAAGAATGATCTTTTCTGAACTACATTTAAATTTTGTCTTGTATGCTCTAAAATTCCTCTGTGATCTACGTCCTTCTCAGATTATATGAGTTGTTATTTTATATGCCTTCTTTTTATTTGCATTTATGCCAAAACCTCTGTTTATTTAGCGGAGTGATCTGCTCCTGTAAAATGATATAAATATAGATATTTCTGAAAATGTAATTAAATATTCCTGTTAAAAGATATATATATATATATTATAAGAATTATGTATTTGCTATATATAATTTTGATTATAAAGGAAATTTGTATGTTCTGAATTTTAATTCTATTTTATAATGGATATTTCTTGTGTATATATATATATATATATATATTCTAATTTTTTGAAAAAGTATCTTAAACTGATTTTTAGAAGATATTTAGTTGTTGGTAAAATTTATAATTTGTATTTTAAATTCAACTGAAAATTGTGAAAATAGAATCCATAAGCAAAAGAATAAGTATACAAGATCATGTAATTGCTTTTCTCTATTTTTGAAACATAAGTAAACTAAATAGGATTTAAGTTGTTGAATTAAATATACAATATTGTGTATTGCTTAGATTATTTCTTTAAGGATGAAATGTAAATCTAGTTGGACATATAAAGTTATTTTATTAACTTTAGAGTTAGATTGTGATTCCATGAGTAGTAAATACTTGAGAATACTATGTTTTATCTACTCTTTAAATATGAGATCACTTTCGGGATAGGATGTCAAATGTGGGTTTCCAGAGATGATAGTTTTCCTTTTCAAAACTAACATTTTATTTTTATTTTCTTGGATAAGCTAAATGCACTAGTGAAATAGATGGATTAAAAAGCCTAGAATATATATATATATATGCCACAACCTGAATGCGAGTAATATGTCATTCTAGTATTAGGAATTGCATATAGGCATTAGACTTGCATCGAGAGTTCCCTCTTGCTTACATCGTTCCAGGTTGCTAGGCTCCTCGTGCAAGGTCAGAGTTTCTTCGAGCTAGGAAGAAATCCCAAGAAGTTTAGTGCTTTGTGGTTGGGCGGAAAAGGTGCATTAACCTCACTCTTGGTCTCAGCTTGCGAAAGACTAGCAAAGTCGTGGTGGTTGAGGATCAAGACTTCTTCATCATATGGATATATTTCTTATACTTCTTTGTATGGCTAGCATAGCCACTTTGTAAATGCAAACTTTTTACCATGGATGTAATTTGTCTATACACTTAATTTTGTAGCATTGAAATAGATGCTTTGTAACACCCTATTGGTGTATGTGATTTTAATTCAATATTGTAATTGCCTTAGAGAATTTCCTCATACATCTTATTTAATATATTTTGTTTTATTATCTGTATTTGGAAATGTGATTGCTTTTCATATTACTATGTTTTAGTAAGTGGGATTGTCGTCCTTTACAGTATTGTAGGGATGGTCCTACAACTAAGGAGGTCTTTCATTCTTATGATAATTGTTTGATTGAACCTTGTCTTGCCTTGCAATCCTTTCATTCATAGTTTTCATGAAGTTATCAAACTTATCCTCAAGAGTGCCTCCTTTAGCACTAGAAATTTTATCTTCCCTTTTTGAATTTTTGAGAATCTTTGCATCATCTCTTCTTCCAACTTTACCAGTTGCTCAACTAATGTTATCAATATGTTCAACCATCTTGTAAGCTTCTCTTAATGACTATAGATTCTTATCAAGCAAACAGTAGCTCATCTTAGCATCAAAAGCATTGCAATAAGGGTGAAGCCACAAGAGTGTTTTATAATTTGATGGAAGAAGGAAAACTAAAAAAAAAGACCCCATGGCAAAAAAATTGGTTTTAGGGGTTCAAATGAACCTACAAGTTTGACCAAACCAAAAAGGGGTTCGACCAAACTAGGGTTCAAGAGCGAACCCATTAATTATTGGGCCCACATTTCCCACCCAAAAAAACAAAAGAAAAATGCATATTGAAGGGGGTTTGAATGAACCAGGGTTTGAATGAACCCTGGTTCAAATGAACCCCTAGGGTTTGCTCGAACCCCCCTTATTCCTAATTCTCCCCATAAAACACAAAAAAAACTTAAATTTTTACACTTTGAAGCTCGGGTTGAGGATGAAAATGGAGGAGTCTTCACAAACCCAACTAGAATTAGGTAGTCCTCGAAATGAGCTATCCAACGAATATAATTTTAATATGTTTTGGTTTCATTATGTATTTGTTTTTTTAGTTTTATTAAACATAGGTTTTTCATTGAAAATGAAGGTCTTTGTTCTGGACATGTGGAAAAATAGTAGATTATCAAAAAAAAATAGAAAAATATGAGTGCACTAGATATTGAAGTCCTTGATCCAACAAAAAAAATTGAATTTCGATAAATACAAAAAAAGTTACGCGTTATATGGCCCCGCTATGTCTGAATTGTAATTGGTTTGACTTCAAAACTTGATTAAATAAAAAATATTCAATAAAAAACTATCTGACCAAGTGGAAGCACTATATATCAGAGTTACAAATCTAAATTCAAAAGAATTAGAATTTTATCCTTCATAGAAAAAAGGTTATGCATTATATGGTGTGCGTCACTTTTTAAAAATGTTGTTTTATGAAGAAAAAAAACCAGTTTTCTTGGAAGATGGAAAAAGAAGTGCAATCTGATTCCAAAAATTTTGAAAATAATATTTTTAGAATCTATAGATAAAATGTGACGAGACTCTAGTTTGCATCATCTTCAAATTTCTCACGGTTTAGCCGCTATAGGTGCCCAAATGTGAAGATTTAGTTAAAAATAATAATTTTAGTGTTCAGTTTGGCCAAAAATATATCAAAATATAAATATTAAAAAACATAATAATTTTTTAAAAATGGTAACAAATAATACACTTATTAAATTAAAAAATGATTAAATAAAAAAGTAAAACTATTTTTTTAATTTATTGGAATTGAAATATATATATATTTAAACCTCAGGAATCGGTACGACCCTCTACACCTGGTAAATATATTTTTGATATATCACAAACAATATTAACATAAACTCAATATTAACAGATAAAAAAATATTATTAAATAAGTTAAATTTTAAAAACTAAAACTATATTTCAAAAAAAATTAAAAATTACAAGTACCACCAAACTTTCATGAAAATAAAATGAAACCTATTTAAAAGATAAAAAGTTAGTTTGTAATTTATTGATTTATTGTTATTAATATTATTATTTGAAAAATATATCTATTTATTAAAAACTTATTATTATTTATCTAAAAATCTAAATTTAAAAAGAAAAAGAAAAACAATTCTTATCCTATCTTTTCTTAATTTAAAGCTAACAATAGATAAGAGTTGTTTTTCTCTAATTACATATTATATTTTTTAATATTTTAGAAAATTTGATGGTTGAGATCATTTCAACAATCTTGTATCCTCTTCTATAATTTTCAACCATTGATTTTCAAAAGTAGGTCATTCACTTCATATAAGAACACTTGATATATATATATATATATATATATATATATGAAATTTAACTTCAAAATTTAATTTGAACTTTAATGGATGGTATAATACCTCAAGTTAAATTTTTCAATTTCTTATAACTTAATTTAAATAATAGCATATGTTAAAAATATAATATACTTATTAATTTAATATTTTTATTTAACTATATAATATATAATAATAAATATAAGATATATTATATAATTAAATAACATAAATAAATATTAAACATATATCATATGTAATTTTTTATTTAATTAATATGATAAAATAATATATTTAAAAATAATAATTATTGTTAAATATATTATTTTATAATATATAATATTAATATTGTAATTTTATCCCCCTATAATAAACTACTATCCCCCTATAAACTACAGTGAGACTAATAAACTATCCCCCTATAAACTACAGTGAGACTAATAAACTTTTTTCGTGACACACCCTCTCGTATCATAGGTCTTGGGGAGATTAGACCTCGTGACTTCTTGCCTGCGAAAAAATGCTTTAGCCAATCAAATTAGGCCCCCCATCCCATATTATATGTAATTATTATTATTAAATAAATATAATAAAATAATTATAATTATCATATATGTTATTTTATAATATATATTGTTAGTAACCATAAATAATATAATATAATACTTTTATAAATATGTATTATAAATAATTATAATAGATAATATTATCAATAAATATTTTATGATAATTAATAATATATTAATATTTAATTTTAAATTATATATATTAATTAATAATTTTTAAAAATTATTTAATATAAACATAAAATAAAAAATAAAAAATGAAAATAGTATATTACAATTTTAAAAATAAAATGTTTCGTTCAAATATTGTCTATGTCCTTTATTAAATACATTAAACCTCCTCCAGTAAGTGCCTATCTACTTATACGTGCACTTCATTAAATATGATTCCCAAGATTTTATCTTTATTGGGTAAGAGAAAATCTGTCAGCTTTATCTACTTATACGTCTACTTCATTAAATATGATTCCCACGATTTTATCTTTATTGGGTAAGAGAAAATCTGTCAGCTTTTTCTTTATTAAATTCTAAACGAGCCCTTACGTTTCGGTCGTTCTGATAAACAATATATTAAATGTACACTTCGGCGTAATAAAATTTGTGCATTCAAGAAACCATGTCGGACGAAAATACAAAACATAGTAGACGGTCAGGATTAATTCTCTAGTCTTGTATGTCGGCAAAGGCTATAGAGGCAACAAAAATGCATGTCCATCTGATGTTCATGCCATGTTTTACATACTACTCTGACCGTCCGTGCACCAACTGGGTGCGTGTTGCAGGAGGTCGTAAATGTCAGAATTGTGTGCTGCAGGAGGCCGTAAATGTCAGAATTTTTAGGTTCTAGTGCCCAATAAAAAATTTTACTAAGTTTTTTAAGTTTGCCATTCGCCCCTTTTTTTTTTTGCTGCTTTGCCTGCGGCTATTGGTACATTTATAAGAAAGTTTTAAAGTATGTTTAATAAAATGAAAATAATTAATATATTAAATATATATTAGCATAATTAATATATAATGTATATTTTATATATTATTTTTTTAACAAAACTATTAAATATAATAGTAATAATAATTCTATATATGTATTTAATAGTTTTGTTAAAAAAAAAATAATATATAATAATAATTAGTAATAGAATTGTTATATTTAAATAGATAATATTATTTAAATAAAGGAAGGTTTTCTTGATATTTGGTAACTTTTTAATAATTCTAGATTTTAATCCACATAAAATTAAAATTACATGTTTTAGAACGCTGACAATAAGTGCTACTTATATGTATTTTTTTATTTTTATATATATTGACTTCATTTGACCTTCAAAAATATGGTGTGAAATGATAAATTTTGATTAGTAAAATGATGTATGAGACTAAACAATATATTTGACATGTAAATGTGTGTTGGTTCAACATTCTATGTAGCTTGGGGGACTATGGTACTACATAGAATTTTTAAATGAAAAATATATATAGTGGTCAAAAATATTATCTAAAATGAACTTAAATCATTTTTTTTCTTGTGTTCCCATAAATTTGTTATTTGATTAGTGATACATACTATTATACCTCATACCTAAACCATATATTTTATGAGATAATATTGAGATGAATTTAATATGACATTTTATTGTATGACATCTTGATAGTGTGAATATGAACTTATGTTAAACTGTTATTTTGGATGTACTGGTAAAGTCAAATTCACACTATAGAATGTGATTTGTGAGCACACAGTTCAATTAAGAGTGGTTATATTTCTTTAGATTTCCACCCCTACTAATTGAAATTAATTTTTTAATGTTTGTATGACCTTATGTTTGCTTTCTCATGATATGTTTTTAAACATCTACCAATTGAATGGTGAAATTTGGAGATTTAAAAAATAAATAAAGAATGAATAATTATAAATAAAAGTGAAATATATAGAAAATAAAATTATTTTACATAAATTATTTAAGGATGAATTCAAATGTAATAATATATTAGTATATTTAGATATTAGAGTTAAGATAATATGAATTTACAAGATGTTTATCAAATTGTGTTTTATTATGTTCTAGCAAATTGTTAATTATTTTGTTTTCATTCTATGTCACTTTCATACTATAATGATCTTCACACTTGTAAATTCAAATTTGATCCATAGGTTTGACACTTGATCATAAAAATACACAAATGCTTATGATTGTCTATAATTTGCTATAGTCTAAGTGTTTGAAAAAATAATTGTGTTGATGAACACTTTTAAGAATTTGCTATATATGAAGCATTTCGTGCTACAAACTCTTAAGTGTTTTTTTTTAATTTATACATTATTAAATAAACTAAATAATTGTTATGTTTTATTTTATTTTTTTATTTTAAAAAAAAAAAATTAATGTTTTAATAAATAAATATTTTTTAAATCAATTTGTATTTATTAATATGTTTAAATGCATGTGTATACCTTGATATTTTATTCTACTCTAAATGTGTGAATCTAACTAAGAAACATGAAAGACAAAACACCAAGGACACCTCAAGATTAGCCAAAAGAGAGTTAGAATAAGAAAGGAAATAGATAAACAAAATAGGACAATATCACCTTCCTTGTTGTTGGTTGCTCCTTGATTAGCCTTCGATTTGAATAGCTTGTGTGCTCCTTAGATGGTAGATTGAATGACTAAAATGCAAGATTCTATAGGCAAGATGACTAGCAAAGATGATTAGTTGATTGCAAATGCTTGAGGATTCAAATGGACAGCATGTAGGTATGGAAGTGAAAAGTGTTGAGAATGCAAAATAACAGCATAAGGGTGCTCAAATCTGAAGTGTTGTGGAAATGCCCTTGAGGAGGGGGTATTTATAGGAGAATTTGAATTCTCTAGAGAATTCAAGGGTCAAGATTGATCCAACAAGGCCAAGATGAAGGGCTATGGTGGGTTGAGAACCCACAAGCCCTCACATCTTGACATGTGGAGGGTGAAGTGGACAAGAGGATATGAGGTGGAGATGAGTTGTCAAGAGGGTACATGAGGTGGGAAAGGACATGCACCTTGGGGGATGAGAGGATTTCCACAAAAGGGATTTCTTGTCCCCAAGTGGGAGTGAAAGGGACTTTTGAGGAATTTTAGAATTCCTCAAAAATCTACATGGGAAAAGGAAAGGTGGTTGGGAGGATAAATGTGAATTAAAAATTCACATTCATAAGATGATCTAGAGGATAAAAGGTGGGCTCCAAAAAGGTGGGACTTGGTCACATGTGGAGATTGTGACAAGTCCAAGGTGGGTCACATGTGGAGATTGTGACAAGTCCAAGGTTCTAGAAGCCTTGGAAGGATGGAATGTGAATTTAAAATTCACATATAAAGGAGGGGAATCTAGGACAAATAAAAAGGAATTAAAAATTCCTTGGAAATGATTAGGCAATTAATTTAGAATTAGAGGATAATTAGGGGCTAATTAAGATTAAAAGCCAACTTGCAAAAGTTGGAGGATGTGACACATCTAATCAAGGATTAGGCATGTGCACATCCTTAATGAAGAAATTAGGAGAAGAGTTAGGATTAGATAGAAATGACATGTGAGGAATTAAATAAATGTAATATTTATTTAATTTATTTGATGAAAAGAGGATTAGAGGAGGGTAAGGTATTTAATTATTAATTAAATACCTTAGGATTTAGCAGAATTAAAGATATTAATTAAATAATAGTAATATTATTTAACTAACTAGGCTAAGAGGATGTTTAGACGAAAAGTGATAAATTTGGATAAATTAAGTGTCCAAATTTGGATGTCTACAGCATGTAATAACACATATTATTAAAAATTGATATTTTTTTAAAGTATAAATCATATATGTATAAAATATTTTTATCTATTTCTAAAATTTAGTCTAGATTAATAAAATGATATAAAATAGAGGAAGCTAGTTTTTCTTTATTTATTATTTTAATTTTTTACCTATATATATTTATAGATTATTAAAATACCAAATATATCATGTTATAAATGAAAACATATTAGTTTGATTACAATATATCATTAAATTATAAAGAGTAGTGTATCAATTTTTTTAGTTAAGTTTAAACCTAGACTTTCTTTCTTTATTTCTCTATATATATTATTAGTCTATTTTTTCCATCTAATTTCTTTTGTGATTTAATACTATTTCCTCTCCATTTAACTCCTCTGCTCTCCTACCCTTGGTTTTTTTATTCTCTTTCCACCTCCCTTCCTTTTAAGAGGTTCCATGTGCAATCTATATCCTTCCAATCCTCTTATTAATGCATCCATAATTCTAATCATAGATTGAACTCTAATTCTTGTGATTATTATATTCATATTAGGGTTAAACTGAAAGTGATTATAACCATTAATTTATATTTTGGGGCAACCAATAATATATTAAAATTGAATGTAACCTTAATTAGATTAAAACTTTATACTAACCCTAATCCTACCCTAACCATAATTCCAACCATGGTCCGCTCCCTATAAACTATTATATTTAAAATATTATACTAATATATTTAATATATTACTAAATGAACCCTAACCAAGATATACGCATTATAATTAAAGACTAACCCCATCCCTAACCCCAAATGAATCATAATGTCAAACCTAGCCCTAATCCTTGTTGAATTGTAATAGTAATTGTAACACTATACAAATCCTAACCTTAATTCATCCTAGAACCCTCATACTAATCTAGCCCTAACCTTGCAAATTGTAATTATAATCCTAATTAAACATAGCTATAATTATAAGCCTATAAGAACCCTAACCTTAATTCATCCTAGAACTCTAACCTTAATTGAACCCTAACCTTGCAAATTGTAATTCTAATCCTAATTAACCATAGCAATAATTATAAACCTATAAGAACCTTGACCTTAAGTAATCGTAAAAAACTCACACTAATCTAAGCCTAACCTTAACCATAATTGAACCATCAACCTCATTGAACTTTAACCCTAATTGAACCTTAACCTTGACAACATTGTAATCTTAACCCTAATTAAATTGTAATCTAACCCTAACCATAATAATAATATTATATAAATTATTTTAAAACTATATGATAAGTGTAAATGCAATTCTTTATTGCATTTTTTTAAAGATAGATATGTTAGTTTTAAATATATATTAATTTAAGAACTTATTTTTATTTGTTATAATAATGTTTTTATATTTTCTTTGTATTTAATTTTGCAATTGTTTAACAATAAGATGTGCACTTATTATGAAATCTTTTTCTGTTAGATGCATATTTAAGTTTCTATATTTTTGTACTATAAAATATTTAGTGAAACCTTAAATTTATAATATTTATTTATAGATATATATGGATTTTGAATAAAATAGAATATGAGTGTGTTTTCCTTTTTGAAATGTTTTCAATTTTATTAAGAAAAAAATGAATATTTTTTATGATTTAAATATATGAATATAGAAACAAATTTGTGTAATTATAAATTTCCGATTTTTGAAATTTAATTTTCTAATTTCTAATTTTAAATCATTCATTTAGAATTTTTAAAAAGAATAATTATTTTTCATTCTTTTATAATTTAATTATTATTCTAGTGTCAAAAAATATTTTATAATGATATCAAAGAATATTTTTGTTTTTAAAATTAGTATATTAATGTATAAACTTATATGCAAGAGTAAATTTTACAAAGTTCGTTCATACTTAATTATATATTTATTTACCCATGTGTAATTTAATTTACCTATATATTTATTCTATGTGTAATTTAATCTTTACCTATATATTTATTCCATACAATTTTACTTATTTTAATTTAAAATAATAAAATAAAGATATTTGGATAATATAAATATTTTAATTTTATGTGGATTAAAATCTAGAATTATTAAAAAGTTACCAAGTATCAAGAAAACCTTCCTTTATTTAAATAATATTATCTATTTAAATATAACAATTCTATTCTAAAATCTTTTGCCCAGTACATCAAACAAGGGAGCTAGCTACGTGCTACGGATGGCAGGTTGTTGTGTACTTTTCTGACTGACATAATTAGAGCAGGTCGTGGGGTCTCCGTAGTTGATGCAAGACGGGAATAACATATAGCCCATGGGATGGGCATTAGATTTTGTAGGCTGGGTAGCCAGCTCTGTACTATAATAGAGGTACCTTGTACAATAGGACAACATATGGGGCGCACTGCCGACAGAGAGACTTGACTTTGCATAGAAAACTCTCAATAACTTTAGATTACTCCAATGTTGAAGGTGATGGAAAGACACTGGGGAAATTGCGTAGAAGAGTGATATGAAGACATTAGGAACATGGGATCATGATGCTTTGCTTCCACTTAGTTTCTACATTTTATGCATTACAGGGAATTCATCACTACCGATAGAAGACTTGACTTTGGTTAGAAAAGTCTCAATAACTCCAACGTTGAAGGTGATAGAAAGAGACGAGGGAATACAGTAGGAACATGGGATCACGATGCTTTGCTTCCACTTCATTTCTACCTTGTATGTAGGTATTAATATTTTACTACCTTTTATGCATTAACCCAACCAAGTGCATGAAATGACAGGAGTAAATCCATTCCAGCCTAAGGTGCATTAATCAAACCGAGTCCGCATGCAAGCCCTCCTTTGGAAGTTTCTAACTTTGACCGATTCAAGGACCTTAGCTTTAACACGTTATATAAAATAAAATAAAAATTTAATGTTTATTTTGATAAACAAGCAATTGTATTTTAAGTGAGCAAAAGGATACGCAGAACAATTGTATGGTTGTATTAGAATTTGTGTAGACATATTGGTTGAAATAGAAAACTGTGTATTTAATCTAAAAAACAACACATGAAATAAATAAAATGCAAATAAGTATTTGCCTTATACCAATATGTGTAGACATATTGATTGAAATAGAACAATGTGTATGTAACTTATAAAAACAACACATGGACAAACTAAAATGCAAATAGTATGCACATGAAAGGGAACTTCAATTTATTTGATATAAAAATGTAAAATTAGGATATATATACAATGGTGAAAATCCATTATTTTCGTGGAATGCTTAATTGCAATTATAAGAATGTATGCAATTGAATACACTGGTATAGATATATTTTATATTTTGTGCAATTTTGTCACACAATCACTTTGAACTCCAATGTATCTATAATAGACAGTAGATCTATTTAGTATTTGAATAACAACTAATATAAAAAGAATGTTGAAGTTGAAATTCAATACAAATTATTAGTTACCTTTGCTAGAGTAGTTTGTAGGTTTTAGACAATGAGAACATAGTGTAAATGATCAATGAGTGGAGCCTACATTAGAGGAAAAAGAGATATATAATTTACAAAAAATAAACTATGTAACTATTAGTAGTGAAGTAAATAAGAAAGTGGCATCCCTATAGTAGTTGAACTATACTATAGTTTTCTGAAGAGTAGGAAGTTGACATTGCTTTCAAATGATTCTCTTCATTTTTCCAGCGAGCAACATATGAGCTTTGTTGCATGCATGCATATCTTTGGAACGTGAAACAGGGGTGTATATGCATAGACTTTGTAGATCAAGAACTTGTGAAATAGTTGTGAATGTCAGCCTTTGTCGATGAATGTTTGTAATAACCCATTCTAATTACTACTTAAATATTAATTGCAAATGATATTATGAATATTAAATTTTAAAAAGACATAACTTAAGTAGCTATTTTCAATCATAGTAACACATTTCTAATTAAAATATGAGTCATAATATATATTCATTTCCAAATATCAATTACAATATCCAAGTTGACTTGGCTCATTTGGCCACATAGTCAATACAATATACAATTTTACATCAAGGTTATATCATAATCCTTTGATAACTTGAAAACATCCAAGGTTTCCTTTTGACGCTCACCTCCATTGGTGGACGAGAACATGCTCAGGTGCATTACTACCCAACCACGAAGCTTACGCTTCCCAGAAATTCTCCCTACTCGAAGAATACCCGAACCTACACAAAAAATGGACATTTCTACACAAGATTTACATGGTGCATCATCACATCATTAAAAAAATAATTCAAGTGATTCTCAACACATGACACATTCAAATTCCCTTATGTATTCAATTTCTAGGGATAATACTTCTAAGGTTGTAGTGGAAGGCTCTTTGTAGATTTTAGTTTCGTGGTTAGGAATATTATTGTTGGCAAATGAATGCATCAATAATCTTTTGGATCTAGATATTTTCTCTATTATTCTATTTTTATCAAATATATTATTTTAATGGGGGAACGATAGTTGAGTTCACACCACATTATGTAATCATTTATTGGCTATAAGAGCCTAAGATTATCTATTCTTTAAGGATTCTTGATCATGGACCTCATTTTTACAAGTTTAATAATTTCAAGATTTTATTAATATCACTCCCTATTGTACATATATATTCTTTGAGTAACATTTGGTATGAACAATATAGTCATCTAAATTATAGGTTTCTTTAGTAGTTGAACACATAGGATATGGTGATCAAAATTCCTAGGATTTAATGCTTTGAGGGAGTTCCATGAGGTTGTGTAATTGAAAATATTATTAGGGCCCTTTTTCTAAGGGTAAGGCCTCTCATGCCAAGGAACCTCTTTTGTTTGCTCATAACAATCTTATGACTTTATTGACTCCATATTTTATAGATCCAAGGATTTTTTTCACCTTTATTAATGATTTCACACACTACATATGGGTGTAATTTCTTAATTACTAAGAGTTTAAGGTCTTCACTAATTTTAGGACTTTCAATGAAATTTTGGAGAAGAATTTTGTATTTTTATTAGGAAGGCATGCATGGGTAATAGGGGGATGATTTAAAATAATAGTTTCAAGATTTTTATAGTGAACATGGTATTCAACATCAATACATAATTCCTTTTTCTCCTAAAAAAATGGTGTGATTGAATGAAAGAACAAATATTTATGGGAGATGGTCCACAATATGATTTAGCCCAATAACATGGTGCCCAATTTTTGGGTGAAGTAGTGAACTATGTCAACCATATCTAGAACCATATGCCTTGTAATATAGTGCAAAATATGACTTTCAAAGCGGCTTGGACCCATGCCAAGAATATGTAAGTTCCTTTAGAGTATTTGGCAGGGAGACTTAGGCATGTGCATCCTATATGGTTAGTGTAAGGCTATGAGGGGAATATTCAACCTTTGATTTTAGTTGTCTATTGTGAGTATGCATATAAAAATAATAATATATAAATTCTAAACTAATCATTTTTTTATTTAGTAGAAACATTACTATGTATTTTTAAATATAGAGATGTCCAATATTTAATTTATATATTTATGTCTATAAATGAAATTTTTACATTTTTCAAAGTAAAAATAAGACAAAAGAATAATAAAATAATCAATAGTCACTTTTCTAAAAAATTTACATACATAACTAAAATAATTCTATATAATTCTTAACTAAAAATCAAAATTTATAATACCAAAAAAATAATTCTAAAACACAATAAAATAATCCTTAAATAAATAAAATATTAAAACTATATTTAAATTATTTTTATATACATATATTTGACATTTCTATAAAATTTTAAATATTGAACTCATTATTTCATGTCGACTGAATGTGTATAGAGATTCCGAAATCCAGAGACGAGGAACCCAAATTCTATTAAAAAAAAAGACACAAGAGGGAAATTACCCAGAAGTTTGTTAGGTATACTACCAAACCTCAATATTAACATGCTCTAAACGACAAACGAAAAAGACAGAAGAGGGAATTTGCCTGAAATGCATTAACCTGGTCGGCATCCTTAACCAGGCAAGCTTAGCGATCGAACGGTTGGTAGGCCTTCCAGAATTCATCTCAGCCGTTGTCATCATTTATGTCGACAGAAGACTTGACTTGATTGAAGGCGATTGAAAGACACAAGGCACTGGAATCACAATGCATTAACCCAACCCACTCCACATGCATGGGAAATTGCATTAACAAAAGGATCGACAACTGAAAATTCTATAAAAAGACATGGGATCGCGATGCTTTGCTTCCACTTCATTTCTACCTTGTATGTAGGTATTAATATTTTACTACCTTTTATGCATTAATCCAACCAAGTGCATGAAATGACAGGAGTAAATTCATTCCAGCCTAAGGTGCATCAATCAAACTGAGTCCACATGCAAACCCACCTTTTGGAAGTTTCTAACTTTGACTAATTCAAAGACCTAAGCTCTAACATGTTATTCTATTCAATGGAATATAAAATAAATAATTTTTTAATGTTCATTTTGATAAAATATCTTAATACAATTATATATCATATTGTTGAGTGTTTTTATAATCAATGATATTATTTATTTATATCAATTTTTAATAATTAACAAAAAGTAGAGATTATAAATAAATTTTCACAGTTACTTAGTTTGTACACATATGTATGCATGTATGTATGTATATATGTATGCAAAGTTTTTAACTTGAATGTATAAGATAATTCTTTTAAGCTATAATTATTAGTGGGGAAGGCATTAAACCAACACATTGAAAGAAGCTAACCCTCCCCAATCATTAGGTTGACAATGAAGCATGGAACTGATAATTAAAAAAATGTGGGCTACATACACAAGACTAGTATTTTATTCTCATAGACATACAATCAAATATATAGCTAAACAACTTATCCAAGATGAACCATTCTCACAACACGTGTACCACATCATAAACACATCAAATGAATTATATGAAGTCAACCAAGTCCTTCCAACACTTTTCAACATATCAACTCAAACACTTAGAAAGCATAGAAGGCACAAAAGTACAAGGTATATACAAGAAAATTATGACTTGCATATAATATACTAATACATAATTTACAACAATAAGATTGATTAAAAATGAACACCCAAGATCATATATAAAACCTCCAAATGACTACTCCTCACATTCAATAGTAGCACTCATCATTTGATGCCATACTTCTTGGAAAATCATCATGTTCTCAAGGTAAAAATAAAATGCATCCTATCACCTTACTACAATCCCCTTATCTCAACATGCAGAACCAATAGGAAATCACAAGAAACACAAAAACACAAAATACATGATAAAAATAATTAAGCAATACAAATGCAAAACATGACATCAAGAATAAGAGCATGACTTCAATAACACCAAATACAAAATTACAACAAATAATAATATTTACATTGTATAATATTAGAATACAACATAGTCAAAAGTATCATATATTGTATTAAAACTCATTTCACAATTGTGGCATGTACATCTATATTGATTATCTCACATGAAAAAGATGGCTAACTATATCAACCACAAAGCACATGAACTCAATAGGTAGAATAGTGCACATGCAAAAATAAATAGGATAGTAGGACTTCAAAGAAAAGAATATTACAACTCTAATATTGAAAAGTGGTCATTAACGTATTTAACACAACTTACAAGCTCTTTACCAATGGAAGCACTAGAGCTTATGTGATATGGTGTTTGGAGCAAGAAGAGGAAGCTATAATTCCCATGTAAATAATACTGAGAAATTATGTGAAACTACTACAATAAAATATTGTGAAAGTGTATGTAAATCTAAAATCATTCTATTTTTGCAAGGATTGCCATAAGATAATTATACAAAATCTTACATAAAATCAACAATAATAATTGAATTAACAAAATATATGAACAAAGGATTTGTGTGGAGAAAATTTTGTGGAAAAAAACTCCATGTGAGAAAGAGGACAAGTATGTATTAATCTTCAAGAATGAAATGCATCCAACACACTAACACTCTCTTCACTTTGATAGAAATTTGGCAACACATATGTACCTTTAAAACAATCTTATGAAATCACTATTTTATACCCTTAGTATAAAGGCATAGAGAGAGGATAAAATAATAAATGGTTTACCAAAACCAAAACCATGGTATCATGCAAAAAACCCATGCCCACCTTTTATAGCTTCCTTTGAGAATAATAAAATAGTAAATAACTTCACATGAACATCACATTGGTGCCATCAATTAGCCCCCAAAATAGTAAATATAACTACACAAGAATATTTACTTCCATAATTCATAATAGCTCTATTTTGGAGTGCCCAACGCTTATGAGCCCAATCCATAATACAAGATTCTTCCCTCCTAAATCCTAGAACCTTGAACTAGGAAAGTCTAGTTAGTGAGTTCAAAGTGTTAGGATAAAAGGTATTTCCTAATTAATTATTTGTTTATTTATTAGGTTATTTTTCCTCTAATTACTTATTCTTACTTAAGTCATGTTATTTTTATGTCTCATATCATAGGATGAGGACACATGTCATGATCTTGTTTTATCCTCACTTAGGGTTTCTAGGTTTATTATCCTTTTATAAAGATTCTCTATTGTATAATTATTAAGATGCACATTAATTATGGTTCATTCTTCTCTTTTATCAATAGCTCTTGGCCTTCATAACTTTGCTATTATCTCTTTCTATGATAGGTGTTTGATCGCAAGTGATCTTTGGGAGTTGTGGAGTTGATTTTTCCAACTTCAACATGGTATCAAAGTTCTAGACCTATAATCCTCTCTCCTAATTCAAATAGAAAAGTCTCAATAGTCTAATCAGTGAGGTGATAGAAAGACATGATTGAAGGTGATTGAAAGAACAAGGCACTAGGATCACAATGCATTAACCTAACCCACTCCACACGCATGGGAAATTGCATTAACAAAAGAATCGACAACTGAAAATTCTATTAAAAGACAAGGGAAATTGCATGGAAGATATATTTTAATAAAAAGACATGACTGAAGGTGATAGAAAAATGGGGGAAAATTATGGAGAAGAGTGATATTGGAAAACTAAAGTTGTAATCAGTAGACTTTTTTTAATAGTGCAGAGTGAGGTGATCAAAAGACATGATTGAAGGTGATTGAAAGACACAAGGCACTGGGATCACAGTGCATTAACCCAACCCACTCCACACGTAACCCCTCCTTTCCAAGTTTCCAACTTTGACTCATTCAAAGAACTCATATTTAAATATCAGATCTTTCTATTCAATCAAATATTAAAAACAAAAAAAATTATGTTTACATTGATAAATTCTTGAGTGTTTTTATCAATCATGTTTATATAGTTACTTATAATAGTTCTTAAGTAGAGATCGAGATGAAATTTTTACATTTATCTATTTTCAATAGACTCATTCTTATGATATATATCATTTCCACATGACAATGTAACATAACTCAAAATGTAGATATCTTTTTTATATTTTTAAAACAATATCATAAATATATTTCATATTATATATACTAGCAATCGCACCTTTGTGTGCAATGGGTATGCCGAAGAGGTGTGGAAGGCTAAATATGAAATATTTTGGTCTATTTGTTGCATATATTTGTGCAATATATGAGATCAAATGATAGATCATTTAGTAAATAAATTATGTTTCTTGTGTAACAAAATTCTCAATGGAGAAGTAATAGCTGCAAATCAACTATACATCCACTTTGCAAAAAAAATAAAAAACTATATACATCCACTTACAAGGATTGGAACAAAACTGAAACAATAGACTAATGTTATGTTAATAGGGAGAGGGAGAAATATAGAGGAATAAATAGAGATATAGAGGAAGAGGGAGAGGGGGAGGGAGAGGTAGAGAGAGATATTGATAGTGAGAGATTGATAGAGAGATAGAGATATAAGGAGATATAGAGAGAGGGAAAGAGGAAGAGAGATAAAGATATAAATAGAGAGAAAAATAAAGAGAGGTAGGATAGAAAAAGATAGGTAGGGGGAGAGAGAGGAGGGAGGAGAGAGAGAGAGAGAAGATGAGGAAGATAAAAGTTCAAGGGATAATTATTCAACAATAATTATTTTTTTATTAAACAAATATAATTATAAATTTATAGTATTTATTATATATTATAAAGATAATGTATAATATATTTATATTTATATTTATATTGATTAGTATATAATATTTAATAGAATGTAAATTAGTGAATCTAATTTGAAAAAAATATATATTATAAATTTTTTTATTCAAGGGGTAAACATAGGATCCCTGATACAACCACTCAACAATACCACCCCAACTGAGTTTGAATCTTGGTGGCTAGAACAACAAAGTCATCTTTAAACCATTACACCATGCCAATATCAATATCATATTATAAAATTATATATTTAATATTTATATATATATATATATATATATATATATATTTATTATTTAATTATATATTTATATATTTATTTATAATAATATAATTTATATCCTATCAATTTTTTTATATAATAATAAAAGTAATTATAGTAAATATAATTATATTATATATAATGTAATTTGTACTTTAATAATTTATAGTATATAAACAATAAAATATAATAATAATTCAATTTATATTATATCAAAATTATATATAATAATAAATAAAATTATATTATATGTAATATATATACAATTTAATATATTTATATTTAATTATTTCTACTATAAATATATAATTATAAATATAAATATAATATTACCTTGAACGAGTAGTAGAGTTGGCTTGGGTAGTGGGTTTGCTCCCCATTGGTCTCGGGTTCGAGTCCACTCTCGGGTTTAAGAGGTGGGACTACTTGTGAGTGGCAAATCTCACCCATAGGGGACTAGTCTCGCCCAAGCTTGCCCCAAGTACCTAAGGTACAGGTTGCTTGGCCGTTGGGCTGGGTCGCAAGGACACCCCTGTTGTATAAAAAAAAATATTAAAATATAATATTATTTTAAATAAAATATACATGGCATAAAATATTATTTAATTTAAAAATTATTTTAACTTCCAAGTAAAAATGTAAAGTAGCTATCATTTCCTTGTTAAGAGCAAATTTTGAAGGCCTTATTCACTCGAAATGCCCAACAATATTTGAAATCATCCATTTCGAAGCCCCATAAAAGTGAACCATCTTTAACATCATTCATTGAACAGTGGGAGCAATAAAACCTTGAAAATAGTGACGATGAAAGCAAAAGACGGTGAACGTGAATAACAACAACGAAAAAAGCGAAAGGTGAAAATAGTAAATAGTGGTGAAAAGCAGCCGAAAAAATGACAAAAAATGATGCACAGCTGAGATTCATTGAACACCCTTCTAGGCCCTCTTGAGGCTTGTGAACTATTGACAAGAAAAGTGAGCTTCACAAGCTCAAATAGGGACACGCCTTCAGTGTAAAAATAGACCTAAGTAATCAATAGAGTAAATTATATTAAATTTGAAATCTCACAAGTATATAAATAGTACAATCAAGAATATTAAATCAATTAATGCTTCATAATACAATGCAATATACAAAAAATTGAAACCCTTAATGATAATTACGTCAAGTACAAATTAACAAATAAGACAAAATATCACATAAACAAAGTGGTCTCAAAGTATTTTTTATATATAGTCTCCAACTTGAATCTACAAGCTAATCCCTTTAATCTCTAGTTGTTAGTGAGGAAGGCATTAAACCAACACATTGAAGGAATCCAACCATCCCAACCATTAGCTTGACAATGAAGCACATAAATCAAAATAAAAAAAATGTGGAGTACAAACACAAGACTAGTGATCATCTTTTTAGTTCATTTCTCTTTTATTCTTCATAGAAAAATAATCAAATTTGTAGCTAAACAACTTTTATCCAAGTTGAACCATTTTCATAACACATGTATACCATATCATAAACATATCAGATGGATTATATTAAGTAAATCAAGTCCTTCCAACACATCAAATAAAACACATAGATTGCACAAAAGTACAAGGAATATACAACACAACTATGACTTACATTATTATAATAATACATATTTTACAACACTAAGATTGTTTAACAATGAACACCCAAGATCATATATAAAGCCTCCAAATTACTACTCCCATTTAAGACTATGATAGAACTCATCATTTGATGTCATGAATCTTAACAAACCATCATGTTCTCCTGGTAGAATAAAATTCATCCTATCACATTATCGTAATCCCCTTAACTCAACATATGGAATGAAATTACAATCATAGGAAATATAAAAACACAAAATACACAGTAACAATAATTAAGTAATACACATGCAAAACATGACATCAAGAACAAGAGTATGACTTTAATAACAACACACACAAAAAAATACTTACATATTATAATATTAGAATACAACACACTCAAAGGTATCATGAATCGCATTAAGAATCATTTCACAATTGTTTTGTGTACCTCTATACTGAGTGACTCACATAAAAAGGAAGGCTAACTATATCAACCATAAAGCAAACCACCTCAATAGGTAGGATAATTATATTGATGGAAAGTTGCCTGTAACGCCTCTGCCATGGAACCCTAGAGGACAACACACTAACACCTAAAATAGAACAATTTTCTTTTGAAAGTGCAATATTCACATGATTATAAATGAAACATTAACTTGAATTCTATCCTAAGTCCTCTAAGGTTTGCGACTACACTACAAGATTTCATAAGCTAAACTACAAGAACTGTGAAATGTTACATTAAAAAAATACCACCTACAATATGAAATTACATTTAATCACCGCATCTAATTGAACATTCACTATGAAATAACCATAATATGTGATCAAGATATCATTTAGGATCAAACCATTTAATTAACATATACAATAGCATCTTATACATTGTTTATTACATAAAAGAGTTCAACCTTTAAATACACCATTACATCGATACATCAGAATAAAAAGGTCTCCTCATAAATGAGTGAGGAGAGTACATCAAAGGAATGATACATGATACAATGGATATATGGTACAATATTAGAACATGAATTATAATCCACAGGAATCGGAACCAGTGCAAAAGTCTTCAAATCTAGGAGCAATCACCATGAACATGAACAAAATGAGGGAATCCAATGGAGTGCATAGCACGTTCCACCCAACCATGTGGAACCCTAAGGTCCACCCCTCGTGCTAGGAGATAGCATTAAGATTCCACCACAAATAACCAAGAGACAGAAGATGACACAAGGGCTAACATGACTCCAATGAACAAGTACGATACGACCACACATGACAATAGCACCACTTCTAGAAGCACACAACATCAAGGGAAACAAGAGGTAAGGGAATACTAGGTTGTCGTAGGAGTGTCATCACATATTTTTCTATGGGTTAGCTTGTTGTAACCTTCCTAGGCTACCGAACCCCCATTCTAGGTTACCCTAGCCACCTCTACCGGTCATCAGACCCCCATACAAACTATGCGGGATCAACATACCTTCCAGTCAAACCAGATAGTTGATCTTTCCATTCCAGGCCTTCTCATTCATCTCAAGCTTAAATAAAGCACTTGAGCCATGAGTGAGGCATTATCTTGATTAATGTGAACTACCCAACCCCCTAATTTATTTTAGATTATCACTTGATTAAACTCTCAATGAGTTACCCTGGACCTGCCACTTTGTGTGTCAGACCCCCATTGAGAGCCACTCCCCCCTACAACAACTAGGAGACTCAATGAAATCAAAAGAGCAAAGCCAATTTGCACAATCACAAAAATTTCATTAACATATACAACCAGGTGAGGCAAAACCCTTCCCACACACACAAGTTATTTCCTCCTAGCCTCTGGAAGACTCTTAACATTCACTTCATGAGATGACTTAAACATTGGTACAAAACCCACAATTCACTCCAAAATCAACAATCATTCACTTTGCTTCACAAAACAATTCAAAACAATAATAGAAATATGGAATCTAGAGTGGTCTTGCAAAGTATCCATTTAATATTACAAAATGTTCATCTTAACTCAATTAAATTTCTTTTATTTCAATTAAACTAATTTTCTATTTACTCAATGCATTTATTCATCCATATCCAAATTTCACTCTATTTCATTAACTTCTTCTACATTATCATTTAATAATTAAGATAGCAAGTTTACTTATTGATCTTATCAAATGTATACACACACCCACATACAAGATTATATATATATTCTTATATATAGTTGTTGTTCGAATTCATACTGAAAATAGTAAAATGATCACATACAAAAGCAATTATATGCATTTCAGGAATACATAAACATAGATATATATATATATATATATATATCATTCCCCATCGAATAAAAAGAATGCACAGAAAGGAGTTAAATCAAGGTTAAATTATACTATGTTAAATCTTACAATGTATAACAATCTGCATCTTAATTGCATAACATATAGCTGCAGGATCACTGACAATGATTCAACCCAACCTAAAGATGTTCAGCAATATAGCCAAGAGGTATAAATGATTAAACTAAGATTTGGTTGGCGCCAGTTAGGGAGTATAAGATATTTAGGAAGAAATTAACCTGGTCAGGCAACAAACAATGAAAAGATACCAGTCAAGTTTGCAGAAAATGGTGGCATAATCATAAGATTGGCATGCTAAGATATTTACATTCAAGATCAAACACCAACGAATGGAGTATGACTGCACCTTCAGGGGAAGAAAATGGATAGTTAGCACTTAGTACAGGCTATGACTCTAAGCAGCACCAGAAAATATGCCATGTAAGGCACCACTGCCAAATTGCACCGACAGAAAACTACAGTTATCTTTAATATCCACTCCAATTTAAGCGAATCAGCACTGAGGGGAAATCATGCCACAAATTTGGAGTGTGTTAAGCATTTTAACAACCAAAGCCTCCCAATCGATCACAGACTGAAATAAGGTTAGCAACAATGAGTGGGACAAAAGGAATAATTAGAAACATCATCATCTCCAACTATATCATAAGTGCAAGAGTACAAATATGTAATCCACGAATAAAGTAGATGCCATGATACTAAACAAAGTTGGGGAAACTGTGTTGTTGCTCTGAATTTTAACTTAGTGGCTCACAACATTTAAGGGATCACCCTCACGCATAAGATTATAAGAATTTCGATAAACGCATTAGACGTTGCAATTGCACTACCCCAATAGATGATTAACCAAAATCAAATGCTAAGCAGTTATTTTGCACTGAATTAAATGGGTGATGGAATGCCGGCAAGTATCTATGGCAATCGAAATTTACTATCCAGTAACGTTAGCGGATAAAATCATCATATGACCATCGATATCAAGAAAAGTAGCATGGGGTTTCGACTATAACAAATCCTATCTATAGTTTACAATCGTGCAATGGCAGCGCTCGAAAATTAATGCAGCTATACAAGACAATATCAAACCATGAAAGTCTAAAAGAACACTTAATTAGTGGTTGATTTCACTTAAGTGATGCATGAAAACATTGTCAATGTGGAAATTAAGCCTCACAAGGGTGTCGAAAGCCCAAAATTAAACAATACACAGCATCCAGTCAAGCAAACATTCTTATTAAATAAAATTAAGTAGAATAGACGTGATATAAACCATAGTGTAAACGAAGGAGGCGATAAAAATTCGATGATCAGAGGACTCACTAACTACAACGCAATCTCCAGTCATAACATTATGGGGACTTAACACAAGAGGGGCGCATGTAATTGAAGTTACAATAGCTACAAAGATTAACCAACTCCAAAGGTAAAGCCATAGAGAGAGGGCGCCAGGATTCAAATAAAAGAAAACTTTCAAGCCAACACAAATGGCCAGGTGAAAAGAATACGCTAAATCTTGGAGTGCAATGATTGCAAAACAATTACAACACAATTCCCAGCAAGAGGCTTTGATAAATTATTAGAAGGTGCGATTCCTAGTTAACTCAATTTTGTATCTGAGTAAACAAAATTGTTTGCTTCAACAGCTCAACATTCAATTTTCATTCTTTGACAGAAATAAAACTGGGAGAATAGTGGAACCTAATTTCCTTCGCTTGACAAAGGAAAGATTTGTTGCAGAGCTCTCCAATCCAACTTATAGCACTTCAAATCACTTTGGAATCTCGACAATACTACAAAAGTCCCAAAGAAAGACCAAAAACCCCCAAACCATAAGCAAGTTTTCAAGAACAAGAAACCTTCCCAGAAAACAGAATGCAAGATTCCCCCTTTTTCCAAAAAAAATAACTGAAAGCCCCCTTTTCTTTGCAAAAATAACTAATTTATTTATTATTTCCCCATCCATAACTGTATGCACTTCATAATTCAGTTAATTTATTTAATTTAATAATTTAATCTTTCAATTATTTGCACACCAGAATCAACTTTTTAGAATATTTAATTTATTGATTATAATCTTAACTTTTAATTCCTTTTACATAATGCCATGATTTAATATATTTATTTAATATTTCTTTATTAAACCATAGATTTTAATTTATTTAAATCAAACCACATTAATAATATTTTATTTATTAAAATTATAAATTATATTAAAATTATCAAATGCTTTTATCTCCAATAATCCTTTATTTTAAAATAATGATCAATCAATCACTGATCAATAATTAACTCAAACGAACATAAATCCAAGCAGTACCTAATCCCAAAGAAAATGAACAACAAAACACAACAAAAATAAAACGAACCATATCACAATTGAGCAACATGGTCAGGGTGAAATGTGGAGGGGAACTACATTGTCAATAATGTGTAACACAATCTACAAACCATTTTCCAATGGAATCACTAGAGCTTATTGATGTCATGTCTAGAGAAAGAAGAGAAAGCTCAAATTCTCATGTAAATATTATCGTGAAACAATCTAAAAATACTACCATAAAATGTTCTAAAAGTGTATGGAAATCTAAAATCTTTTTATTTTGACAAGGATTACCATAAGATCAATTATGTGATTACATAAAATCAGTAATAATAGGGTAAGTGCATGGATCAGTGACACAATTTTGATGCCAAATAGAAAAAACAATGAAAAAAATGCCAAAAGAGCATTTGGCATATGCCAAATTTGGCGCACGCCAAATGATTAAGTCATTTGGTGTGCGCCAAATGCAAAAATTGAATTTAAACCGAATCTTGCATTCTAAACCTCATTTTCTTTTCAACCCGTAGCTTGGCTTGGAGGTTTTCAGCTCTGCAACTCGCACTTGCCAAATCTCTTCCATTTTTTGCACTCTTAGCTTGCAATTCTTCACGAGGATGTCACCTGACACGTCAAAGAGGTCAAATATTGTGAAGAGGTATGTATTTTTATTTTTTTTAATTTCGAATTTGATTTAGAATGTAGATTGAAATAGATTTTTTAATAAAACTTTGTTCTAATTCTCAAGGAATGAATCTCCACCTCCAAACATTGAGAATTCACAATCACCCCCTCACAAAGAGCCTCCTATGCAAGAACAACCTGAAACCCCTCCATCAGTTCATAGGAATCCTCAAGGAACACAAGAAAATATCCTAAATCAAATTGAAAACAATAAAAGAGACATTGAACAATTAATTGGAAGATTAACCGAGCATGCCAAAACCCACCCTTATAGGAGAGGGATTACCAGATCATTGAAGTCAATTGTATCTCATGTAGGAGAAATGAGTGAGAAAATAAATTTTTGGTCAAATAAGAGGCATGAGTTGAAACAATTTTATGCTAGTGGTTTGTCATATGCAAATGTTGAAAAACAAAAAATTAGCAAAGTCAACTTGTGTGCTCTATTTATAGACCCAAGAACCAACACACCTTTGTCTCATGCATGCAGGAGGTTCCCCATCCATTGGTTCCACCATGAATTAATTAAAAATAAATTTTGCGAGTGGTGGTGGATGGTATTTGACCAACCTCCATGCAATAACCTTGAGGTACCACAATATTTTTTGAGGAAACCCTATTATAATTTTTTCCTCAATAAGATGTCAAATTATTTTGACATCTTGGACTTTCAGGGTAGAGGTGGAGACTCCGCACATGATAGACCTGGTGCACGACGTAATCCAAAGTTGGCACGAAGACCCTTAGCCAAACCCATGGTGGAACATGTCATCATTCCTTCCATTGTTAAGGACAATGTAGAGGTGAACACGCTGGAGTCCATTAGCTCACTCACCTAGACCATTATATAGTGCGTGAGGCCTCTAGTAGAGCCTGATGTGGAGGAGATGTGTAGGTCCTGAGCTCCACCCCACCATTATGGAGCTTGCGGTGTTGTTTGCACATACGATTATCAGAGTGCTTGGGATGCAGCTAGATAGCCTACATTATTTGTAGAGGCGATGGCTATGACAGATGAATTTTTTAATAATACATATGACATTGATACTCAAGTAAAATTCAGCAAGTTCATTTAATTTTTTTTATTAAATTATATTTTGAAATTTAAGAATAACTAAATTAGTAGATCAATATGATGAAATTTTAGGGTCAGAGTGTTCATTAGATGTGATCCATTCCTGCAGACCCTTATTCATTCTTGATGTTGATTCCACAGGTATGCAACTAGTATTAAAGATATTATTATTGCATTTGAATAGTTGAATGTTATATTTAATTTTGTCTCATAACATGATTTGGATGTCAAATAGTTTCCTAGTGGACCTTTGAGCTCCACACCTCGCAATTCATTTCCTCAAACAACTTTCACTCAGGTAACCTTTATTCATTATGGTGTTGTAAAATAATGTTAGCTAGTTTTCGTAATTTTGTCTATACAAATCTAAAAAATTGATGAGAAACACAAACATAATTGGTTGGTCTTGTGAGATCCTAATTATATTTACCATTCAATGTCCATCTCATTCTTCCATTCCTTTCATCACACATATTTTAACCATTTTATATCACATATCCCAATCTTTAACACCTTATATATTATACCACCTTCCTCCATATTTCATCTTCTACACATATCATTACAAGAAACCTTTCCTTCTACTCATTATTGACCAAATCTCTTATACATTATTACTACACACCTCAAGTTCCCACTTCATGTCCTATATTCAAACCTTAGACACCACCTAATTCACTTTATGGTCTAATATTACCTCCTAATTACTTCCCATTAACCTCTAGTATAGTTCACCTTAAAAATGTTTTATTATCCCATCCTAGCTCATCCAATTAATCTCTACTAGTCTATTCTATGTTCCATCATCCCCTCTTGATTGTGTCACATTATCTTCTCCTAATTCACTTTTTGTCCCTTTATTCCTTCCTTATCCCATCCCATTAACATTTAATAGTTCACCCTATTTTCCATGATCCCCTCCTAGCCCATCCCACTAATGTCTACTAGACCATCCTATGTATCATTATGCCCTTCTACTCCCATCTTATTGTACCATTTATTATTTCACCCTATGTTCCATAATCCCCTATGTTCCTTTACCCATTCTATGTTATACCATCTTTATCCACGTTTCATCCTATAACTCTTCTCTATTATTACTACACAAAGGTCAAGTTCCCACTTCATGTACTATAGTCGAACCATAGACACCTCCTAATTCACCCTATGTTCCATTGTTCCCTACTAATCCCATCCCATTAACCTCTAATTATTCACCCTATATTTTGTTATCCCATCCTGTCCCATCCCATCAATCTATACTAGTCCATCCTATGTTCCATTAACCCCTTCTATTTCCATCCCATTACCCTCTCTTATTTCACCGTATGTTCCATTATCCCCTCTTAGTCTTGTCCCATTATCTTCCCCTAATTCATTATGTTCCTTTATTCCCTACTAATCCCATCCCATTAACCTCTAGTAGTTCATCCTATGTTCTACGATCCACTCTTGGACCATCCCACTAATCTCTAGTCCATTCTATGTTCCATTATCACATTTGACTCCCATCTCATTGTACCCTCTATTATTTCACCATATGTTCCATTATCCTCTCCTAGTCTTGTCTCTTTATCCCTTCTATGCTATAGAACCTCCATCCAAGTTTTATCCTATACACATGTACCATTACAAGAAATATTTCCTTCCACTCATTATTGACCAAAGTTGTCTTCTCCATTACTACTGCACACCTCAACAACCAACTTCGCATGCTATAGTAAAACCCTAGACATGTCCCAATTCATCATATGTT
The DNA here is from genome assembly GCA_007258455.2 of Sequoia sempervirens. Taxonomy (NCBI): domain Eukaryota; kingdom Viridiplantae; phylum Streptophyta; class Pinopsida; order Cupressales; family Cupressaceae; genus Sequoia; species Sequoia sempervirens. The sequence continues at coordinate 567,946,548 of VDFB02058242.1, forward strand.
CCATTATCCCTTTGAAATTTGCTAGTAACATAGTAATTCTCACTTCATTCATGTGAACTTCATTGTGGCATTATCACTATGTTGGCAGCATGCCCTCATTAACATTACTTCATCAGCATATGCAATTTGAATCTCAATGAGCACTTAACTTGGGAATTTGCAAGAGTTTGGACTATCCTAGTGGACTTAGTACTTTCACCATTATGTGATCTATAAGCACTATATTGTAGTCTCAACTGAGGCCAACCGTTTACTCTTTCATGCAAGGTTGCTACCACCAATAGGGATTGTGTTGTTGCATAGATTGCCATCACTTCCCAAATTTTTCTTAACATTGTGTTTCAATTTCTTTCAACTGTCATTGACCAAGTTACCTTGTATTGAATTTTTTTATCAGTATCACCATTCTTGTCTAGCTTCCTTCAAAAAATTTACACTCACGATGCATGAATTTTCTACATTTTTATCTATGAAGTTGCTGCACTTTTACATTTTTAATTCCTACTCATTTATGACATTCATATTGCTCTTTTCATTTTCATTTGTTGCTCATTTATGACAGTTAGATATGTTGTTTCATTTTCAGTTGTTGACATTAAACAACCCTGGCGATGTTGGTGGCACAATGGACCATGGAGTTGCTACAACAATAGCTAGGTTTGATCCTTTGAGAGAGGTATGTAGCAGATTAGTCGATTTGACATTATATTTGCTCTTTTATGGTCTATTATTGAAAATTTTCATGATACTTCTACACATAGTTTAATTTCTATCTTCATGGTTGCTACAGTTGGGTGTCACTCTAGATCATGGATGTGGTAATGTTGTAAATGTGCATGATGACTATTTGTATGCGGTAAGTGACTATATTGTGTTATATGTCATTCCATAATTCATTTTTTATGTATTAACATCTATACTTTTTATTGTATCAAGTGGAGCTCCATAGGAGTCTAGAGAGGAGGTCTAGTAAGCATGTTTGAAAGACAAGAGAACCAATAGGCACTCCATCCAGCCGAATTCTAAAGGCATCATGCAATCTTTTTCCTTCCCCTGGAGGGAAATGACTATGTATTAGGGTCGTTTGTTGTATGCCTATGTGGCATTTTGGAACATATGTTTTGTACTATCAATTATGTGTGACATTTTATGTCCATGTGGCTCTTTTGTAATAAGCATGCATGGCTTTTTTGGATATATTGCATATACTTTATCAATATATATCATTATATAGCCTTATGACTTTTTGATTAAAGAAAATATTATTTTTCTACTATTATTCTTGAATGATGTTATCATGTGTATTGTGTAAATTGTATGCTTGAATGTTGTATGCATGGGTTTTGTTTATATCTAATGCTTAAATATTTTTTTTCAATTGCTCAATAAGCTCCATCTAATGTGTATTATGTAAATAAGCTTCATTTTTGGCAGTTTTTATCCTTTGCAATGCTTCAGTTACTTTTGCTTCACTTATTCACATGTATGCTTCACTTATTCAGTGTATACTTCACGTATATTGTGTGTATTCACGTGTATGCTTCATGCTTCCAATGTATAATTCATGTGTTCATGTGTATTCTTCATGATTCATGTGTATACTTCATGTATTTTCGTGTATGCTTCATGCTTCTTGAGTTCTATTGTTGTCTAGTGGCAAGGATTTTAACACCAAAAGATTTCAAATGAACTGTAAGAGCTCCTTCCCATAAAAAAATATCATAGAAAAATGTATTGCTTTTAATTCATGGTTGAGGTTGGCATCCAATAACTAATGGTTTTGATTCTAAAGCTTAGCAATCATTGAATTTGCATTTATAGAACAAGTGGGTGTTTCAAACCTCATGGGCATATATATATACCTCTATGAACTTGTATGAATGTGCATAAAAACACATGATAGTTGTTGATCCAACCAACAAAATTTATTTGGATCTACTAATATAACAACACTTGACATTTCATTAAATGAAATCAATGCATAGGTCATTTTTAATGATATTCTAAAGATATTAGATGTGTATGAACAACAATATAAGCTTGATTTATGGATGTGTCATGCATGTGCAGTTATCACATTTCTCCCATATTCATATATTAAATAAGTTAAAAAACCTCCTTCCATTTTCTATGTGTGAAATAACACGACAAATCATTGGGAAACATGGTCCTATAACTGCCACCACATCGTGTTTTATAACTCTAGAGCAAGAAGAACCATACATCATGGCTATTGAATATCCAAATCCAATTTTTCACTAGTAGGCTAAGTTTTGCATCTCAACAAGGGTTCACTATTCGGTGAGAACAACTGCAATTCAAAATCATAAGGATTTTGTTGATTGAAAGTAGCTTGGAGCGATTCGGCATGTTTGGGTGTGAAAGATGACTATTCCTAGTGTAAACATACCCACTCGAATGTGTTGGAATAGTTTGTTTGGTCACATGAGTTGCAAAAAAAAAAGTTGCACCATTTTGCACCTTTACACTACTTGCATTTGACAACTTTTTCCCTAAGTGAAAGGTCACCACCATGGGAAAACGCCTCCAAGATAGCAAAAAATGGGAGAGGTTATTGTAGAGGGGCCCAACGCGATCCCATAGTCATAGACGAGAAGTTTCTAAGCGTCATGCACTGGTACATTTTGACCCAAATTTTGATGAACGTTCATCAAAATTTGGGTCAAAATCTACCAGTGACGGTATCCAAGTAACAGCCCATCGAAGATTGCAACTATTTTGCACTTAGGACTCTCAAGGGATTATGTCAGTTAAACATAGTTTTGATCATTTCAATGTGTTTTGGTGCAAAAGAGGACCATGTCTAGCATAAAATTACCCATCTGGACGTGTTAGAACAATTCATTTGGTCACACGAGTTGCAGAACAAAAGTTGCACCACTTTATGACTTTACACTACTTGCATTTGACAATTTTTTCCTTAAGTGAAAAGTCGCCACCACAAGAAAACACCCTTGAGATAGAAAAAACTGAGAGAATTTATTGTAGAGGGGCCCAACACAATCCCATAGATATAGATGAGAATTTTATAAGCATCACATTATTTGAGTAACAGTTTGTCGAAGATTGTATCCATTTTTCACTTTAGACTCTTAAGAAATTTTGCCGATTGAACGTAGTTTAGAGTGATTCGATGTGTTTGGGTGAAAAAGAGGACCATGTATAACCTAAAATTACCCACCTAGATGCATTGAAACATTTTGTTTCATCACACGAGTTACAGAACGAAATTTGCACCACTTTGCAACTTTACACTACTTGCATTTAACAACTTTTTCCCCAAGTGAAAATTCGTCATCACAGGAAAATGCCTTCGAGATATAAAAAAATGAGAGAGGTTATTGTAGAGGGACACAACACAATCATACAGGCTCATATTATAAGTTTATAAACATCACGATATTTGAGTAACAACCTATCGAAGATTGCAGCCATTTTTCACTTTGGACTCTTAAGGAATTTTGACGGTTGAACGTAGCTCAGAGCGATTTGAAATGTTTGGGTGAAAAATAGGAACATACCCAGCCTAAAATTACCCACTTGGATGCATTGAAATAGTTTGTTTCATTACACAAGTTGCAGAATGAAAGTTGCACTACTTTGCAACTTTACACTACTTGCATTTGACAACTTTTTTCCCAAGTGAAAAGTCGCCACCACAGAAAAACACGTTTGAGTTAGCGAAAACCAAGAGAGGTTAATGTAGAGGGGCCCAACATGATCCCATATCCTTAGACGAGAAGTTTCTAAGCATCATGATGTCCAAATAATAGCCCGTCGAAGATTGCAGCCATTTTGCACTTTAGACTTATAAGGGATTTTGTCAGTTGAATGTAGATCGAAGTGATTCGGTGTGTTTGGGTGTGAAAGAGGACCATGTATAGCGTAAAAATACCCACCTAAATACTTTGGAACAGTTTTTTTGGTCACACAAGTTGCAGAACGAAAGTTGCACCACTTTGCAACTTTACACTAGCATTTGACAACTTTTTTCCAAGTGAAAAGTTTCCACCACAGGAAAACGCCTCTGAGATAGAAAAAATTGAGAGAGATTATTGTAGAGGGTCCCAATGCAATCTTGTAGCCTCATACGAGAAGTTTCTAAGTGTTACAATATCTGAGTAATTGTCTGTCAAATATTGTAGCCATTTTGCACTTTGGACTCTTAAGGGATTCTATCAGTTGAACGTAGCTCAGAGCGATTCGGCATGCTTGGGTGAAAAAGAAGACCATTCCTAGCATAAACGTACCCACCTAAATATTTTAGAATAGTTATTTTGGTCACATGAGTTGCAGAATAAAAGTTCCACCACTTTGCAACTTTACACTACTTGCATTTGACAACTTTTTCCCCAAGTGAAAAGTCACCACCACAATAAAATGCCTCTGATTTAGAAAAAACCGAGAGAGGTTATTGTAGAGGGGACCAACATGATCTCATAGGCTCAAAAGATAAGTTTCTAAGGGTCACGGTAGTAGAGTAACAACTAGTCAAAGATTGCAGTCATTTTGTACTTTGGACTCTTAAGGGATTATGTTGGTTAAACGTAGCTCAGAGCGATTCGACATGCTTGGGTGTGAAAGAGGACTATGCCTAGCATAAATTTACCCACTCAGACGTGTTGGAACAGTTCATTTCATCACACGAGTTGCAGAACGAAGGTTGCACCACTTTGAAACTTTACACTACTTGCATTTGACAACTTTTTCTCCAAGTGAAAAGTCACCACCACAGGAAAACACCTCTATTTGGGTGTAAAAGCGGACCATTCCTAGCGTAAACCTACCCACCTAGATGGGTTGGAACAATTTTTTTGGTCACACGAGTTGCAAAATGAAATTTGCACCACTTTGCAACTTTACACTACTTACATTTGATAACTTTTTCCCCAAGTGAAAAGTCACCACCACGGGATTTAAATGCCTCCAAGTTAGTGAAAATTGAGAGAGGTTATTGTAGAGGGGAAAAAAATGAACCCATAGCCTCAAATGAGAAGTTTCTAAGTGTCACGTTGTTTGAGTAACAACCCATCAAGTAGCCATTTTGTAGTTTCGACTTGTTGGCTATTTTAAATACCAACCATATCTTCAAGGAAGCCTATCGATTTTCCAATTCCAATGATTAGCAACCTAAAAGGGGTTGGCCAACGAATGAGAGAAAGTAATTAAGCTTTCCTCCTACACTTTGGGTTCTGCAAGACTCGAGAGGGTGATCCCACAATGCACTCATAACATTTCTTCACAAGATTTCCCTATACATTGCATATTAAGCATAAACATTCTCATATCTATGAATCAACAAGTGACAATTTGCAAAGAAATAGCAAATCCCTTACACATTTGTAACTTGGATTAGAGGATGGACAATTTAAACAAGACTTACAACAACCATCATCATTATGAGTATGATTTTAATTAGATGAATTGTTCTTTGATGTGATCCAGTTAATCAGATATATTTGAATTTGCTTAATGCATAGAATAGTGCATTATCCTAGGGTGACGGGGTCAAATTCACAACATACTATAATACAATAACAAAGGCATTTGACATTTATAAACTATTATGGATTTGCATTACAAATTCATAACTCAAATTTTTAGACAAAAAATACTTCAAAGATCCTATGAATTAACACACAAACCAGTGACTACATTAAAGCGTTTTAATCAACTACTTGAATTGAAGCATAAATGCTCACACACATCTAACCATATGAATTGGAGACCAATAAAACAATCCTTGATCATTTCATTGATGATTCGTGAACAAATACATAGGATACAATCTACATGAAATTTTCCATTATCAATTTTCAAATGTTATAATTGTTGCAAAACATTTAAGCTGATTGTGAATACATACTCATAACCTAAGACTCAGCGAGTAATTCTATATCCATTGTATTCTTATTACACTTCATGAAAATATTTTCTAAGACTACCTAAAATCAACCAAAATTTTCAAAGACCCCTGCACAATAGCCTTGAATTCCCTTTTATAAGATGAAGGGAGGGAACAAGCATCGGGCTATTGGTTGGTCACATTACATTTCAATTTGTATTTCAAAAGTATTTCATTTCATTTCCATGCCCAAGCCGTTATATTTGCAATTGAAGAAATGGGGGGTCTAAATACAAAAAGACAAAAAACCTATAGAATCCTATTGAACTTGTGTCCTCATTGTTTGAGAATTACACGTCATCACCTCATTCAGCAAAAGTATGAAACATGAAAGCAGAAAAAAGCATAAAGCAAAGAGAGAGAGACTTGGTTGGATTACCACATGCACTTTCCAATTGAGAAGATATAGATTTTTTTTATAGTTATTTCAAAGGCTAGACCCATATTATACTAGACCATGTTCTATATCCATCTCACCATCCCTATGGCTTATTCAACATACTTTTCCAGCCAATTCTTGTATTTTTCCTCTGTGGGCCAGCTAATATCCAATAGTTTCTACACCTTTTTGTTATATGTATTATATCTTGCATCAATCACTACTCTGGCTTCTTTCACAAAGGTGTCCATGTATGTCTGAATCATGATGAAATTAACAATTACACCATTCAACATAGTTAATTCCAACTTATCATCAATGTATGTTATGTGTGGGCCCATAGTTGTTTCATGCCTAAATAAAGATCTCCATAGTTCATACTCTTTGAGTGTTCCAGCTTCATTAAGGATTTTAGGAACACCTTGTTCTTCCATATCTCTGAAGGCCTTAATTTTACCTTGCAGCTTCCCACCAATTCTTTCATGAAATCTTGTGACTTCACCAATCATTTCAATTCCTCTTATTATGTCTTGGAGGTTTGTTGGAGCTTCAGGATCTTCCTTTGCATTTACTTGAATCTCCCTTAAACTATTTAATCTACTACTCCATTTATTCCATGTGCTTTTGAAAATCTCTTGAACATGTCGGAACCTTTCAAATGCCTCATGTATACCTTTATAAGTTAACCATGTGACTTCTGCTTTAAGGGCTGCTTTGGTCAATTTGTGGCCTAGAATTTCTTCAGCCATATCCTTTGCAATCTTGTACATGTTCTCTTGGAGCTTATTCTTCTCAGAATTTGTTACTTGGAGCTCCTTTTTCAATGCATCAATCCTCAACTTCAAAGTATCTTTGTCTTGTGGTGAAGTACTAGATGGGGATGTAGGCAGGGTCTTTTGACCTACCTCAACCACAGTAGCTTTCACTTTATTGTATTCCTCAACTAGCTTGTTTTGCTTCTCCAACAATTTCATATATCTGGCCTAAAATATTTTTCTAGTATCAATGCTCAACATGGTTATATGCATTGTTAACCTTGCAGCTTGTGGAGCTATCATCTCTAAAGTCCTTCCTATAATCAAATCTCCTAAAAGGCTAGTCATTGTTCTACTGAGCTTTCACCTCCCTAAATCTGGTGTTAATGACCAAATAGCTAGTGCATGTAAATTGGGTCTAAACCCTGAACCAAGAGTTTTCTCATCAACAGTTTCTTCAGACAATATAGCATTTGGGTCATTCCTGATTGAATCTAGAGCAATTATTGATGATAGGTTCCATCCTGGCATCACCAATACCCCACTATCTTTGACCAATCTTCTAGCTTCCACAGGATTCATTTGCTCAATTTCTTGAATAATCTCTTCTTTAGTATTCTTTTTTATTTCTTCCTGTTCTGAAGGATCCACTCCCTTCTGAGCCTTCTGTATCCTATCATTTATTTCCTAAGATTTTAGCTCATCAATGTATTCTCCGAATTCCCCGGATGTCACAAAAGAATCATCCTCTAGAAATTTAGCACAATCTAGAACCCTTGCATCAGTGTCCTCACTTTCATCATATTCCCAAGGTACTAGCCTATCATCTAGAACAAATGGTTTCATTACATCTCCAACATCAAATTGTGAAAAATCATTCTCTATTCTTTGCTCAATAGGCACTAATTCAACAAATAGTTGTTGTACATTCCCCTCAACACCTTGTGTTTCATCAACATTTTTAGGAGGAAACTCCATAGCAAGTGCATCCTTAATTTCCATTGGTTGTTGTTGCATTTCCAATGTTGTGGGTTCCTTTGGTTGACCACTAGTTTTTAGTAAATGCTCTTGCAAAGCACTCTGAGCTAGCTACTCTGCTTGTTGCACCTTCTCTAGAAAACTACCATCATTAAAATCAGTAAGGATTAATTTCATCCTCTTAAATTTGTCAGTGATGAGCTTGTAAGGGATTTCAAAGTAGGAATTCTAGGTAGAAGCCCTATGCTCAACCTCAACAATTTTCATCCAAATTTTCTCTCTATCCAAGACAGCAGCAAATGTTGGCAAGTTCCTTATTACATCTTCCTTGGAATAGAAAGTATGAGGTCAATATCCTGAGATTCCGCTTTTTATCTTTTCTCTATTAATAATCCCTTTTGGATCAAACTTTCTAGTAGGGGCTACATTCATTCTCAGATTATTTATCATTATGCCAAACACCTCATATGCTTCCTTTTCCATGACAAAAAAATAATCAAAAGAGAAGGTGGATGAAATAATAAAGGCCTTCTTGGATAATCTAAAATTATCTGCATCATAATTGTCCATCTGCCACATTATTTTAGTGAAAGCTAGCCTATCAGAAACAAACCTAGGCAAGAGATGTGGTGCCACAATAGTCCCATAGCACCTGATGACTATGTAATTATCATACAAATACCAATCTCCCCAATTGCACTCATAATTGGGGTCATCAATACATTATATTGGTCTTAACAATGCTTGAATTGTTTTAAAAAAATTCTCAATTGGCACCAATCCCATTTGTACCAAAATAGTGTGTTTTATGGTGTTGCAGAATCCAATATAGTTTGAATTTGGGTAGTGCAAATCCCAGATGTATGTCCACATTTGGAGAGGCAACTTATTACCCCTTTCATCTATTTGTCTCAATTTCATGGCTTGACCAAAAACTTCCCTTCCTTGGTATAGTATCATTTGCATCAGTAGTGAATAATGTCTAAATGTCAATGGGGTTCTTCTTTCTTTCAGCCTCATCAAGTCATAGTGTAATTGCTCAACAACTTTGTTAACATAGTCAAACCATGTGTGCTTGTTTTTATGTTGAATATCCATGATCATAACTAACAAGGGTGTCATTATCCTTCCATTACTTTTCACCCCAAGCACTTGACGCAACATAAATAATGTGTATCTAAAATAGTCTACAAATTCTTCACAATCCATTGGTTTAACTTCTTTGATTGGAAACGTGGGGCCTTTCTCTCATCTATGCTTTGGCAATTCACCTCTTCTAAACCCAACCTTGTGCTCAACATATTCCTTCTATAGCTTTTTCATGCTAATCTTTTCACTAGCATCAAGGTTCATTCTGAAAACCTCTATGAGTTTACTTTTCTTTATTTACAAAATGCTTTTACCCTCAGTGTCTGTGATTACCCTATTCACATCATCATATTTATCTGTGAAGTGCAATATTAAATCCACCTCCACAAAAACATTAGGGATAACCAATTTCCCCAAATCAAAACCCCATACATTTTTACCAAGATGTCGAGCATCTCTTCTTGTGAAAGCATACAAAATAACTCCCATCTAGGTTTTGGCATGACAATGTCACCAATTCCAGCTGCAAGGTCCTTGAAATTGGTGGTTAGTATTCCTTCCTTGGTATCCTTCCTACCACTTTCCTTGACATTTGTTGGCTAGAACTTGTCCATGAAATGAGTATAGTCTTTTTGCTGGCCCTTTTTCTTCTCGGTTTCTTTAGATGTTTGGGGTGGGTCATGGGAGACTTTCTATTTTTTCTTCTTGGGTGTGGGTTTTGAAGACAGCGACTCACCAGGTTGACTCATCTTGGCTTCTGTAGGGATTTCAAGTTTGAAATCAAACTAGGTTTTGGAATTGATACTCTATTCTTGATAGCTTAACCTCAAATTCGAATACAATTCTACCCTTTTGCTTTATCCCAATTAGAAAACTACACTTGATCAAGAGAAGCCAAGAGCCCTAATTCACCCTTGAAAACAACCCAGACATTTTGATTTTAATTTCCAATTCTTGAAAAATAACAATAAAAACTAATGGGATTTGATGACAGCTTACCTAGAAAAATTGCTCTGCAACTTTCTTTGGCCTCGGCTTTGGTTGCTCTGAACTCTTCTTTAGCTCCTGAAATGTTAGAAAGAAAGGAAAATGCAACTACTGGCCCCTTTTACATGAATTTGGCTAAGTTCACCATTAATGGTGCAAGAAGGCTTTCATGAGTGAACAATTACTCTGTCAGTTGGCCATTCCTGTTTGAATTCGAGCCATTGATTTTTTCATATGAAAATTTCATCCAATGGCTCACATTATTCCACAATCCCCACAGGTCCCTACTAGTGACTTGATACATACTTTGATGAGTTAAGGAGATGCCACACCTAGCTCTCCATATTTTGTGAGTATCATTCATCATGTCTTCCAGTTTTGCATTGGGACCTCATCAAGCGATGGCTTAGAATCTAGTGATGAGATATTAGCCATTGATCTTGATTGCGAGAGGATCTTAGCTACAGACCTGAACCCCATCGCTCATTTTGTCTTCACTTTTCATCGAGCAACCTTAACTCGTGATAGGTTGATCCCACGTGATGGGGAGAAACGCCACCCATCAACAGTTGCGGGTTCCCTTTTAGGGAGCCTGAGATAACCGATGACAGTGATAAGGCTAGCGATGGGTTAAAAAATTAACTGCATCACTCATCAAGGGTTGCTTTCTAGCGGTGGAAATGAAACATGTGATGAGCGATGAACCAAGCGTGGTAGGAAAGACAGTGCATCGCTTGTTGTGGGATGGAGATGGGATACTACTAAGTAACACGTGAAGAGCAATAGACCATGAGTGACAGACTTAAGTGGTGCTAAAACAGACATGAGCATAAGTTGTTTTTAAAAGAGGACCTCCTAGGCTCGATAGGTGACCTAAATGTTGGGGCTAGTTAAAACAATGACAATAAAGACCATAAGAAGCCACTTAATTAACCAGTAACTTGATGCAACTAGTCAATGTGAGAACATAAGCCAAAGGATAACCAAGGGTGGCAAGGTATATAAAACTCTTAAACCCTAGACTCTAATGGCAACATGATATGAACAATCAAAAATGTTACCATGAAACCAATGGGACCATGAAATTTTTTAGGGTTCCACTAGTGGCTCTGACTGGGGATGTATGCCCCCTGCGAGCATAGCAAGATCTCAGATCTCTGGATAAGTAGACCAAGCATACAAGGATCAAAGACTAGGATCTTTTCTGCACAGGACAAGTAGATACAACAAAAAGGGAAACACACCAAACCTATTCACAAAATTTATAGGACTGTACAATGTACATGGAAGGATAACCTATTTCAAGAGAAATAGGGTTTCAAGGACTATCCATGTACTAGCAGTTCAAGAATTTCACCTGTTAAGGACTGCAAAAAATATGAGTCTTCTACATGCATATCAATAATTAAGGACCTAACCACAAAGGATCAAATTTTCCATGTTTACCTTTATCCTCCATCCTTTCATTCCACATTAAAACCATGCTTCCCAACTCAAACTTTCTTTCAATATCCCTTTTTTCATACAGGTGCTTAACTTGCAATTGTGGCTTCTCATTTCTTTTATGAGCTTCTCTTCTAGTTTCATCAAGCTCAATCAACTCATCCATCCGCTGTTGCATCTCATCAAAAATGTCACTATCATATTCTTGGACAAATTTGTACATTTTAATCAAATTGTTATGTGGTATTCTAGCCTCAACCCCATACACCAAATTGAAAGGGCATTGTCCAATGACTTTCTTCACAGTAGTCCTATCAGCCTATAATGCAAGCTACAATTTTGAGTCCCAAGCCTTCTTGTTCTTCTCAATCACCTGCTTGATAATCTTCATCAGGCTTTTATTGCTAGACTCAGCTTTCCCATTCCCTTGGGGGTGATATGGAGATGAATAAGATATGCCTATTCCATGCTAGTTACAAAAATCAATAAATTCCTCAGACCTGAAACACATGGCATTGTCAGAAACAATTCTTTTAGGAACCCCAAACCTACTCAAAATATTCTTCATCAAAAAATTAGTGACAACTTTACTAGTCACTTTCCTAGTAGGAATGGCTTCAACCCATTTTGTGAAGTAGTCAATTGCAACTAGAATCCAAGCATTTCCTCCACTAGACTTCTCATACATTTCTCCAATAAAATCAATACCCCACTATTGAAAGGGAGCTTCTACTAACACTGACCTAAGTGGTAAGTTTCCTGAGAACTTTAATTTGCCAATGAACTTCTGACAAGCATCATATTTCTTTACAAATTTGTGTGCATCTTTGAACATAGTTGGCCACCAAAAACCTACTCTCAATATCTTATGGGTGGTGGTCTTGGCCATGTAGTGGCCTCCATAAGCTCCTTTATGCATTTCAATCAGCAGATCTTCTGCTTGATCCCCATCTACACACCTAAGCAGCAAACCTTCAAGGCTTCTCCAACATAGTTCACCATTGATAATAGCATACTTGATTGCTTGCAACTTCAGTGTTATTTTCTCATTATGAACCATACCTTCAGGGAACTGCATGGTCTGTAGATATTCAACAATTCTTCTGTACCACCCACAGGTTTGCATGTCGCATATGGGTGCAACATTTTCATGCTCAACTTGGTTTATTTGGTTAGCCTCCAAATTTGTCTCAGCCATCAATTTGGCTATACCTTGACCTCTCACCAGCTTGGTAATCTAGATATCAATGTTGAACTCTTGGATCCTATTGATCCATCTGCATTGACGACCCGTGGTCTCTTGTTGAGTAAATATATCTTTAACGGCTGTTGTTGGGACATATACTACAACTGTAGCTCCATCCAAATATGGTCTAAAGTTTTTAATAGCTTTAACTATCTACTTCTCTATAGCATCATACTTTAACTCAACTGACTATAATGATTTGCTAAAGAAAGCAACAGGTTGCTCAAAACCTTCCTTGTTCTTCTGGAGTAAAACCCCTACTACAGTATGGAAGGAAGAAAATGTGAATAACTGAAAAGGCATTTGAGTAGTCAGGGGATTTAAGGATAGGTGCTTCCTTGATAGCATCCTTAATAGCTTGGAAAGATTTATTTGGTTCCTCTATCCATGCTCTTTCTCCCCCTTCTTTAGTATTTTAGAAATAGGTCTTACATTTTTAGCAAATTTAGTAACAAATCTTTGTACAAAGTTAATTTTTCCAAAGAAGGACTATATTCTCTTCACATTCTTGGGCTATGGGATCTTATCAATTGCTGCTACTTGCTCAAGATCAATCCTGACCCTATATTTTGATACAATGTGACCCAAAAATTTCCCTTCTTTAACTCCAAATTGACATTTCTTGGGATTCAAAGAAATCCCATATTCCAAGGCTCTAATAAATATCTTTTCAAGGTGTGAGCAGTGATCTTCCTCCTTCTTACTATGAGCTGTAAGATCATCTTGATAAATTACAAGAAACAAATCTATGAAATCAACAAAAGCCACATCCATGGATCTCTAAAAAGTGGTGCCAACATTAATCAAGCCAAATGGAATCCTTACATATACATATGTCCTCCATAGCATTGTAAATGCAGTTTTAAAGTATTCTAGTTCCTTCACCATGACTTGGTCATAACCTAAAAATCTATTTATCATCAAGAGAAACTCACATTCAGTCACCTTTTGCAGCATTGCCTCCATATTAGGCAAAGGATAATTATCTTTTAAAGATTCCATATTCATATTTCTAAAGTCTACATACAACCTCAGGTCTCTATTTTTCTTTCTAACTAGAACTATATTTGATACCCATGATGAGAGTTTGATGGGCTTTATAATCCCTGCATCTCTTAGCTTAGTAAGCTCTTCTTGAATTTTTGGTTGTAGAGTGCAGTTGATTGGCCTCTATTTCTACCTAAAAGGCTTTGCATTAGGCTTTAGTGGTATCTCATGTTGAAATAGGTCCTCCCTATAAGCCTTCAAATCATCATACGACCATGCAAACACATGTCTATATTTCCTCAACAAGGTAATTAACATACTCCTCGCATGAGGTTTCATCTTCTTGCCTATATATATACTGTTTTAGGAGAATTCTCTGTCCCTAATTTTATCTCCACTAAATATTCCTTATGGGAAGATGCTTTCTTAACATTTGACTTGTCAGGGCCATTAAAGACCCTCTCTAGTGCGACCAACCCTTTAGGAATCCTATTTGTCTTTAATTGAATTATCTCATTCCCAAATAACACCTCTTTCCCATCAACCTCAACCAAAAATGAACCAAAGTCGATCTCTTGGCCTTCATATTGGTCAATGTAGTGCAAGAATCTCAAAATGTCATTGTCATAATCAAACAGTTTCCGATTACAAATGTTGTCAGGCACTGTAGGCCTAGTCTGTACTTCTATGTGTGAGACACCATCAAAGGTAACATCATCTAACCTAACAACAATATTAGTTAATAAGTTTTCCCTGACATTTTGTCCCCTTTCTATCCACTCTATTCCAAAGGCATCAAAGGCCTCAATAGTATCCAAAATTCCATTCATGTATTGTCTGAGCCTTTTATCTTTAGTAACAAATTTAGATCTAATTTAGGAAACTACCAACTCATAATCCCCCAACACTCTTAACAACTTAATGCCATGTTTGAAAGCTAATTTCACACCAAGTGTTGGGAGATTGTTGGATGTTGTGGATATGTTGTTGATATGTGGTTTTCATTGATGTCAACACTATTAGCATTTGGTGTATCAATTGTATATTTTGAGGATATTGAGAAAATTGTAAAAAAAAGTGTTACAGGTTCCCAGTGGAACTATGCAGGTCATGAAGGCATTTTGTTTTGTGTGTTAAAAATTAGCTGATGTGGATTAAAGGGTTTATTGTTGAGTATGTCTAGATCATCTACCAGAAGTTTTAGAGGTACGCTTGAAGGTTTGTGTGAGTTTTGGTCTAACAGTATTTCTATTGTCTATGTCAGTGTTCCCGAATGAATATTGTATGCTTCTGGTTATCTAAGTTGTTTTGGATGCTTCTCTATTGTTTCTTGGTATTCTCAGATGTCTCTAGTTCATTATCTATCTTTGTGCTATGTCCACTTGATCCAGTGAGCTCGTGGTTGAAAATATTTTCTTGTGCATGTTCGGTTTTTCATGTTCCTGGCCGACATGTTAATGATAGCATGTTGTGGATGTTCGAGGTGAAATTAATTAAAGTATTGGAGATGTTAATTTGGGTCTCCACTATGTTGTGGCCGACCTTGGTGGGTTTGCACTAAAAATTTAATTGAAAATTTGGGCCGACATTGCAAACATAATTTATTTTTCTTGGCCAACCATATTGTGATGAAATCTCCTATAGCAGATATATAAGAACGATTGTGCCATCAATGCAAAGTATGCTTCGTCTCCTCCTGTGTGTGTATGTGTGAATATCATTCGATTGCAGAGCAGAGTGTGAAGAATATTGTGTGAAGTGTGAAGAAGTGTTGAGCTTAATTGGAACTGTAATTAGGCTTGAGCATAAGCTATTTTCTCAGTTCATACCCTCCAGATTTTTAATCCAACTTTTTTGGGTAGTGAGCCCCTTTTGTAATTGAGTAGTGAGCTCTAGGCAGTGTGCTTGAATGCATGTGCATTCCCCTTATTATTTCTCATTATACTTTTAGCAAAGTATAATCTTGTGGACTAACATCCACTGTGGTTTTTCCCCTAACAGGGTTTCCACGTAAAAATCTTGGTGTTCTTTGTCTCTCTGATGTGTTATTGCTTGTGGTTAAATTTTTTATTCATCAAATCTGAGAGTAGAATTAAGTTAAGTTTGAAAAGTCTATTTTTTTGTGACAACTGATTCACCCCCCCTCTCAGTTGTTTGTCCTTGTTTTTCCAAACAATTGGTATCAGAGCTAGTTCCTCTTAAGAAGTTTAATAGATTGAGATGATCCAGGATGGCAACATTCAAGAAGGACAGTCCTAGATTTGATGGCACCAACTACTCACTGTGGAAAGTCAGGATGTGATGTCACCTAAGGTGTATTGGTGAAGCCTACTGGAAGATTACAAAAGATCCATATGTTATTCCTCAGAATGGTCCCTCTTCTGCTAATGAAATCAAAGATGCTAAAAGAAATGTTAGGGCTATTGAAGCCTTATTGGGCGCTCTGACAGATTTGGAGATGGCTAATGTGTTAGGTCTGTAGACAGCTCATGATATTTTGATGAAACTGGAAACTTTGTATGAAGGAGATGCACAGGTGAAGATGGCTAAGCTACAAAGCTTGAAAGGAAAATATGAGAACTTGAAGATGGGAGAAGATGAAAATATCACTTCTTTTATGCAAAGAGTAAATGAGATAGTGATGGGTATTACATGTGTTGGTGGTTCTATGGAAGAAGATGAAATTGTGGCTAAGATACTTCGATCCTTGTCTCCTTCCTACAAAATGAAAGTTCATGCTATTGAAGAATTCATGTCGGTAAACAAGATGACAAGAGATACACTGATAGGGAAGCTTGTTGCTTTTGAAATTAGTGAGTTTGGTGAATCAACACCAAAGAATGAATCTGCATTCAAAGCTATTGTATCCAGAAGTTATAGGCAAAGATACAGTCTGAGAGAGAGCTCCAGAAAGATATCCAAATATGATGAAGAACTGAAAATAGGTCAAAGACAAAGAAAGAGAAGTAGAAGAACTAGAAGCATTGATTGCAAAGCAAGAAGGAAAAGGAAAAGGTAAGTATGAATATGTATTTCCCACCAAGTGTTTTTCATGTAGTAAAATAGGTCATTTTGCATCAAGATGTCCTAAAATAGTTCCTAGGTCTAAGCCTATAAATCCTAGATTCCAAAAGAGATGCTACTTTGTTGAAGAAGCAGTGACTAATGATGAGTCCGATAAAGACAATGGAAATGAAGATGATTGGGATTTCATTGCTACCATGGAAGATAAATGTGGCTATTGAATCCACTAAAGATGTGAAAGCTCTTGCAGCCCAAATTGAAGAAAAAGATGAGTGGGTAATTGACAGTGGATGCTCACATCACATGACTGGTGACAAAATTAAGTTTGTGAGTCTAGAGAAGTATGATGGTGGGGTTGTAATATTTGGAGACAACAATGTTGGTGTGATTCATGGCAGAGGATCTATTAGCCTTGGTGGTAAAGATAATACTGATGATGTCTTGTATGTTGAAGGCCTAAAGCACAACTTGTTGAGTGTTGGATAGATGGTGCAGAAGGGATATGATCTACAGTTCAAGAATGGAAAATGCAAGATTCGTGGGAGTTCTAGAAACATGATTTCTACTAGTGTGCAAACTAAAGGTAATATTTTCCACTTGAATATTGCTAGTGGAAGTTGCTTAATTGCTCAAGTAGATGAAAGTTGGTTGTGGCATAGGAGGTTTTTTCATGTAAACTTTGACAACATTATCAAGATAAGTTCTCCTCAAGTGGTAAGTGATCTGCCTAGGTTAGTGAAGCCTACTAATGTAATCTACAAAGAATATCAGATGGGTAAACAAACTAGATTCTCCTTCCAAAGCAAACAATTTCATTCAAATAATGTGCTTGAACTGCTACATACTAATCTTTGTGGTCCCTCTTGAGTTAGAAGTATTCATGGAGAAAGTATTTTATGCTAGTCATTGATGATTACTCTAGAATGATTTGGGTTTCCTTTTTGAGAGAAAAATGTGAAACATTGGATAATTTTAAAAGCTTTAAGGTTGTGGTAGAAAATGAAAAAGGTTTGAGAATCAAGTGCTTGAGATTCAACATAGGTGGTGAATTCATCTCCAAGGAGTTCAACTCTTATTGTGAAGAACATGGAATTAAAAGACAGTTATCTACTCCCCAAACCCCTCAACAGAATGGAATTGCAGAAAGAAAGAATAGAAAAAATTTGGATGTTTCCAGAACAATGATGATGGAAGGGAATGTGTCTCAAATGTACTAGAGTGAAGCGGTAAGTATTGTTGTGTATACTTTGAATCGGGTAAATGTGAATGGTAATTCTGGTAAGACTCCTTATGAATTATGGTTTGGTCACAAGCCTACTATTAAGTACTTCAAGATATTTGGAAGAAAATTCTACATCAGGAGAGATGATGATATAGGAAAATTTGATGCTAGAAGCGATGAAGGGATCTTCCTAGCTTACTTCACTAAGAGCAATGCATACCGGTGCTATAACAAAAGACTGAGAAAGATTGTTGAGAGTGCAAATGTCAAAGTTAATGAGGACTCTGTCAAATCATCTAGACGATATAGCTATGATTCAGATGAAGACCACAAATCAAGGGAAGAACACTCAAACACCAAATCTACTTCAGATTATTCCATATGTTCTGGTGAAGCAACCACAAGTTGTTCTGGTAAATCAAGTCAGTCAGGAAGCACAGAAAAGTGGAAGTGTAGAAGAAATTTCAGAAGACACAGAGGTCCAAGAAAGTTCCAAGAATCCAAGGTATGTAAAGTTGAACCACTCTGAAAATCAAATCATAGGAGATAAAATCAAAGGAGTGCAAACTAGACAAAAAATTGTAGAAGAATATTATCTTATTTCCAAGATTGAACCTAAGAGTGTCACTGAAGCCTATCAAGATGAACATTGGTTGGAAGCCAAGAAAGAAGAACTGACACAGATTGAAAAGAATGACACATGGCTACTGGTTCCTAGGCTTAAAGACAATAATGTGATTGGTACTAAGTGGGTATTCAAAAACAAGTTAATGAAGAAGGTGAAGTGGTATGGAATAAAGCAAGATTGGTATGTAAAGGGTACTCTCAAATGGAAGGTATTGATTTTGAAGAAACCTTTTCCCTTGTTGCTAGAATTGAAGCAGTAAGATTATTTCTTCCTTATGTTGCTTATAAGAATTACAAAGTCTATCAAATAAATAAGATAAAGAAGATATGGTTTGCAGATTGAAGAAAGCTCTATATGGACTTAAACAAGCCCCTAGAGCCTGGTACGCTAGATTGGACAAATACCTACTGAAGCTTAGATTCACTAAAGGTGTTGCTGATAGTAACTTATACTTCAAATTAGATCATGATAAGGAGTTAATCATAGAAGTATTTGTTGATGACATCAGTTTTGGAGGAGATGATAATCTATGCATGAAGTTTGTAGATGAGATGAAGAGTGAATTTGAGATGAGCATGATTGGTGAAATGAAGTTATTTTTGGGATTGAAAATTACTTAGTTGGACCAAGGGATTTTCATATCTCAGTCCAAATATGTGAGAGAATTTTTGAAGAAGTTTGGAATGGAAGACTCTAAACCTATTGGTACCCCCATGGTAACTGGATGCAAGTTGACACAGAATGACGATTCTCCCAAGACAAATCAAACTAGGTATAGGTCAATGATGGGTGGATTTCTCTACTTGACTCAGACTAGACCAGACATTATGAATGTTGTATGTATGGTTGCAAGATTTCAAGTTGATCCAAAAGAATCAAATGTGACTACTGTCAAAAGAATCTTTAGATATCTAAAAGGAACAATTGACTTTGGACTTTGGTATCCAAAGGATGATGATCTCACTTTTTGTGCATACACTGATGTTGATTGGGCTAGTGATGTGGATGACAGAAAAAGTACTAGTGGTGGTGTTTTCTTCCTAGGGAAGAAGTGGGTATCTTGGTTAAGTAAAAAGAAAAACTCAATTTCTCTATCTATTGTTGAAGCAGAATACATTGCTACTGCCAACAATTTTACTCAAGTGATATGGATGAAACAGATTTTGAAAGATATCAAAGTAATATATGAAGAGCCTATTGCCATATACTATGACAACTCAAGTGCAATAAATATATCAAGGAATCTAGTGTTGCACTCAAAAACTAAACATATATCAATCAAGTTTCACTTCCTGAGGGAAAAAGTGAATGAAAAAGAAGTCAGATTGGAGTATGTGCCTACCAAAGAACAGATTACAGATATATTTACTAAGCCATTGCCAAAGGATACTTTTGAGTATCTCAAAGGAATGCTAGGGGTAATTACCCCTCCTGATAAGAACTAAATGATGCATTTTCTTGCATCAATTTGTGAGCCTCATTGCTATATTATGATCTGGATTGATGTTTTCATGGCTGCTACTTAGGGGGAGTAGTCAGATGTGCAAATATGTGGTTCAGAGCATGTGTATGGAAATTCCATGGTTACCTTTTCCATTGATGTCAAAGGGGGAGAAGATTAATGTGAAAATCCCTATGGAGAGAGGTTTAGTTGAAAGGAGAAGTGCAGAAGAAGTTAGTATGTTGTATTGATGGTATTTTTCACATCATGTGTTGCCATCAATGCCAAAGGGGGAGATTGTTGGGAAATTTTTAGATGTTTTGGATGTGTTGTTGATATGTGGTTGTCATTGATGTCAAAACTATTAGCATTTGGTGTATCAATTTTTTTATATGTTGAGGATATTGAGAAAATTGTAAAAGTGTTCTAGGTTCCTAGTGGAACTATGCAAGTCATGAAGGTGTTTTGTTTTTTACGTTAAAGATTAGCTGATATGGATTAAAGGGTTTATTGTTGAGTATGCCTAGATCACCTACCAGAAGTTTTAGAGGTCCGCGTGAAGGTTTGTGTGAGTTGTGGTATGACATTATTTTTGGTGTCTCTATCAGTGTTCATGAATGAAGATTGTATGATTCTGGTTATCTAAGTTGTTGTGGATGCTTCTCTATTGTTTCTTGGTATTCTCAGATGTCTCTAGTTCATTCTCTATCTTTGTGGTATATCCACTTGATCTGATGAGCTTGTGGTTGAAAATGTTTTTTTGCGCATGTTCAGTTTTTCATGTTCCTAGCTGACATGTTAATGATAGCATGTTCTTGATGTTCGAGGTGAAATTAATTAAAGTATTGGAGATGTTAATTTGGGTCTCCACTATGTTGTGGCTGACCTTGGTGGGTTTGCATTAAAAATTTAATTGAAAATTTGGGCTGACATTGCAAACATAATTTATTTTTCCTGGTTGACCATGTTGTGATGAAATCTCCTATAGCGGATATATAAGAATGATTGTGTCATCAATGCAAAGTATGCTTCGTGTGCTCCTATGTTTGTATGTGATAATATCATTCGATTGCAGAGAAAGGTGTGAAGAAGATTGTGTGAAGTGTGAAGTGTTGAGCTTAATTGGAACTGTAATCAGGCTTGAGCAAAAGCTATTTTCTCAGTTCATACCCTCCGTATTTTTAATCCAACTTTGTTGGGAAGTGAGCCCCTTTTGTAATTGAGCAGTGAGCTCTAGGCAGTGTGCCTAAATGCATGTGCATTCCCCTTATTATTTCTCATTATACTTTTAGTAGAGTATAATCTTGTGGACTAACATCCACTGTGGTTTTTTCCCTAATAGGGTTTCCACGTAAAAATTTTGGTGTTCTTTGTCTCTTTGATGTGTTAATTTCTTGTGGTTAAATTTTTTATTCATCAAATCTGAGAGTATAATTAAGTTAAGTTTGAAAAGTATAAATTTATGTGACAACTGATTCACCCCCCTCTCAATTGTCTGTCCTTTTTTATCCAATAGTAAGAGGGCCTCATACTTAGCAAAATTATTTGTACAAGAAAATTGTAACAAGAAAGAGTACTTGAAGGTTTTACCTTGTGAAGAGATGAGAATAACTCCTGCACCTGAGCCTTCCTTTGAACATGCTCCATCAAAGTACATAGTCCAGAGGTTGTCTCTTTATGGATGCTCAGAAACCTCTCTATCAATAGGTGCAGGTTCGACCTCTTCTTCAAGCACCTCTTCCTCAATCTGGAAAATTTCTAAACTAGTATCCAAAAAATTAGTCCTCAATGGTTCTTCAGGTTCCTCAATGTGTTTGATCTGTGAGGAGCTCTTCATTCTCTAGTAATCTTGACATCTTTCCAGTCAATGGAAAAATTTGTAAATGACAAGTCACATTGAATACAACCCATGGACGTACTCCAGTGTCTGGACAACAACATTCCATAAGTTGGTGGAATATCCACCACTGTAACACTCATATATCTCTTTTTTAGGAAAAGCTACCAATTTATATGGAACTTTATTGATCACCCTAATATAGGCACCTCCCTTGAGTCCATGGTATAGCACTTCCCATATGTACTATCAACCTTTAAGCCCATTTCTTCCATGATCTTTACTAGCATTACATTTTTTGAGGCCCCTAAGTCTATCATGCAATTTCTAAGCAACTTACCGTCAATGATCAAGCTTATAAAGAATGGATTCACATGGCTTGGATTGGTAGTAATAGTGGTTCCCAGATATATCTCAGGATTTTCATTGATCATTGTTTTGACCTCAACATTCTTTTCTTGGCTTGTGTTTGCTTCAGGTTGATCAACTATCACTTTATCCTTCCCACTAGCAACAATACTATTGATAAGAGCAACAGTCTTATCCTTATGCTCATCAATCCTCATCATTTCTAGGAATGGGACTATGACTTTGACTTGAGATAATACCTGAAACATATCTACTGGAAAGTAATTTGGTAACTCAGGGAGCATGACCTCTTGAGGAATTAATTTTTCACCTTGTCCTTGAACCCTTTCAGCATTAGGTTTCACATATTTTCCCTTCTCAACTTGAGGGACAGATTCACCATCAATTTTTTCCTTAGTGCCTTTCTTGGCCCAAATTCTCATCTCCTTACCCTCCTTGGGTTTTTCCTCTTCTTTCTTGTCTGTTGTCTTGGTTCCTTTGTTTTTTGTACTACTTTCCTTGATAAACATGTTTCCTAGGCTACCTTGATTACCACTGACAATTATATTCCTTATATGATATTCATTTCTTGCCTTAGTAGCCAATGCAACTATATACCTTTCAATTTCCTCATTTGAGGATCTCCTCAAAGAGACATTTTATGACTCAAGAGTATATACCATGCAATCATTCTCTCCTTCTTCATCTGAGAATACTTGTTGATGATATGAATTCACCTCCTACCTCTAAACATCCACATCATTCTTGTTAGGCTCATCATCTGAGGGTTATTCTTCACAACCAAGGTTTGATTTAGTCATGAGTAAATTTTTCATTTCATCCTAATCCTGAAAAGAATCAAATCCAACTTGATTATCTATAGATTCTTCTACTGACATTGCCACAGCACATTGTTGTGAGGAATGAGGCATTTGACACACTCCACACCAAGGCAAGCCTTCGGTAACATTGGTGGAATTTTTTTGCAAAGGATCAAGTGTTCCCTAGACATTCTTCTAATTATTATTAACTTGCTTCCCATTATGCCAATTTGTATGATAGGGGTAGTCTTATAATCTCGGGGGCCTTTCATTTCTTTGGAGTTATGGCTAGTCATTCTTAGCTACCTTTTGCAATAAGCTAAGAACTTGATCTAGCTTCTCATCGGGACCTACAATTTTACCAGCCTTGTCATTTTGAGCTCAAGGGTTTTTGAAGCCTTGGGGTCTTCTCTTCTTCCTATTTTACTAGAGGCTCTCCTATTGTTCTCAATGTTGACTACCATCTTGTAGGCCTCTCTTAGATTCTATGGATTCTTATCTTTGATCAGATAACACATCTTATAGTCATAAGTGTTACAATAACTCACCAAACATGCATCAGTATTAGGTCATAAATAAGCAGGGACTCTAATCATAGCTTTTTGAAATCTTGTATTGAATTCAGTGACCGTCTCATTATATACTTTAGTGATGTTATTGAAATCATTCAACCTAAACCTAGGATCAGTCTAATCTCCATACTACTCTCTGAAAACTCTGTAGAAAGAATCCTTTAAATCAATACTTGTATTAGGTAACCCCCTGTACCAATCCCTTGCATCCTCAGTCAAGATTGCATAAAGTATTTCATGGCAACATTTTCATCCCATAATTCAAAATCTTCCACAAAGCTTTGGAAGGCTTTCAAGTGATCTTCACCACTAAAATCATTATTATCAATAAATTTATGGAGATGCTTCCTTACATTATCTGGGACAGGGTTTGGGCAGCCAGGAATATTGTCAAAACATAATTCCCTATACCTATCAAATTGAGGTGGCCTCCTGGTATGTCTGTCCCTATGATTATCCCTTTGTTCATCATCCTTCTTATTGTCAGATTGATATGCATTCATACCTCTTCCACTTCCATTACTACCACCACCCTTCTTATCTACTTCATCATCCTCAAAATAAGAACTAATATTCTTGTTATCTCCTCCACCTCCACCACCCTAGTTTCCACCACCTCCTCCACCAAGAATATGCCCTCCTGATTTTTTCTTGTGAGATCCACTATCATTCTTCCTAGAGCTTAAAGACTCTAGAGTTGGTATAGACATTTTAAGGAAGGAAATCTTTTTGGCCATTTTTGCATTGGCCACTTCAATTTCAGCCTTCTTCACGTCTTCCTGCAACTTTTCATTTACCAACTACAATTTCATGAGTTCGGGATTTGGGGGTGGAACAGATGGAATGGGATTAGCTTTGGGGTTATTTACAGGAGTTTTAGTAGATGAGTTGTGGGTATTTGTATTAGTATTGGTAGTGAATGTATTGAAAGTATTCTTTTGGGTATGATCCATGGGCTTCTTCCCATTATCCACAAATGATGTTTTCTTGGGAGGATCAGTGGTTTTAGTAGTGGTGACAATCTTTTTATACATGCTAGCAACAGCGGTTTCCATTTGAATTGTTTCCTTAGGAATCTTAGGGGTGATTTGGGCTGCTATTTTAGCAGCATTCTCTTTAGAAGCTTTACGCCTGGCAACATCCTCTCTCATTTTCTCAACTTTCTATCTCCTAACTATTGTGTGGTCTCACAACACACCCCAAGACTGAAAATACTTGGGGACCCAATTGAAAAAATATATAACTCTTATGGAAAGAGCTAGCAAATTGGAAGATCACCAGAAGTGAAGAAAGAAAGAGAAATCTTCAATAATAAAGTACTTTGTATTATAAGTGTTTTGAGCATCGGATACCGGATACCAGAAACATGGAAAAGGCAAAAGGTAATGTAAAGTTCAAGTGGAAGACTCTG
This sequence comes from Sequoia sempervirens, assembly GCA_007258455.2. Taxonomy (NCBI): domain Eukaryota; kingdom Viridiplantae; phylum Streptophyta; class Pinopsida; order Cupressales; family Cupressaceae; genus Sequoia; species Sequoia sempervirens. Next base: position 567,971,642 of record VDFB02058242.1, read on the forward strand.
GTCCAATATGAAGCGGTCTGATATGAAGCATTTTGGTAAGAAGGAGTCTGGTATAGTGGAGTTTTGGTATAACCGAGGTCTAGGAAAGTAAGTGGGTAAAGTTGAATACCAAGTACCAAGTACCGGGTTGTAATGTAAAGTGAAATGTTAATATTTTAAATTTATCTAATGATCTTGGTGATCCGATATATGTATGAGGATTCATGATAGGATTTTTGAAGGGCATATTGATTATGAATTTTTGTACTAATATTCGAATAATGGTTTTATTTACATGAGATGTTATAAATGTTTTTTTTGAAGGGATTTAATGTATGGAATTTGTGATTGCAGGAGCTATCGATTGTGATGCAAAGCTCGAGTATGGACGGTCAGGAAAACTTGAATCATGGAAGGAATATTTTTTAGTCCAGTTCAATCACTCTAGGAGGTGATAATGCAAATGGCTTTGAGTCCATCAGAATGTTGGGGATCTCAGTATTTCACATGTGATGGGAACAAGTGCCAATTTTCAGGAGAGCCCATTCGCAAGAGTGACAAAACCGGAGCCAAGCAATGTGTGGGGGAAAAAATTATACCTTTTCATTCTAAATGTATGGGAAACCCGTACACATTATCATGATTCAAAGTAACATCCTGGAAAAGATTCAAGATCAACACCCGAAGAGCTTCAACATCCAACTGGAGTTGACTTCCATTGATTTCAATTGAAATTCTCCTATTGGTCACAATATTCCACATGCCTTGATGAGATTGGTCCCTTAGATTTCCTCTCATGTAGTTTTCTTATCCTATCTAAGCCTTGTGTTCTATAAAAGGCCAGAGGATGCTTCATTTTTATTTTAAGTTCAAAACTTGTGGATGTCGGAGGAGCATAAACTTTTAAGTTTTGTTCTTTTTTCCTATTTTTTTAACCATTCTAGTGTAAAAAATTGTATGCATGTAGAAATTAATTAATATCGTAGCTTATTAGATAGCTATCTATCTTAGTATCTTTTGTAGCTGGTTTTGTTAGGTCGATCGAACAAGACTGTATGTTGCGCTATTTAAGGGTGCATACAAAACCTACTCAGTGTCTAGAAACAAAACCCTCTCTTTAAAAGCTTGCATCATTTTATATGTAGTTGTGAAGCAATCTGGTGAAGTATAAAGTGGTTTGCTTTGTTTTAATTAAATCTTTGGGGCATCCATGGAGAATAACCAAGAGAAACTTTTAAGTTTCAGCATTTTTATTGCTTTGTTTTAGAATAGATGTTTAAATATTTGAAAATGTTCCAAAATTTAAATGAATGAAAGGAATTGTATTGAAAATATTTTGTTTTCCATAAATTTGTTAGATGCTTAATGCTAAATCTACTTAAGTGATAGCAAGGAATTCATGATATTCATGAAATATTATGTGAATCTTTTGATTTCATGATGTTGTTCTATGAATGAGGTGAAATTTTCATGTGAAATGCTTATAATTCTTATCAAAGTTAGAAGTAACTGTAGTCCCTTTGAGATTAATAGAAATATCACATCAGTACCCGAGAGCGACCCTAGTGTAACCATGACCTGGTTATCGGAGACTTGGGATTGAACGAAAGCCAATCTTTATCCTATAAATGTAGAATTCCCCCTTAGGTTGTCTTTGTTCCATATCTTTCAAGAAGGATAGGCTCTTTGTGGTCTTGTCTGTGAAGAATTTATTCACCCTGTTCGCTGCAAGTAAAATCATCATTAACACTAGCATCCCTCTCATGTTGCTTGGCTCTAATCCTATCCTCCTTTTCCTTCAATTCCTTTAGTCTCTTCTTTTCTTCTTGCTCAACAAGCCAATTTTCTTCCTCCTCCAAGGCTTGCATATCCTTGTCTATGTCTTCCTCATTTTCTAAGAAGTCTCCATACTCAGTTGGTGCAGGGGTATGAAAGGTTTTCCCAACTGGATCTTCTTCAGGGGGAACAAGTGTTTTCGGATTAGGGAGCTCTCCCCTTGGGTTAAAGTTTCCTCCATGAAAAATAGACCCAACTCCAGGTGTTGGTAGCTCTAAGAATTTATTATTATTCTCTCAAAATCCCCATCTATCTTCTTCTCTAGAAATATCCAGCTCATTATCAAACATTTGTTCAATAGGAAAGCTTCCCTAACCTCCCTTAGGTATTTCACCCTCATTTGAGTCTCATTAGTATTTACACTATTTACTTCATTATTGAACGTAGGAGATGCTCCAGCAAGGGATTCGATAGACTTACCTAATTCGGTAGTTTTCTTCTTCCATAAAGGTTGTTTATCCTTTATAGGTTCGGGTTCTAACTGCTACTCAAGATTTTTCTGTGTAACTTCTAGTTTTCCTCCTGGTGTCAATTGTTGTGTCAGAATCCTTCTTCTCAGAGTCCCTTTGAGATCTTGTCATCGTACCAGTATGAGAAACTTCAAATTTGCCACCTACAATGCTGAGAAATAAAATGTGATTATACCATTATTTGATATTTGTGACCTCAGAGAAAATTCTAAACATAACCCGACACAATATGACAAAATTCATCAAAATTTGGCGTATAAAATGGTTATGACGTATGTAGCTTTAGCATTTGAACTAATAACTCTTCCAACAAAGAATAAAAAAATACTTGACTCTAACTGTACCAGATCTGCACTAGAGACTTTAAATTTAAAAAGTTCCCCAGCAAAGTTGCCAATCTGTTGGCTCTTTAAAATACCAACCAAATCTACAAGGAAGCCTATGGATTTTCCAATTCTAATGATTAGTAACCTAAAATGGGTTGACCAACAAACGAGAGAAAGAAATTAATCTTTCCTCCTGCACTTCGGGTTTTGCAAGACCTAGGATGGTGATCCCACAATGCACTTATAACATTTCTTAACAAGATTCCCCTATACATTTCATATTAATCAAAAACATTCTCATATCTATGACTCAACAAGTGACAATTTGCAAAGAACTAGCAGATCCCTTACACCTTTGTAACTTGGAGCAGAGAATGGATAATTTAAACAAGACTTACAACAACCATCATCATTATGAGTATGATTTTAATTAGATGAATTGTTCTTTGATAGGATCTGATTGATCAGATATATTTCAATTCGCTTAATACATAGAACAGTGCATTATCCTAGGGTGACAGGGTCAAATTCACAACATACTGTAATACAATAACAAAGGCATTCAACATTTATAGACTATTATGGATTTGCATTACAAATTCATAAATCAAATTTTTAGATTGAAAATACTTCAAAAATCCAATGAATTAACACATAAACCAGTGACTGCATTAAAGCATTTTAATCACCTACTTGAATTGAAGCAGAAATGCACACACACATCTAGCCATATGAATTGGAGACCAATAAAATAATCCTTGATCATTTCATTGTTGATTCGTGAACAAATACATAGGAGACAATCTACATGAAATTTTCCATTATTGATTTTCAAATGCTATAATTGTTGCAAAAAATTTAAGTTGACTATGAATATAGACTCATAACCTAAGACTCAGCAAGTAATTCTATATCCATTGTATGCTTATTACACTTCATGAAAATATTTTCTAAGACTACCTGAGATCAACCAAAATTTTCAAAGACTCTTGCACAATAGCCTTGAATTCCCTTTTATAAGATGAAGGGAGAAAACAAGCATTAGGCTATTGGTTGGTCACATTACATTTAAATTTGTATTTCAAAAGTATTTCACTTCATTTCAACCCCCAAGCAGTTATATTTACACTTAAAGAAATGGGGGAAAATACAAAAAGACAAAAAACTTGTAGAAGAATATTGAACTCGTATCCTCATTGTTTGAGAATTCCATGTCATCACCTCATTCAGCAAAAGTTTGAAACATGAAAGTAGAAAAAAATCATAAAGCAAAGAGAGAGACTTGGTTGGATTACCATGTGCACTTTCAAATTGAGAAGATATAGAAATTTTTTATAGTTATTTAAAAGGACATACCTGTATTATACTAGACCATGTTCTATATCCATCTCACCATCGATATGGCTTATTTAACATACTTTTCTAGCCAATTCTCGTATTCATCCTTTGTGGGCCATTTGATATCCAATAGTTTCTTCACCTTTGTGATATATGCATTATATCTTGCATCAATCACTACTCTAGATTCTTTCACAAAGGTGTCCATGTATGTCTGAATCTTGATTAAATTATCAATTACACCATTCAGCATAGTTAAGTCCAACTTATCATCAATGTATGTTATTTGTGGGCCTCTAGTTGTTTGATTCTTGAAGAAAGATCTCCATGGTTCATACCTTTTGAGTGTTCCATCTTCATTAAGGATTTTAGGAACACCCTGTTCTTCCATACCTTTGAAGATCTTGATTTTACCTTGCAGCTACCCACCAATTCTTTCATGAAATCCTGTGACTTCACCAATCATTTCAATTCCTCTTATTATGTCTTGGAGGTTTGTTGGAGCTTCAGGATCTTCCTTTGCATTTGCTTGAATCTCCCTTAGACTATTTAATCTACTACTCCATTTATTCCATGAGCTCTTGAAAACCTCTTGAACATGTTGGAACCTTTCAAATGCCTCATGTATACCATTATAAGTTAACCATGTGGCTTCTACTTTAAGGGATGCTTTGGTCAATCTGTGGCCTATAATTTCTTCATCCATATTCTTTGTAATCTTGTTCATGTTCTCCTGGAGCTTATTCTTCTCAGACTTTGTTACTTGGAGCTCCTTTTCCAATGCATCAATCCTCAACTTCAAAGTATCTTTGTGTTGTGGTGAAGTACTAGATAGGGATGTAGGCAAGGTCTTTTGACCTTCCTTGACCATAGTAGCTTTCACTTTATTGTATTCCTCAACTAGCTTGTTGTGCTTCTCCAACAATTTCATATATCTTGCTTGAGAGATTTTTGTAGTATCAATTCTCAACATGCTTGTATGGATTGTTAACCTTGTAGCCTATGGAGCTGTCATCTCTAAATCCCTTCCTATAATCAAATCTCTTGAAAGTCCAGTCATTGTTCTAATGAGTCTGCACCTCCCTGAATCTAGTGTTAATGACCAAATAGCTAGTGCATGTAAACTGGGGCTAAGCCCTTAACCAAAAGTTTTCTCATCAAAAGTTTCTTTAGACACCATAGCATTTGGGTCATTCTAGATTGCATCTAGAGAAATTATTGATGATAGGATCCATCCTGGCATACCCAATACCCCACTATCTTTTACCAATCTTCTAGCTTCCATAGGATTCATTTGCTCAATTTATTGAATAATTTCTTCTTTAGTCTTCTTTTTTATTTCTTCTTGTTGTGATGGATCCACTCCCACCTGAGCCTTCTATATCCTATCATTTATTTCCTTCGCTTTCAGCTCAACAATGTATTCCCTGAATTCCCTGGATGTCACAAAAGAATCATCCTCTAGAAATTTGGCACAAGCTAGAACCCTTGCATCATTTTCCTGGCTTTCATCATATTCCCAAGGTACTAACCTATCATCTAGAACAAATGGTTCCATTACATCTCCAACATCAGGGTTTGAAAATTCATTCTCTATTTTTTGCTCAATAGGCATTGATTCAGTAGACAATTGTTTTACATTCCCCTTAGCACCCTATGTTTCATCAACATTTGTAGGAAGCAACTCCATAACAAGGGTATCCTCAATGTCCATTGGTTGTTGTTTCATTTCTAATGTTGTGGGTTCCTTTGGTTGACAACCAATTTTTAGTAAATTCTCTTACAAAGCACTCTGAGCCAGCTGCTCTGCTTGTTGCACCTTCTCTAGAAAAGTACCATCATTAGAATCACTAAAGATTAATTCCATCCTCTTAAATTTTTCAGTGATGTGCTTGTAAGGGCTTTCCAAGTAGGAAAACTATGTAGAAGCCCTATGCTCAACATCAACAATTTTCATCCAAATTTTCTCTCTATCCTGGACAAAAGCAAATGTTGGCAAGCTCCTTATTACATCTTCCTTGAAATAGAAAGTATGAGGTCCATATCCTAAGATTCCCCTTTTTATCATTTTTTTATTAATGAGCCCTTCTTAATCAAAATTTCTAGTAGGGGCTACATTCATTCTCAGATTATTTATCATTATGTCAAACACCTCATATGCTTCCTTTTCCATGACAACAAAATAATCAAAAGAGAAGGTCAATGCAATAATAGAGACCTTCCTAGATAATCTAAAATTCTTTATATCACAATTATTCATTTTCCACATTATTTCAGTGAAATCCAGCCTATCAAAAGAAAACCTAGGCAAGAGATGTGGCGCCACAGTAGTCCCATAGCACCTGGTGACTATGCAATTATCATACAAATGACAATCTCCCCAATTGCACTCATAATTGGGGTCATCACCACATTCTCTTGGTCTTAACAATGATTGAATTTTTTTAGAAATTCTCTCATTTGGTGCCAATCCCATTTGTACCAAAATAGTTTGTTTTATGGTGTTGCAGAATCCAGTATAATTTGAATTTGGGTAGTACAAATCCCAGATGTATGTCCACTTTTGGACAGGCAACTTATTACCCCTTTCATCTACTTGTCTTAGATTCATGGCTTGACCAAAAACTTCCCTTACTTGGTATAGTATCATATACATTAGTAATGAATAATGGCTAAATGTCAATGGCTTTCTTCTTTCTTTCAACCTCATCAAGTCATAGTGTAACTATTCAGTAGCTCTGTTAGTATAATCAAACCATGTGTGCTTGTTTTTATGTTGAATATCCATGATAATAACTAATAGGTGTGTCATTATCCTTCCATCACATTTCACCCAAAGCACCTGACACAACATAAAGAATGTTTATCTAAAATAGTCTCCAAATTCTTCACAATCTAGTGGTTCAACTTCTTTGATTGCAAACGTGGAGCCTTTCTCTTGTCTATGCTTTGGCAGTTCACCTCTTCTAAACCCAACCTTGTGTTTAGCATATTCCTTCTATAGCTTTTCCATGCTAATCTTTTCACTAGCATCAGGTTTCATTCTGAAAACCTCTACGACTTTAATTTACTTTATTTCCAAAATGCTTTTACCCTCGGTGTCTGTGGTTAGCCTATTGACATCATCATATCTATTTGTAAGGTGCAACATTAAATCCACCTCCAAAAAAACATTAGGGACAACCAATTTCCCCAAATCAAAACCCTAGACATTTTTACTAGGATGTCGAGCATCTCTTCTTGTGAAAGCATACAAAAATAACTCTCGTCCAGGTTTTAGCACAACAATGTCATTAATTCTAGCTACAAGGTTCTTGAAATTGGTGGTTAGTATTCCTTCCCCGGTAGCCTTCCTACCACTTGCCTTGACATCTGTTGGTTGGAACTTGTCCATAAAATAGGTATAGTCTTTTGGTTGGCCCTTTTTCTTCTTGGTTCCTTCAAATGTTTGAGGTGGGTCATGGGAGACTTTCTATTTTTTCTTCTTGGGTATGGGTTTTGAAGACGATGACTCACCAAGTTGACTCATCTTGGCTTCTTTAGGGTTTTCAAGTTTGAAATAAAACTAGGTTTTGGAATTGATACTCTATTCTTGATAGCTTAAACTCAAATTCGAATACAATTCTACCCTTTTTCTTTATCCCAATTAGAAAAATACACTTAATCAAGAGAAGCCAAGAGCCCTAATTCACCCTTGAAAAATAACCCAGACATTTTGATTTTAATGTGTTAATTCTTGCAAAATAACAAGAAAAACTAGTGGGATTTGATGATGACTTACCCAGAAAAACTCCTTTGCAACTTTCTTTGGCCTTGGCTTTGGTTGCTCTGAACTCTTCTTCAGCTCCTAAAATGTTAGAATGAAAGGAAAATGCAACTACATGCCCCTTTTACATGAATTTAGTTGAGTGTGTTCACCATTAATGGCGTAAGAAGGCTTGCGCGAGTGAACAATTACTCTGTTAGTTGGTCATTCTTGTTTGAACTCAGGCCATTGATTTTCTCATATGAAAATTCCATCCACCGGCTTACATTATTCCATAATCCCCACAGATAATTTGATACATACTTTGATGAGTTAAGGAGATACCATGCGTAGCTCTCCATATTTTTTGAGTATCGCTCATCGTGTCTTCTAGTTTTACATTGGGACCTCATCATGCAATGGCTTAGAAGGTAGCGATGAGATATTATCCATTGATCTTGATCATGAGAGGATCTTAGCCAGAGACTTGAACCCCATTGCTCATCGCATCTTCACTTTTCATCGAGCAACCTTAACTCGTGATAAGCTGAGCCCATTCGATGGGGAGAAACTCCACCCATTAACGGTCATAAGTTCCCTTTTGGAGAGCATGATATAATCGATGACAGTGATAAGGCCAGTGATGGGTTAAAAATTTAACCACATCACTTATCGAGGGTTTCTTTCCAGCGGTGGCAATGAAACATGCAATGGGTGATGAACCAAGCGCGGTAGGAAAGACAGTGCATCGCTCGTAGCAGGATGGAGATAGGATACTATGAAGTAACGCATGAAGAGTGATAGACCATGAGTGGAAAACTTATAAGTGGTGCTAAAACACATGTGAGCATAAGTTATTTTTAAAAGAGGACCTCCTAGGCTCGACGGGTGACCTAAATGTTGGGGTCCGTTAAAATAATGACAATAATGACCATAAGAAGCCACTTAATTAACTAGTAACCTGATGCAACCAGTCAACATGAGAACATAAACCACAGGATAACCAAGGGTGGCAAGGTATATAAAACTCTTAAGCCTTGGACCCTAATGGTACCAGGATATGAGCAATCAGAAATGTGACCATGAAACCAATGGGACTATGAAATTTTTTAGGGTTTCACTAGGACTCTTAATGGATTCTGCTAGTTGAGCATAGCTCAGATCAATTCAGTGTGTTTGGGTGTGAAAGAGAGCCACAACTAGTGTAAAAGTACCCACCCAGATCCATTGAAATGGTTCATTTGGTCACATGATTTGCAGAACGAAAGTTGCATCACTTTGCAACTTTACACTACTTGCATTTGACAACTTTTTCCCCAAGTGAAAAGTTGCAACCACAGGAAAATGCCTCCAAGTTAGTGAAAACCAAGAGAGGTTATTGTAGAGGGGACTAAAGCAATCCCATAGCCTCAAACAAGAATTTTCTAAGTGTCATGGTGTCTGAGTAATAGTTTGTCAAAGATTGCAACCATTTTGCACTTTGGACTCATAAAAGATTTTTCCGATTGAACGTAGCTCAGAGCGATTCAGCGTGTTTGGATGCAAAAGATGACCATGTATAGCGTAAACGTACCCAACTGGACATGTTGGAATAGTTTGTTTAGTCACACGAGTTGCAAAACAAAAATTGCACCACTTTGCAATTTTACACTCCTACATTTGACAACTTTTTCCCCAAGTGAAAAGTCACCACCACGAAAAAACACCTCTGAGTTAATGAAAACCAAGAGAGGTTATTGTAGAGGGTCCCAATGTGATTTTGTAGCCTCAGACGATAAGTTTTTAAGTGTCACGGTGTCCGAGTAAGAGTCCATCAAAGATTGTAGTCATTTTGCACTTTGGACTCATAAGGGATTTTGTCAGTTGAACATAGCTCAAAGTGAAAACCAGTGCCTCACCTAAATAAGCTAAAATTTATTGAAAAAATATTTATACCACATGTGTAAATCTTTGGAAAATTTTGAAATCTCCTTGCTTCAAATGAAGTGTCTTGGAAACATTCACTTGGAAGTCCATTCCATTGACCTTTTGACTCTAATTGCAAAACACACTTTTAATGACTCTACCACTTTTCCATCACTTAAGTTTGTTGTTTCAACTTCACTTTAACAAACACATTTCCATGGAGAGAAATAAAAGGAAATAAATAAATAACCACCATAAGTTAACTTTTCCATCACTTAAGTTTTGTTGTTTGAAGTTTTTTGTTTCAACTTCACTTTTAATAGTAATAAATAGACAACCACCATAAAGTATGCAAAGGATCATCAAATTATACACAGAGGAAAAGGAAATACTTAGAGAACAAGCATAAATTATTTCAGTCAAAGGTATTTTATTTTATGACAAAAGCATTGAAAAGGCATTTTATTAATTATTTCATGGAGCTTATTTTCATGATATTCACGTGCACAAGTGAAAAGGGATTAAGTTTCATCTTTAATTTTTTAGTTTGGATCAGTAATAGTGCATCATTTATGCATTGTGTCAATAAACCATAAAGCTAATTTGTGCCATGGAATTTTAAGTCTAAAAAGAGTTAAGAATTATCGTGATATGTTTTTAATAACCTGAGACAACCCAAGGTATGTCGTCATGTTGTTCCATCCTTTGTTTGTGCTATTTGACATGTGACTATGTTGCCAAAGTTGACAAGAGCACCAAATTCCAAGTGACTATTTAGAGAGATTGGTTGATTTAAGAATTTTTGGGAGTTGTCAAAAGTGTTGGAGGGTATTGAAACATCGTTTCCCCCACTGTTCATGTTGTTGTACCCTTGTTGGTTTTTTTTCCTTTGTTGGATGCCCACTAGGCTAGGTTGTCAATGGTGGCAAGGTGTACTAAGATTTTTAGTGCATTTTTTTTCAATGAATCCCTTGAAGGTTGGTTGAGATTATGTAAAGAGATAGATCATGATGACAGTGACTCTAAAACTCATCCAAGATTAGAGTAGATTTTGGAAAGACAAACATAGAAAACCTGAGAGTAGATAAGCTTGACAATGATGGATTCCCTTTTATTGGTTTAGACTTATATATAGTGGGGATATGTATTGATTGGAAAGGTGAACTACATTCACAAGCTTTTGATGCAAACTTTAGCTTCGAGTTGAAGCATACTAAACAAGGAAGGTTTGATCAAGTTTTAATGTCAAATAATGATGATGGAAGGAGTTCTAGGGTTTATAGAAGAGCAAGAAAATATGCCTTTGTACAATAGAAGACATTGTTTCAGATTTTGTCACAAATCCACATGTTTTTCCTTCAAAACAACTTTAAATGTAAACCATAAACCATTAAAACTAACTTTAAATTAATATACACATTTAATTGAGGCATATATTAAGGAATATACACATTTGCATGTATAGATTTCTCATAATTTTTGTATATAAAGAAAAACACTAAGTCAATAAAAAATATTACAATAGTGATGGAAGAACATCTTGAAAATCCTCCCATTTCTCAATTCTTGTAGCAATACATATAGGGAAATAATCCTCCCATTTGTAGCATAGATCATGAAATATATTGTACAAGAAGAAACAAAAGGAGTTGTTGCCCAGTTTGTTTTCTCCAATCCACCTCAGGTGGCCTAGTTATTTGCATTGCAAAATGCTTCAAAACATGTACATCCCTTGCTCCCTTTGAAACACATGGGTAGTAACCTCTCCATGGTTATGTACTCTCACTGGAATTTGGTCCACAAAAAACCTAAAAAATCCTAACAATTTTAGACATGGACTCACATAAAAAACATTAAAAGACCAATAACTGAATAATGTCAGACATACACCTTCTGACCAGCTCTATTATCACCTTCATGCATGCTATAAGTAGATCGATTGAAGGTCCTACAATGGTGATGTGGCCCATATTTCTCTACTTTCTCATCTCTCAATGATCCTACATATAAATTTCAAATATATATAACATAATTAACATAAAACATGTAGCATATAAGAATCCAACAAATCTATGAAATTAGAAAGAAAGAGAAGATTGAAAACCAGAAAATGCACTAGCAACCGATGTTTCTCATACCACTGAACACTTACATGAGAGAAAACATATAATTAATAAGTGGGTTAAAAAACAGCCACAAATGCATCAATGACAGTCCTAAATGCATATGACATCAAACACCAATAGATAATACCAACTTAAAGGTAGTCAATAGAGAGCAGCATATAATTATCATTTTGCAAATTAACAATAATGCAATTTTTCAAACCCTTCTACAATCAAACTTAAATGCTTGAAAGAAAGAAGTGATCAATAACATGACTTTACAAATTCAATGTACATACTTACAAATCAATCTAAGGAACCATCTAGGTCTTCTCTACTATTTATTGTGTCAAGTATTGCCTCATGGTCAAACTTACACACTTTCCACAAGTTCTTGTTCACAGGTCTGACCTTATATTTGATCAAATGAACATGGGTTGCGATGACAAGGTTCGAGTAGTGAAGAATCTTCCAATGTGTGTCGAAGTCCTCAAACAACCAAACTAAAACATTCTTAACTGGGTACCTTCTAAGCTATGTTCCAGTAACAACCACCAAACTTGTACGATATTCTATGTTTTCTCCATCTATAACTAGGGCCATCAATTTATTTTTTGCCTTGATACAATGTGTGCAAACCCCAACCTTGGTACCTGCAAAAAAAAGAAAATAAACACCTCAAGTTAGATATTGCAAGTCAAAACTAGGATTCCCCATGAAATCCATTTACAAATTCAAACTAGGAAAGAAAACAATGAAGAACACAATGAAAAATGATAAAACAAAGATGAAATCCTAATTAGATGTACAAACTCAACATCCCATGGGAATTGGTGCCAATTTGATGTGAAATTTGGCTCTTTCCCAATTCCTATGATTGCAAGTTTGATTGTGTTGATGATATCGATCCACTTTGTTGATGAAGTATGAGAACTCCAAGCCAAAAATATACAAAAAAACCTAGCTATGACTCAATGCTAATGGATGGAATTCAAGAGATATTTGAGCATGGTAACTTTGCTTGGATTGTGGATGATCAAATGAGGATATGAGCTCTTTATTTATAGACTTCCAAGATGGATGAATGTCCAAATTTGAGCAATGTGGGACTAACATTCATCCAATGATATGATGCCACTTGTCAAGCTATGAATGGATGATGGATGTGCAATATTTGGGGTTTGTGCCAATAAATGCATAATATTTGAATTTCAAATTTGTTGAAATGACATGCAAGAGGGAAGGGACAATGCAATAAATGCCATTTGGCTCAAGGAAAAGGACATGTAAGAGATTTTAAATGCCTTGTTGGATGTACATATTGACTTGAAATTTTTGAATTCAAATTGAGAGAATATTCCAAAAGATGCCTTGTGAGGAAAATAGAGATTTAATAAATGAATTAAATCTATTTTCATGTTCAACTTGCATTATCTAGAGGATGTGACATGAGATAAGGTTAAATTAATCAAGGGTTAATTAATTTAACAGGAGATTAGATGATATGACTTATTTGACTTAAATTTATGGATTTATTTAAATCAAATAAGAGAGGAATATGATAAGAGACTAATTAAATAAGGATTTTGATTTATTTAATTAAAAGGGATAGTGTTAGATTAAATCAAATAAGGTTTTAATTTATTTAATTTAATGGATAGACTTTAGGGATTTAATCAAATAAATTGATTATTTAATTAAATAGGGATAATTAGATCAGATGGATTGATTTAATTAACAAAGCATATTGACTTGATTAGATAAAATGATTTATTTAATTAAGAGACAAATATTGATGAATTTAATCAGATAGGGGAATTTGATTAAATGGTTAGACTGAAGGATGATTCAGGAAGAAACGATGTTAGTAAGTCAGGATCAGATGCGCGATGTCAATCAGTATATTTTACGTGTCTACATTTTGCCCCTCTTTGAAGCAATGCACTTGTTGCGTTGGTTCAAAGAATAACCAATCTTGATCAAAGCCAAAAAAAATTATATTTAAAAAACTTGCCCCACTACTGCATAGCGAAAGAAAACATGTCATTATAATGCCCCCTCGAGAGACAGACGAAAATTTTAATTTTTTGGGTGATCTCGCGAAAAAAAGGTGACAAAGTACCTGACAGGTCTGAAAGGGCTCTGGGAGGCCAAAAATGTGTCTAAACGTAATAAAACGATGAAAAACAAGCCTCAAACGGACAAAAACAGGTTCGGGGGTCCAAAACCCTAGCAAAACAGCCATTTAGGGTGAAAAAACCCTAATTTTTAGGCTTAAAAGGGGCCCGAGAGGTCACTTTCAAGTCATTTTCACACACCTCAGCTAGCAAACTTGACATTCAAGCTCTGACTCTTTGGCAATATGGCGCAACAACGGCTTCCCCTACACATTTCAAACCTAGTTCGGACATACCAGTGGCCACCTGGCATCAGGGCACCGGTATGTGACCATTACCCAAGCTTGGTTTTTTCATTTAATGCATTAATTACTACTTTAAAAGGGGAGCTCGCCTCCAGCGGTGCTATATAGCTTCACTCGGCATTTAAAATGCGCCGCGCTAGGCCATTTTGCACCGCAACGGTGTTATTTAGCGCCACAGCGGCGCAGTTAGGAGTTTAGAAACTCTAACGCTAGGCTCGAGCTCAGTGGGCCAATTTGGGTAAAGTGCGTCACGACGACACCCTTTTCATGCAAACTGTGACGCTGGAGGATAAAGTGTGTCATGGCAGCACCATTTGGCTCTTTTTGGGCTCGAGCGTCGGAGTTTGAGTAAAATCAAACTGCGATGCCTTCACAAACTGCGATACTGGAGACAAGCTTGGAGCGTTCGACCAAGATTTTTTCAAAAAATTTAACACGGTGACTTTCCTTGATGCAGGACGGGTCAAGGGAGCTCTACTCTCGGGAGCACCAGTCGCGAGATTTGGCTAGCATCTTATGGGATCTGAGCGACAGGGACTAGGATCGACTGGAAGTTGCAAGATTATGGCATATTGCATACGCGGCACCCATGTGCACCCACCTAGGGATGTTGTCAGTGCTGGCCGAGAGGTGGCATAGCTAGACATCATCATTTCATCTCCCCACTAGCGAGGCCACTATCACCTTGGAGGACGTTTGGTGCATTCTACGATTGCCTATTCATGGCCGCCAGGTGATCTATGATATGGATGAGAGACATGAGTCCTACATCAGAGTCCTCGCCACACAGGACATCATTTACTGCGAGGGACAGATTGAGTTAGAGAGATACAGGGTCATCGCACCTCCCTTCCGTTGGGCAGTTACAGCGATCATTTTGGGTCTGGTTGCCCCAGACAGATGAGGGCGATACTTCAGCCCTAGCTAGGGGTATTGCTGGGAGCGGATGGTCCGGGACAGTCCAGTTCGCTTCGCATGGGGGCCTATCCTTCTGGTTTCACTTTATAGGGACCTTCACGAGTATGTATACGTGGATGGAAAAGCGCTGGGGGCTGGAGTGACACTACTTAATGTCTGGGTGTGGGAGCACATTTATGTGCTACGACCATGCATCGTTCCAGTTCCGATGGGGGCAGAAGATGCCCTCATGGCACGATACAAAGGCGGTGTGTCCTTCACACACACTGGTGAGCATGGGATCCCCTACTGGAGGTGAGTCCTAGACGAGATGCTTGTCTTTACTTGGCGTCCATACCTTGGTCGGCCCAGATGGGTTGACGATGCTTCTTAGCTCTTTTATTGCCGCCAGGATCGATATACGCAGGGGCAGGAGCACACGATGATTGAGAGGTACCTACCTAGGCGCGTGTAGTGTCAGTTCAAAGAGCCGCAGGATCGGCCTGATGACGACTACATAGTCGTCTTTGCACGCAGCATGACACAGGTGTCATGGGGTCACGGTATTCCTACCTCTGTGGTAGTTGACAGTTTTAGACAGTTGGTAGCCCGACCGTGGGCTTATGATTAGGGCTTGGCAGATCCCAACACCACTCAAGCCTATAGGGATTGGTTCTGACCTCCACTCCAGTTGACCGTTCCAGGTGAGGATCCAAAGGTGCGCAGAGTCAGGGGAAGAGGGAGAGGACGAGGGCAAGGACTGAGGGTTGAGATTCGACAAGTTCCACCAGTTGTGCCCCTAGTTCCACCAGGTCAAGGAGATGTCCATATGCAGGATCAGCAGCAGGAGCCGCCAGTCCCACCACCACGAGGCGAGGGTGAGGATCAGGTTCACGTGCAACCATGGGTATAGCCACAGGGACAAACAGACGGTCGGGATGCACTGATTGCACAGCTGTAGGCCCAGGTTCAGGCGGTGACAGCTAAGAGAGATCAGGCGAGGGCTGAGAGAGAGCAGCTCAAAGTAGAGAGGGATCAGGTTGTGCAACATAGATAGGCTGCAAAGCTACAGGAAACCACTGAGCTAGGCCGCAGACAGCAAATCGAGAGTATGATAGCCTCCTCCTCCCAGGGTATATTGCCAGTATGATCTTACAGGGATGTTATTCGAGAGATAGAGTACTACCGTCGAGCTTACCATGACACCGTACCTAAAGCAGATTGGGTCCAAGAATACTCGGAGCAGGCCAGCCAGAGACCACTAGAGGGTCACGGTGACAGGGGTGAGGGCAGCATTCACAGAGATCGAGCTTGATCCAGATGATACACCTTTTGTGCCTTATGGGCTCATTTTTGATAGCCCGATGGGCATTTTGTACCAATTGACACACATGTGTATAGTGATTCAATTTATTCTTTGTACTATGACAGTGACATTATTGATGATATATGAGTCGATTTTGATGCGATGTACTGTGTTCTCATTTATGCATGGATGGCTTATTTGTATATGCTTTGCAATGATGTCCCTATGAATGCATTTATTTCTAATGATGTATGCGTTATGATTATGACTAACAGATCTATATTATGTTAACCTATGATATGATGTGCAATGATGTTAACTATATGATGATTTATTTTATGCCAATGCAATATATGATATGGGTTTTAATATGTAAAATGATATGATTTATGGTATATGCAATGATGTGTAGAATATGCTTATATATGAGATGATTTATGGATGGATGTAATGGGATGGTTCAATGAGATGCTTAGAATAACAAATGTTATTATCCTAAACGTAATTATTGATGATGTATGTAATGCAATGATATGTTAATGCAAAGTGATATGCTGATGCGTAATGTGAACGTAATGTGATGATATGATGTCATTTATGTTATGCAAGTATGTATGCCTAATGAATTAAATGCTTATATACCTATTGATTATGATTATGCAAAAATGATTATGGAATGCTTTTGTAGATGCTATGTGATGATTTAGATGGTAATATGAAATGGTTGTGAAATGCAAATGAATGTTTATGCAATGATCGATATAATTCCATGAGATGAAATGTAATGGGTGAAATGCAATGACATGGATGCACCTATCTATGAAGTATATTTATGATAAACTATTCAAAAAATTCCATGTGTATGTTTCCTATATGATATGCTTATGCAATGTGCTAATGATTTGTGGATGCAAGATTGATGACGATGATGGTGATGATGATCAACTGTCATAGTACCTTGTTAGCGCGGTCAGTAAGGAAAGAAGTCATTTCAACAAGACACAAGATGATGCAAATGCAGATGATGATGATGATGATGATGATTACTTGCCGAGGAATTGGGATTTGCAAAGGGCCAATTTTTTTTATTTTTGATAACACACGTGGTACGATGCATCAAGGTATAGGGAACTAGGATGGCATTGTACCTAGTGTAATGGACTTTGACCTGACAAGCAAATAGGAGTATTCTTGTTCACACTTGACATACAGAAACCTTGCTAGGATGTACTTCAGAAGTTTCGGACACCTCGGACCAAAACATAGAAAGGTAAACCTATCCATGCAATAGTCAACAAGTTGTCCTAGACCTCTTCCATATGTACCTAACAAAGCAAGTATTCACCGAGGTTATATTACAAGAACGTCCAACAAGCACAGTAGATAAAAAGATAATGATCATTGCCCTATTCCTATTTCTCTAAATCCTTTGTTTTGGGATATCATCGAGACGTCCTTGGAATGAGTGCAAATAAGATAAGTCAAAAGATAAAGACCAAGTAAACAAACAAACTGATGCTCTTCAATACCGCTAACAGAAAGAGGATGTGTTTTCTAAGGATAGTAACCAAAATTTATTGCCAAAAGATAATGCCCATTGTAGAAAGGATTCATCCTAGGACATGTTAGTGGATGGCGGCACGTCATTTCGTTTATCCAAAGTGTTCTAAGGGATGATTGATATGGGACCAAATTAGATGATGAGTTACCAATACGAAGAGATAACCAGCTTGTTTACGCACTGACTTAGACTTAAGACTCGACATTTGGAGTTCTACTTGTAATCTACTAGACTTGTTTCCGATTGTCCTGCCAAAGATTGAGGATGGTGATTAGTTTATTATGGATGGTGTTTATTGCGGGTGCAAGTGAGATGAGACGGATGGATTTTTTCAAATATTTGGATGTTTTTGATGTTTTTCAACGTTTTTGAGGTTATTTTTGGTATTTTTCAAGATTTTTCAAATGTTTTGATTTTTTGATTTTCCAATGTTTTTGGGATTTTCTGAGATTTTGACCAAGAGACTAACCTAAAGACCTATCCTAGGGGTCTTGAGGGCTGGCCTACGTTATACTCTGTGAGAGACCACGTAGTT
The DNA here is from genome assembly GCA_007258455.2 of Sequoia sempervirens. Taxonomy (NCBI): domain Eukaryota; kingdom Viridiplantae; phylum Streptophyta; class Pinopsida; order Cupressales; family Cupressaceae; genus Sequoia; species Sequoia sempervirens. Next base: position 567,990,067 of record VDFB02058242.1, read on the forward strand.
CGACTAATGACGACCAATTCACAGATAAGATGTACATGATGAGATGTCAGTTTATTATGATGGACTCCTATAGGACTGACCTAAATGTCTCAGGGGATGATCAAAGATCAACCTTGCCTACGTTCAAGCTCAGAGCGACATAGTTCGACAAGACGACCCGTTTTGACTTTTTGAATTTTGACCTATTTTTGGATTTTGGTATGTTTTGATGTTTTGGATTTTCTAATGTTTTGATGTTTTTGGATTTTCTGGTTTTTTTATGTTTTTGGATTTTTGGATTTGAGGACTTTAAGAATATACATGAATTTGATCTGATGAGACCATGCCCCCAGCGTGATGTAATAGACTACTCCAATAAAGGTAGGAAAAACTGACCTTGAGGATGGGTCGAGTAGTACTAGGAGGGATCATGATATGAACACAGGACCAAGCTATGGTGTGGATACGAGTGGATGAGTGATGGATGGAGACCTGAATGCTATGGATGATGGATGCGAAATGGAGGGATGATGTCGAACAAGCCGAAAAGATCCTAGTGGATGGAAAGTGTTTTTTACACAAGGCGCCTATTTGCCAGGTTTTCACCAAGGTACTTGCCCACAGTGCCACCGAAGTGGTTTTCACTAGAGGATGATTTTTTTTATCCTTTTTCTGATTTTTTGGAATTTTTTTTCATTTTTGTTGTCACCAAGACGCCTGTTTGCCAAGTTTTGGCCTAAGTAACCATTTTTTAAGGACATTTTCTAATTTTTTTGGATTTTTTGGTTCTATACCTTGAAAGATTTAGGCATAAAACTTTTTGAGATGAGAGCTATTCATTGGCTCCTGCAGAGGTTCCCCTTCGGGTGTTGATAGTTAATATGCCCCTGATTTATAACTTGTTGTAATGAAAAAAGGTCCTAACCAATTAGGTTCGAACTTTCCTTTGTTGCTTGGGTTTGGGACATTTTTCTAATTTTCTTTTAAGACCAGTTCTCTGACTTGGAATGTTTTGCTTCTTATTTTCTTGTTGTAGCTCTATTTGAGTCTATTTTGATAGACTTGCAGATGATTCAAAGCATCCATGCGTCTCTCATCCAGTAACTCTAGCTCATTCAATCTTGACACCCAGTAGTCCTCATCAGTGATGAGGTTTTGCAATGATATTCTAAGGGATGGGAGCTCGATCTCAATGGGGAGTACGGCTTCTGATCCATAGACCAAGGAGAGGGGCGTGGCATCGATGGGTGTGCGGATGCTGGTTCGATAGACCCAGAGGGTGGGATTAAGCTGCAGATGCCAATCACGCCTTGCGTCATTGACTATTTTCTTGAGGATTTTGAGGATGGTTTTATTTGTAGCTTCTACTTGGCCATTGCCTTGGGGATAGTATGGGGTGGAGAAGCGATGTTGGATTTTGAATTTCTCGCACAAATCGCGAACCTCTTGGTTCTTGAATGGTGTCCCATTATCTGAGATAATGGCTTTTGGGACACCTTAACGACAGATGAGATAGTTCAAGATAAATTTTGAGATCTACTTCCTGGTTATATACGTCATGGGTATGGCCTCTACCCACTTTGTGAATTATTTAGTTGTAGTTATGATGAACTTGTGGCCATTGGATGAGGTAGGTGTGATTTTTCCAATGAGATCGAGTCCCCACTGTGAGAAGGGCCATGGTGTGACGATCGAGTGAAGCTCTTGAGCTGGAGCATGGATGAGGTCTCCATGTTGCTGACATTGTAGACACTTTTTAGCATGATCATGTGCTTCTCTTTCCATTGTGGGCCAATAATACCTCATCCTCAATAGTTTCTTAGCGATGGTCATTCCACTCGAGTGTGAGCCATAGATACCATTATGTACCTCAGTTAGAGCAGTTAATGCCTACTCAGCATTTAAGCAACGTAGCAAGGTTCCTTCTATGCTTCTACAGTATAAGATATCACCTAGGATCACAAATTTGGATGCCTTTTTAACAAAGGTTTGTTTTAGGCTTAATGGTAGGTCAGTGGGTATGACTCTTATTTGAAGATATGTATAGATTTCATGATACCAAGGATCACCAGGACCAACGATTTCACACACATATTCTGATTCTGGTACCTCGAATGTGGGGACGAGAAGTTGCTCGATCAGAAATTCATATTTTGGAATGTTGTGAGGGATGTCTAATAGGGACCTAATTGTAGCCATGGTGTCAGCTGCTCTGTTGTTGGTTCTTGGAATCTACTCAAATGTTATGTCAATGAAGGATTCCTTTAGAGTCTCCACCAATTTCTTGTATGGAGTGAGTTTATCATCCTTGGTCTGATATTCATTATTGACCTGATTTATGATCAACTGAGAGTCTCCATACACCTTGAGAGCTATGATGTTCCATTGCACTGCTATCCTAAGACCTATAGTCAAAGCCTCATATTCCACTATGTTGTTGGTGCAAGGAAATGCCAATTTGTATGACTTTGGTATGCAATCCCCTTGTGGGGTGATGAAGAAGACACCGGCTGTTGATCCATATTGTGTGTATGAACCATCGAAGTATAGTTTCCAATGGTCAGTTACGTTGAGGTTAAAAATGGATTCATTTGGGAATTCTGAAACAAGAGGGTTCTCAGAATAAATGGGTGCTTCTGCTAGTTGATCTGCAATAACCTGGCCCTTAATGGTTTTTCGCTCTGCATACTCGATGTCATACTCTGACAATATCATTACCCATTTTTCCATTCTTCCTGTGAGCATTGCTTTTGATAGGAGATACTTGAGGGGATCGATTTTGGCGATGAGCTTTATCTTGTGTGCCAACATGTAATGTCTGAATTTTTGGGATACAAACAGTACTACGAGGCATGCTTTCTCGATGAATAAGTAATTTAGCTCATGACCAACCATTGTCCTACCGATGTAGTAGATGGCCCTCTTCATTCCGTTTTCATCATGTTGAGCTAGGAGAGCTCCAAAGGCTATTGTTGTTGCTGACACATATAAGATCAATGGCTTCTTTGGGATGGGTGGCATTAAAACTGGTGGTGTTAGTAGATATTCCTTGATTTTGTTAAATTCCTCTTCGCACTTTGTATCCCATTTGTACGCCACCCCTTTGTGGAGTAGGTAAGAATATGGATTCTACTTGTCTACCAGTTGTGCTATAAATTTTCGGATGGATTGAAGTCGGCCTTGGAGGCCTCTCAATTTTTTTAATGTCTTTGGTGCTTCCATCTCGAGGATTGCTTTCACTTTTTCGGATCCACCTCGATACCCCTCATGAAGACTATGTATCCTAGCAATTTACCTGATTGTACCAAGACGCACTTCTTGGGATTTAGTCCGACTTTGTATTCCTCCAGTCTATCAAAGATAGCACTTAGGGTTGCTATATGATCTTGTCTTTTTCTTGACTTAGCTAGAATGTTGTCGACATAGTCTTCAATTGTTTTATGAATCATGTCATGGAATATTAATGTCATGGCCCTTTGATAGGTTGCTCCTGCATTCTTTAGGCCGAATGGCATCATGTTCCAGCAGTAGGTCCGCCATGGACAAGTGAAAGTCGTCTTATGTTGATCTTCTTTTGCTATCATGATCTAGTTGTATCCTAAAAATTTGTCCATTAGTGATAGCATATCATGTCCTGCTGTCATGTCTACTATCATGTCGATGTTGGGAATCAGGAAATCATCCTTGGGACATGCCTTGTTCAAATCTCTGAAGTTCATACAGATTCTGATGGCTCCGTCAGGTTTTGAAACAGGTACCAAATTTGACACCCATTCTGGATAATCAATTGGTCAAATAAATCTTGCATCTAACAACTTTTTGAGCTCCATTTTGACTAACAGAGTGATTTGAGGATGCATTTTTTGAAGCTTTTGTTTGACCAGATTTGCTTTTGGATACACTACTAAATGATGAACCACTGTCTCTTGATCAATCCCTAGCATGTTAGCATAACTCCATGCGAAGTTTATTTTCCTTTCCTTTAGGAATGCTGCTAGGAGTTCTTGCTCTTCTGATAATAGTGATTCTGCATAAAATGTGATATGGGTGGTCTCCTCTGTTCATAGGTTGATAGGATTGCAATTTTCGGCCAAGACTGATGAATTCTCCTGATGAATAAACCTTAAAGGAATATTGAATCCTTCATCCTCGGGTGCCTCAGAGAGGTTTTCACCGTTCGATACGTCCTTTCTTTTTACTTGTCTTGTCAGAGAATGCCACAAGGTGGTTTTCACTCAAGGACTTAGATATGATTTTTAGTTTCTCACTTTTGCGACTGAAGGATTCAATCGTTTCCCCATAATAGGCATGTGTGTCCAACTCCATTATAAACCCTGCCTTGTGATCTCCATCTGGAACGTTATCCCTCAATCCCATGAATTTGGAGAGTGCCTCATCGTTTTCGAATGTATCAAGAACTAGTGGTCCCCATTCGTCATAGTTGATCAGTTGGGGATATACTAAATGGATCTCATGATTTTGTTGGTCTAGTTCAAAGGAGACGGTGCTAATCATACATAGAGTGGTGTCCTCAAATAACCTAGGTAGATTGGTCATGGTATCCTCGTCATCGCTACTAATATAGGGCTCAGTTATAAAGTTATGTATGTCTCTACCTATGGATATTGGTGAGTGTACTTCTACTAGTATTGGATGAGGAGAAATATTAACCGTTCCAACTAGAGGACTTCGGCCACGTATGGTTATACTCGGAGGGGTACATCCAAGGCCAATATTTGTTATGGGTCGCGTCTCTGGCATGATAGGTATTATGAGGCCATTGTCATTTTGTTCCAGTCTTTGATTTCTGTCATAGCCCATTGTGAGCATCATTTGTAGGCCCTTGCTTGTCTCATCCATTGGTAAACTAGCTGCTAGTCTTTCATCTTGATATAGCATGTGTGATGGATCTACTTCAATAACCTCTTGACCAAGGTCTCCCCAACTTGTGAATTCGGTATAGTCTTCAGGATATGTTTGTGATGTGGAAGCTTGGTTTTCTTGTGGGTGTCCTCATGGTCTAGGAGATTGTGGTAACTCTCCTATCACAAAATCATTGTTAGGAAGCTTGCAGCTTCCACAACCATCCTCCTAGATGATGATCTTGATGTAGGAGATGGTGGGAATGGTGGGAGTGGCGGGTTTCTCTATCACAGAAGTGGATGCAAGAGTGGCGGGGTCGATGTATGGTGTGGATAGGCCCTCATCATTTTTTGGCACTTAGGGGATTTTGTAATACTTTGCCTCAATATTTTTGCAATATGAAAACGGTTCAGGATCTCCATGGACGGTAACCTCTTGTCCATTATGTGTAAATTTCACACATTGGTGGAAGGTTGATACTACGGCTTTCATCACATGGATCCACGGGCGTCCCAAGAGGATATTATATGGAAAGTCAAGGTCCAAGACCTGACAAGTGGTTTCCATGAGTGTTGGCCCTACTTGAATAGGGAGTTTAATCATGCCTTGAGACACTATTTCTTTCCTTTGTCGATGGAATCTTCTGATATTTTCAACTGCTTGACAAGGCTTAGGGAACATATGTTCAAGCCTGCACCTCCATCCACCAAGACCCTTTTGATTTTGCTCTTGTTCACAATGGCTTCCAAGTGAAGTTCACGGTTGTGAGATGGTTGGGCAGGGAAATCTTGGTCAGAAAATGTAAGGAGATTAGGCGTTATGATATTTCTAACCATAGCTTGGAATTGCTCTGCATCGAGATCTGCGGGGACAGTGGATGAGGCTAATGCTTCCTCAAGGATCCTTTTATGGGCTGATGATATTTTTAACAACTCCATCATGGAGATGTGTGTTGGTGTTCTCTTGAGTTGGTCTAGGACATTATAACCATTAGGAACATATCTAGATGCAGGGACTCTATTTGGTTGGGATGATCCTGCGATGGTGACTTTTCCACCTCTTGTGGTGACTCCACATTCTTCGACATGGGAGCCCTTGATGGTGATGACCATGCAGTCTTCATTTAGTGAGGCAACGATGGATTCATAGACATGATTTACATTTTCTTTCCCTTTATCCTTATTATTCCCTTTGTTTCCATGATTTGGCATCGGATTCGTATATATCTTAAGATCCTAATTTCCTATAGGTTGTTCCATATTTATTATTTTCTTACCAATGAGATCTTGGATGATATTTTTGAGTCTCATGCAACTGTTTGTGGTGTGGCCTTTGATTTTGTGAAATTCGCAAAGTTGATTCTCGTTATACCAAGGAGGTTTGACATCAGGTTCTTGGTAATTCTCGAATGTAGGAGGCTTGATGAGTTTTTCGTCGATCAAATTTTTCATTATGTCCTCAAGTGGTTCCCCCAAAATGGTGTATTTTTGTTTGGGATATGTTTTGCGTTGAGGTGGTCCCCTTTCTTCATTGAGATTATTGATGGTGGGATTGTTGTTTGGTTGGTATGTTGTGTGATGTGTGTTTTGGTGTTGTGTTTGGATTTGTGGTGCGGGTGTATTTTGGTGTGGGGCACTAATGACCACCTTGGCATCAACGACACCATCATTAGTAACATTTTTGTTCCTTGCCCACGTGCAAGGTTTGTCATTGTAATTGGATGGTGGGAAGTTATTTTTTTGTTCGTGGTATGATGTTGATTTTGCAGGTTGGGTCACAAGGGCTCTTTCGATGCTAAGCACCTTGGAAATCAGTTGATCATATATGGTGATGCCCTGAACCTTGAGATGAAATACCAAGCGGCCTTCAAGGTTGGTTATGATGGTGCAAACTTGTTGTTCTTTTGGCATGGTCCACTTGCTCCGATTGGCCTTGGATCGCCATCGTTGAAGGAATGAAGCGAAAGATTCATTCTTTCCTTGTTTTAGAGCTGGGAGTTCTTCGAGGATAACATCCATTGCAATGTTACATGTGTAGTTCGTAATGAATGTGTCCCTAATTTCTTGGAATGTTCTAATGCCTGAAGGTAAGCGAGAGAACCATTCTATAGCGGGGCCTACCAAGCTTCTAGGAAATAGCTACATCAAATAAGTATCGTCATATGCAACTTCCATGCAATGAACCTAGAATTCTCTGATGTGATCTCCAGGGTTTCCCATCCCTCGATATTTGTCAAATTTTGGGATTTCAAATCCCTTGGGAAATGGTTTCATCTCTAGGCTCCTATCAAATGGATAGGGACACAAGTTGTTTGGTGTTTTGGTTGTTCACCTTGATTGAAGGTCGAGCACTTGTTGCGAGAGCAACTTGAGTTGTGTCGTCACATCATTTTGAGGATCAGGGGGTGGGATGAAAGTGTTTTGGGGTGTTTCAATCATTGGTTGGATGGATGGGTTGTTTGGTGCGTTATTCGATGGTATCTGTATGTTATGGTGGACAAAGTAGGCTTCCACTTGTTTTCGTATGAACAATGTTGGTTGTTGATCTTGTTGTTGTTGTGCTAAGATTTGTGCTTGTTGTTGCACTTGTTGTTGTTCCAACAACGCTTGTTGTTGTGCTTGCTATTGTTCCCACAATGCTTGTTGTTGGGTTGTCAATTCTGCTGCTTCTTGTTGCTCTTGATATTACTTTAATGCTTGTTGATATGCTTGCAATTGCACTGCTTGTGCAAGAAGTTGTGCTTGTGTTTGTGCTTGATGTGCTTGATATTGAGATTGCGCTTGAGCGACTTGTGCTTGTGTTGCTTGTTGTTGCAATAGAGTCTGTGCTTGAGCAGTCTTGTGTGCTTGTAATGCTTGAGCAGCTTGTTGTTGTTGTTGCAATAAAGCTTGGGCTTGTGTGGCTTGTTGTGTTTGCAATGCGGCTTGGGCTGCTTAGGTGGCTTGCGCAGCTTGAACAGCTTGTTGAGGAGCTAGGTATACGACTTTTTATTTCTGCACTTGTTGGTATCCTCTTTGAAAAGCGGCTTGCAATGTTTTGTTATATTGACTTGATGTGGTGGAAGTTGGTGGTGGTGGAGGTGGTGGTGGATTTGGAATGGTGTTTGTGAAGGTGGTATTGGTGTTTTGCGTGATGGATGGTGTTGTTGATGTGATTGGTCTTTGAGAGACCATGCTTTGTGATACTAAAGGGGTGTTTGATGATGTTGCCATTGCTTGTGTATTTGTCATTTATTGTTGTGATATCAACGACAAATTTTGGGTGTTTGGTGTAATGCTTTGATTGATGGTTGGGATATTGGTTTGATTGATACTTGGTAGAGGGGGAAGCCCTAAACCAAGGAGTGATTTGGATGATATAATGGCAATGGTGGAAGAGCTGGAAATGTAAGAGGTGTGAGCCCTTGCGAGAATGTTGTGGTGTCAAATATGCCCCTTGGTCTGAACATATCTCCTTCTTGTGAATTTGTGATAAGAGGTGTTTGTGGCATTGCGTGAAAAAATGATGATGATGGATCATGATGGAATGTGAGAGGAACATTTTTATGTAATTGGTTTTTGAGTATGTTTTGTTCCAATGTGGTGTTTGCGTCCACGTTTTGATTATTAACAAGGAGGTGTGTTTGAAGTGCATTAATAAATGCACTTCCCTTATTAACATTGGGTTGGGTTGGGGCAAACGATGTTGTGATTTGCGGAATGTTTTGTGTGATGTTTTGGGATGGAGGTAGAGATGAGATGGGGATGGTGGATGAGATTGGTGGAAAAGATGTCTCTACTATAGTACTCACATCAAAATTCAAAGGCAACTTGGCCCCTTGTTTTGCTAGTTCAAGCATGTATAACGAAGGGTTGAGTCTCATCATGATGTTGATGATTTTATGATTCTCCATATTTTGAAGCATTTCAGCCATTTTTTCGTGAAACATTCAAAAGGTAAGATCCTCTCCTTGGTTTTCTTCTTGTGGATTTTGTGATGATGAGAGGGTCAATGGATTGCTTGATTCAGCTGGATTCATTTCTACGTTTGTTTGGCTAAGATTGCTTGAAGCGGGTGTTTCTTTGTTGGCTTTCATACTCTTCTTGTATTGAGATCTAGTTAGAACCATAAAACAAGGATCAATCCTTGAGAATATGGGAGATGAATCTCTTGATTCTTTGAATCAATCTTTATTTTATGTCCCAAAGTATAAAGTTTTTAGGATGCCTTGAGGATCAAAGGTGATGATATGGTGATGATGTTAGGGATGGATGACACGGATGTTTTGGCTTTTGATAAATCTTGAATGAGATACTAGGCTTTTAGGACTTGCCGATTTTGATTTTAGATTTTAGATTTTAGATTTTGTCCTTGATTTTGATTTTAATTTGGATTTGGATTTTGAAAAAAAGACCCTAAGATGTTGGATGATGATCTAAGGGATAACTTTGTTCAAAGGATGATGATTTGAATGTGTGAGGAGAAGGATGCATCTACCCACACCTATTCAAACAAGATGATTGTTTCACTAAGCATATGAAAAAGGATTCATCTACATACATTAAGCTAGACAAGATGACTTTGATAACTTTGACTAAGCATATGCAAAAGGATGCATCTACACATGCTTAGCAAAAGGTGTTTTGATAATGTTTTCAAGGACTTAGTGTCAATGATTTTGATGATTTTGATTTTGCCACAAAGCCTAGTATTTAAGGATGATTTCAAGATTTTCCAAAAGGTGATTTGTGAGATGATGTTTTTGATGTTTGAAGGATGGATGAAAAAGGATTTTGATATGTATTGATCCTAAGATGAACCTAAAAAAGGTACACCTTGTTTGCCTAGACCTAGGTATTGAAGAGCATGCAAATGCTTCATAAAGACCTTTGTAACCAAGAAATTATTTCATTTGAACATTCATTTTCGGATTTCCAACCAATTATTTTTTCTTTGGGATTGGTCAGTCTTCAAAACATATGAAAGTTCATTTTGCTTAGCTTTGCTTAATGTCTTTATTTTACCAAAAACACTTTCTTCAATTAGGTTTTCAAACTAAGATGTCCAATGTCTAAGTAATTTCTTCAAACCCCACAAGATATGTTATGTGGAATTCAATGAACTTAAGGCAAGGGTTTCCTATTGTTTACTTAAGAAAATAAATCGACATATAATCCAACGTTTAGAAACCTCTAAGGATGTGAATCCCAAGGGAAAGAAATAACATATGGATTGAGTCAATTGTATTTGTCCTCAAAAGGATTTGAAATTTGGATGATGTTAAATGTTTGTTTTTGAGATGTTTTTGATCAAGTAATGCATTTTGTAACCCAAGAATAAGTACAATCATATGGATGTGTAAGGAAATATTTGTTGGATTCCCACTTGGACAAGTCCAGCTACGCTTATCTCTAGCGAATGGTTAGATGCTTGACCCCACTGGCTCCCCTCCACGACACTCACTTATATAGGGCAGCCAAGCATCAACACCCATGAAACTCCCATGGCATGTTTTCCATTTCTACATGAAGACCGTAAAAGTGTGGGGCGGCTTCAGAACGACCGTTCTTGCACCAACAAATAGATTAAAGGATTTTGGAAAATTCTAGCACATGGGTTTTAATAAGGACTTTTCATTCATAGAGATTGACCCATACGACAAGAGTCCCCTTTCAGATCCATCTTGTCGGAATCAACCACGTGATATTGGCATTTCGTCCAATATCCACATTTATATCCCGGCTGGAAATACTCTTGGCTTTAGAGTGTTACCGGTTGAGTCATTCCCTTGGGTGAGTACTTTTTCCCCATGGCAAGCCCTCTAGGATAAACAAAAGCGAAAGAAGAACACTATTCGTAACTTGATCAATCCTTGTTGGCCACAAGAAAAGAGAATATACACAACAATTCCCCCACTCACACTCGCACGAGATGTTCAATTTTAAGCCCAAATCGAAGTGTGGAGGTGATTGTTTTGTCTTAACCCAAAGTCATGAAAAAGGCCTTTTAATTCTCAAGATCGCTATAAAGCGCGAAAGAAGCGCATACGTCCTTTTTCAATGGCTTTAGTCTAAGTAAGCCCTCACGAAATATAAAGCTACACTTGTTCTTTTTAGATTCACAAAGCAAAATGTGAATTCGTTTTAGAGCACCAAATCACAAGTGAAAGACATTTGTTTAATTTGTTAATCCAATAAACAAAATCTAGTAAGTTGTGATCCTAAAGTTCGTTTTAGCCTTTGTAAGAAATGGAAAAGGTTTTTTTTAAGCCCAAACGAAAATTAGTGTCCTAAGAAGGAGAAGATAACAAATTCTTAAAGAAGTGTTAAACAAACACTAAAGTGTTTAAAAACACTTTGATTTGATGAACATCCTTCTCATGCTTCTCTTTTTTTCAATTTCGATTCCCAACCTACAAAGAGGAAAAACTAGTCAGATTCTAGAAAAACATAGAAATTAAAAAGCAGAAAATAGAGGAAAAATAGGTCATAAATAAAAAGCACGTGCTAAAATTAATTTTTTCCTTTTTACTGTCTCCCAGCGTCGCAACTCGTGAAAGCGTCGCAGTTTTTTCTCCCAGCGGTGCCCTCACAGTGCCGCTTACTAGTCAGCATCGCTCTGTGTCGGGACAAAGAGCTCAACTACATCACAATTTTTGCCCAGCGTAGCAGTTTTTGTCCAACATCGGAGTTTAATATCTTTTGAAAATTTCTGCAGGTCGGCGAGTCTAGCGGCGAAGTTTAAAATTCAAAAATTTTGGCGAGATGAGTCCAGTGGCGCAGTTTGTGTTTCAAGCGGTGCCATATAGTGACACTGATGAGCCCGCAGTGCCAAAATAGCGATGCTGACGAGCCCGCGGTGGAATTTCCTGTGTGTGAAGAAAAATGTAAAAATTTCAAGAAAAAATTAGAAATAATGATATCCAGCCCTCCTTCTAGCGCCAAAATGTGCAAACCCCAACCTTGGTACCTGCAAAACAAAGAGAATAAACACCTCAAGTTAGATATTGCAAGTCAAAACTAGGATTCCCCATGAAATCTATTTACAAATTCAAACTAGGAAAGAAAACAATGAAGAACACAATGAAAAATGATAAAACAAAGATGAAATCCTAATTAGATGTGCAAACTCAAGATCCCATGGGGGAATTGGTGCCAATTTGATGTGAAAATTGGCCCTTTCCCAATTCCTATGATTGCAAGCTTGATTGTGTTGATGATATTGATCCACTTTGTTGATGAAGTATGAGAACGCCAAGCCAAAAATCTGCAAAAAACCTAGCTATGACTCAATGCTAATGGATGGAATTCAAGAGATATTTGAGCATGGTAACTTTGCTTGGATTGTGGATGATCAAATGAGGATATGAGCTCTTTATTTATAGACTTCCAAGATGGATGAATGTCCAAATTTGAGCAATGTGGGACTAACATTCATCCAATGATATGATGCCACTTGTCAAGCTATGAATGGATGATGGATGTGCAAGATTTGGGGTTTGTGCCAATAAATGCATAATATTTGAATTTCAAATTTGTTGAAATGGCATGCAAGAGGGAAGGGAAAATGCAATAAATGCCACTTGGCTCAAGGAAAAGGACATGTAAGAGATTTAAATGCCTTGTTGGATGTACATGTTGACTTGGAATTTTTGAATTCAAATTGAGAGAATATTCCAAAACATGCCTTGTGAGGAAAATAGAGATTTAATAAATGAATTAAATCTATTTTCATGTGCAACTTGCATTATCTAAAGGATGTGACATGAGATAAGGTTAAATTAATCAAAGGTTAATTAATTTAACAGGAGATTAGATTATATGACTTATTTGACTTAAATTTATGGATTTATTTAAATCAAATAAGAGAGGAATATGATAAGAGACTAATTAAATAAGGATTTTGATTTATTTAATTAAAAGGGATGGTGTTAAATTAAATCAAATAAGGTTTTAATTTATTTAATTTAATGGATAGACTTTAGGGATTTAATCAAATAAATTGATTATTTAATTAAATAGGGATAAATAGATCAGATGGATTGATTTAATTAACAAAAGAGATTGACTTTATTAGATAAAATGATTTATTTAATTAAGAGATGAATATTGATGAATTTAATCAGATAGGGGAATTTGATTAAATGGTTAGACCGAAGGATGATTCAGAAAGAAACGATGTTAGTAAGTCAGGATCAGATGCACGATGTCAATCAGTATATTTTATGTGTCTACACAATGACACAGGTAATAATTTGTACCCTCTTCATTGTATTCATCTATAATGACCGAATAAACATGTCATGCATTGATATGTTCATCTTGTTAGATGTATTTAATGAACATCAAAATAAAACCTTGAAGTAAGATATGTTACCTAGTTTTGTAAGGAAAGACTCTAGTGTGGAAATCGCTTTCCTAATGTCAATTCACGGGGAAATAATGTAGTACTTTTAATTTCAAAAAATTGCAGAGCATTAAGATTCACACATAAAAGAATAGAAAATAATATCGATAGAGAATAGACACCTAATTTACGTGGGAAAACCCTTTTGAGAGAAAAACCCACCACCAAAGAAGAGTCACTTTATTCACAGTAAAAAAAATTACAAAAAAGTTATAGATCCCTCCTTCACAAGTATTAGTTCTCTGATATTACACAACAGCATTACAATCAGCCAACCATAGTCAATCGCAACACTGTTACAATGTTCTTTCAACATACAATCCGCTCAATCGTCGCCAAACTTTTTCCTTTCTCAACACACAAAACCAATCGGTATGCTTGCTATATTCACTTCAACCCTTCAATTTACAGGAATCTACTGTCCAAACCGATTCAGTTCTCTCAACCTCAAAGAAGCTCAACTGTCGAAATTAGCCCACATTGGCACAGAATATTAACAATCGTTAGTTTATAAACAAAATCCTGAAGACTTTAGGTATCCACAAGTTAACCTTTTTTATTACCAACTCACTCGTACACCTATGTTCAAACCAACCATCGACATGGCCCCACCAAAGTGAACACCCATCGATGTGTCGCTCAAAATGTTAACTTCATAACCACTACATACAAGTTACGAATTTACCAATCCCCGCGACAAGTCGATACCACTATCACCCAGTTGAAGAAAACTCAAACTTCATAACCACCGCAACAAGGTTACAAATTATAGAAATCACTAATGCCACAACAACGAAGGAGATCGGTCAGTTGGGAAGTTACGAAACTTCCAAACTCAATGAAAAGGTTATGAAACCTCCAAACTCCACGACAAGAAGTTACGAAACTTCCAAACTCCGCAACAAGGTTATGAAACCTCCAAACTCCACAATAAGAAGTTACGAAATTTCCAAACTCTGTAACAAGGTTACAAACTTAGGAACTTCAGTGATCGGCTGATAATGAAGACTTGAACAGAGATACAATCCAACAAGTTGAGGCACAATTTCCAACAATCTCCCACTTGACGAAGACTTACTAGCTTTCTCCAAACTCAAAGTTAATGAAGGTCATGGGCTCCAAGGCCCATCGAACTGACACACCACCTATACTTGTCCATGCTCACGGGATTTGTCAACGCATTTGCAACATTTTTCAGAGTATCCACCTTTTCTAAACAAACCTTTCCATCCTCCACCATATCTCGTACAAAATGATGCTACACATCAATATGTTTCATCCTGGCATGGAAAGTGGGATTTTTTTCCAAACAAATAGCACTTTGACTATCATAGCAAATTAAAATTTTCCTTGTACTGAACCCAACATTAGAACACAAACGTTTAAGCCATACAGCTTCTTTGCAAGCATGTGTTGTTGCCATGTATTGAGCTTCAATAGTGGATAAAGCGACTATATCCTGTCACTTACTCATCCAACTAATTGCACCACCATTCAACATGAAAATATATCCACTAGTGGATCTTCTACTATCAACGTCCCCTACCCAATCAAAATCAACATAGCCTCAAATGTTGATAGATCTATTTGAAATAGATGAGTTACCATGATAACACAAAGCATACAAAGAAGTAAATTTTAAATATCTAAACACTCTTTTCACAGCATCCCAATGTGGTCTTCCTGGATTTTCCATAAACCGGCTAAGAACTCCCATTGCTTGGGCAATGTCTGGCCTTGTATAAACCATTGGATACATTAAATTTCCAACTACACTTGCATAAGGCACTCTGGTCATGTCCTCCATCTCATAAGGATATTTTGGACAATCTTCAATAGATAGTTTTGTTCCTTGAAAAACTGGAACAACTAGTTGCTTGCAATCAGTCATACAAAATACCTCTAGAATAGTATTAATATACTTACTATGGCTGAGCCAAAGCTTTCTACTCTTTTTGTACCTGGTTATTTCCATCCCCATAATATACTTGGCTACACCAAGATCTTTCATTTTGAACTTTGCAAACAAGTGAGATTTTAGATCAGAAATCATAAGCTTACTATTCTCAATGAACAACATGTCATCCACATATAGGGCAATAACTAAGACACAATAATTTTCATATTTGAAATACACACAATGATCATATTTTGATCTTACAAATCCCAAAGACAAAAAAATGTGTCAAACTTCTGGTACCACATTCTAGAAGATTATTTTAATCCATATAGAGATCTTTTCAACTTGCATACTAGATGTTCTTTACCTTTTTCCACATAGTGCTCAAGCTGAGACATATAAATTTATTTTTCAAGGTCACCATGAAGAAATTTTTTCTTCACATCCATCTGTTCAACCTCTAAGTCATACGCTACTACAAGTGATAGAAGAAATCTGATAGATGTCAGTTTAGCTGCAAGAGAAAAATTTCTCCATAATCAATTCCCTCTACCTGTGAATAACCTTTTGCAACCAACCTCGCTTTATACTTTTCCACATTGCCATCTAGACCAATTTTATTTTTAAATACCCATTTATAGCCAACAACTTTTCTGCCTTCAGGCAAGGGCACCAAAATCCAAGTGTCATTCTTTTCTAATTATGCCATTTCTTCATTCATGGATTCCAACCAAGAGTTTGCATCAGGCATATTAATTGCCTCTTTAATAGTCCTAGGCTCATCAGTGCTAGTAATCAAAGCATAGGCACAAGTAGAATCTAACATAGAAAACTCATACCTATCAGGTTGCTTTCTTTCATATGTTGACCTCCTCAAGGGCTGAGGCTGAGGTTGTTTTTCATCTTCAAAACTCTTAGAACTGCTCGAGCTCTCCTTAGATTCAAGTACATTTTGAATTTTTAATTCCTCTTTATCTGGTGTCAGAGGAATTTCAACTACATCCTTTTTATTTTATGATTTTAGCCCTGACTGTAGATCCAAAGTAGAAGGCTTCAACTCACAAAAATAACATTTTTGTTGTACAAAACTTTCTCGGTCACAAGGTTCCAAAGCTTGTATCATTTTATGCCAACACTATAGCCAATGAATATACATTTAACAGCTTTGTTCTCCAACTTAGATCTTTTTTCATTCAACACATATGCATATGCCTCACAGCCAAAAACTCTAATGTGTCTAAGAGAGGGATTCTTACCATACCATGCTTCCAAAGGTGTCTTCTCAACAAGAGCATAATTAGGAGAACAATTTTATAAATAACATGCTATTGCAACTACCTCAGCCCATAACCTCTCCTCCAATCCAACACTACTCAGCATACTCCGTGCTCTTTCCATCATTATCTTGTTGAACCTTTCAGCAACTCCATTTTATTGTCGAGTATAGGGTGTAGTCTTATTTCTTTTAATTCCATGATCTTTACAGTACCTTTCGAACTCATCAGAACAAAACTCACTGCCATTGTTAGTCCTTAAACATTTTATTTTCCTTCCAGTCTGATTTTCCACAAGGTTTTTAAATTCCTTAAAATGACTGAACACTTATGATCTACTCTTTAAAAAATACACAAATTCCCTTCTCAAATAGTCATCAATAAAAGAAACATAATATTTAGAATTTGGTAATGAAAGAACATTTACTAGATCAAACACATCATAATGAATGTAATCAAGTATACCAAAAGATTTATGAGGATTGGAATCAAATGAAACACGTTGTTGTTTACCATATATACAATGTTCACAAAATTCTAATTCAAAGTTATAATCATCAAGCCCTTCAACCAAGTTTTTATTTTTCAAGGTTTTTAAACCTCTTTCTCCAATGTGGCCTAGCTTGGCCTAGCATGTGATGTCATAGCATTGTTTTCTCAGCTAGAAGCTTCATCTCCAAAGAATTAGCTCCTGTTGGAACAATCACCTCGTTCCCTATAGATTTACATTGTTTTTCATAAGCACTATTGCATTGAAATGCATTGGCATCCAACTTATACAGAGTACCAATTCAAGCACCCTTTTCCAACAACATAGAGCCTCTTGTCATCTTACAAACACCATTAGAGAAAGAGACATGTACACTAGCATCATTCAACCTACTAACAGAAAGTAAATTTTGAGTCAGACCTGGTATATGCATAACATCATTGATTCCCTTCACCCTTCCATCAAGGAATTGAATTCTAACTCTTCCACGACCAACTATATCCAGGGATGAATCGCTTGCCAAGTACACCTTTCCACCATCATATTTTTCATACTTTGTGAACCATTCTCAATGAGATATCATGTGGAAAGATGTTCTAGAATCAATCAGCCAGAAATCATCTAATGCCTAAGTTTCCAAGGCTACAATGAAGGCATTTGCTTCGCTCTGAGAAGAATCATTGTCAGAAAAGTTCTTATTTTTCTCCTCTTTGCAATCCTTTTGGACATGACTAGGCTTCCCATAGTTCCAAAACTTCACCTTGTACTTTTTTCCAAAAGGCTTTGATCTCCCTTCTGATTTTGATTTGGATTTCATGTCCTTGCCTTTTTCTTTCGATCGGCCTCGAACAGCAAGATCCTCCTTCACTATCTTAGAAGATTTTCTTCTCATTGCTTCTGATAACAAAGAAGCAACATCTTCCATCTTGAAAGTGGATGTTGTACTCCCAATGGCCATCACCCAGTGATCCCAAGAATAAAGAAAAGAACATAACAGAAACATACAGCGATCTTCTTCTTCAATCTTCACACCCATAAATGTTAACTAAGCAATCATGTTAAAAGTATTCAAGTATCAGCAATAGATGCTCCTTCCTGCATTTTCAGAGAATACAACTTCTTCCTCCAGAACAACTTTTTTACCAAGGACTTTCCATGATAAATATCTCCAAGTCATTTTCACAAGGAGGTTGCAATCTTTTGTTCATGCACATTAAGAAGAAGAGATTCTTCCAAATAGAGCCTTATCAACCCATTTTATTTTTGATCTGCAAGATCTCAATCTTTTTGCTTCATGCCAGAAGGTTTCATTCCAGACACAGCCATCCAAAGATCACAATCAACCAACAGATCTTCCATTTTGAGTTTCCACAACTCAAAATTGCTACCATTGAATTTCTCAATTTCAATCTTTCCAGATGTACTTGCTAGTGCCACCTCAATCTGTAATTTGACAATTACTAGACTTCTACAAGACTCCCACTAAACAAAAATGACAAAAAAACCCAACCAACCCATAAGGATAACACAATTGGTCAAGCTCGGATACCACTTGTAAGGAAAGACTCTAGTGCAGAAATCACTTTCTTAATGTCAATTCACGTGGAAATAATGGAGTACTTATAATTTCAAAAAATTACAGAGCATTAAGATTCACACATAAAAGAATAGACAATAATATTGACAGAGAATAGACACCTAATTTACGTGGGAAAACCCTTTCAGGAGAAAAATCCACCACCAAAGAAGAGTCACTTTATTCACAATAAAAAAAAATTACAATAAAGTTACATATCCCTTCTTCATAGGTATTAGTTCTCTAATATTACACAACAGCATTAAAATCGGCCAACAATAGTCAATCGCAACACTGTTACAATGTTCTTTCAACATACAGTCCACTCAACCATCGCCAAAATTTCTCCTTTCTCAACACACAAAACTAATCAGTTTGCTTGCTATATTCACTTCAACCCTTTGATTTCCAGGAATCTATTGTCCAAACCGATTCGATTTGCTCAACCGCTAAGAATCTCAATTGTCAACATTATCCCACATTGGCATGGAATATTAACAATCATGAAATCCTCTAGTGCGTAAATCACTTTCCTAATGTCAATTTATAGGAGAATAATGTAGGAGTACTTTTAATTTCAAATTACAGAGCATTAAGATTCACACATAAGATAATAGACAATAATATCAACAGAGAATAGACACCTGATTTACGTGGGAAAAACCTTTCAAGAGAAAAACCCACCAGCAAAGAAGAGTCACTTTATTCACAGTAAAAAAAATTACAATAAAGTTATAGATCCCTCCTTCACAAGTATTAGTTCTCTGATATTACACAGCAGCATTACAATCGATCAACCACAGTCAATCATAGCACTGTTACAATGTTCTTTCAACATACAGTGCGCTTAACCAAAGCCCAAATTTTTTTCCTATCTCTCAACACCAATACACCAATCAGTTTGCTTGCTATACTATCTTTGACCCTTCAATTTCTAGGAATCTACTGTCCAAACCGATTCAGTTCGCTCAACTGCCAAGAAGCTCAACCGTCAACATTATCCCACATTGGTGCGGAATATTAATAGTTGTTAGTTTATAAAAAAAAGCCCAAAGACTTTAGGTTAGCCTTTTTGATTACCAAATCACTCGTACACCCGCAGTCAAACCAACCATCAGCATGGCCTCACCAAAGTGAACACCCATCGACGCGTCGCTCAAAATGTTAACTTCGTAACCACCGCATACAAGTTACGAATTTACCAATCCCCACAACAAGTTGATACCATTGTTACCCAGTCGGAGAAAACTCAAACTTCATAACCACCGCAACAAGGTTACAAGTTACAAAAATCATCGATGTCGCGACAACGAAGGAGATTGGTCAATCAGGAAGTTACGAAACTTCCAAAATCCGCGAAAAGGTTATGAAACCTCCAAACTCTGCAACAAGAAGTTATGAAACTTCCAAACTCCGTAACAAGGTTACGAAACCTCCAAAATCCACGATAAGAAGTTACAAAACTTCAAAACTCCACAACAAGGTTACGAACTTAGGAACTTCAACAATCGGCTGACAATGAAGACTTGAACAAAGATACAAGCTAGCAAGTTGAGGCACAATTTCCAACAGGTTTTAGTAGGTCCAATACATGATCAAAGTCAATGGATGATTGAATCTTCATGATTTGTAGAGTTGTCAGGAGCTGATAAGTGTCAAGTGGGGTTAGACTTCTTACAGACCATTTGCCAACCCACTATGTTGACTCACAATCATTCCATGCTTGAAGTGTACATGCAAAACAAAAGAATGCCATCTTTCGCATATGGATATTCCATGTACCTACATTGGAGCTTCTAAAAGAGTGTAGCCCACTTGATCCTATTAGTGTACAAAAATCCTCATATTTTGCAATGTTAGCATCATCTACTAAATGAAAAAATCTATGAAATAAGAATTACCTTCACTACCTAGACCTATTGCATGATTGCACCACTCGACAATTGATTTTGCATATGTCAAATTTACACTGTCTTTGTACTTTAACTCTTCTCATGCTAAGGCTCTTTTGATACATGCACCTGCTCCATCATGCTCCCCCTTTCCATGCCCAGCCTCTGAGAAGTTCCACATATGGGGAACACCACTGATCCTATCCATCCTGCTCAATCAATAAAACATTCTATAGTTCTTGAATTGTGATGTAAAGTTATCTGACCATATGATATGTTGACTAAATGATATGCCCTTGCTAGCCAAATCAACATATAATATCTAAAAGAAACCTTGCACAAACTTTGTAGAATGTGTGTCATCATCACTAATGTAAAAGTGATACTCACTCAATACTTTCTCGTTATCCTCTATACTATCACTTGCATGAATGAATGTTATATGTACAAATATAGCAACCTGTGTGGAGTTATAGTATTGTGATTGCATCTCATTCTATGGTTGTAGTGTGTGGTTCTCCAGGAAGTTGACAAGTGAAACAATGCTATGAAGTGGAAACGTGTCCTTGCATAACTTGAACTGTGATTCCAACCATCGAACTCTATGTGTATGCCTTGCATACTCATAGACCACTTGATCACAGAAAATGCCCATAAACTAATACATTGGAATCTTATCACTGACCAATTCACACTTCTTTGCTTCTTTCCCATCTTTTAGACTATAGGCCACTATCTTGTATTTTCCAAATTCCACAATTTTGTTTCCAATTGTGTGTGTACTAACCATGTGTTGAAAATTTGGAAAATGTTGCATGCCACCAAAATGATCACATGTGCCATCCAAACATGACTTCTTGAAAAAAAATTGACCATCCACTCTTTCACATAAAATGGAAGATAAGAATTCCCCTGAGGATTTAGGTGGAGGCCTTATGTTACATTCCTGCAAAACATTGTTAGTATGAATATCTACACATATGCGTCGATAAAAATAATAATGGTTAGAAAACTCAATATGTACTCTACAACAAATAGTGTGTGTGTGATTTATTTTTACATAAAAAATCTTTAGCATTTCAAAATACGTTTGACATATTTTAATTTGAGGAAACTTTTATACAAAATCAATAAAAAATTGGGTTTGAGTGGTATCCAAATAATGCTTTGGATGAGGCTCACGAATTTGAATACCAATTCTCCTTCTTACAACACCTCTTTGATTGGGAGAGGTCCTTGTGTTATCCTTTCAATAATCTACTATTATAGATCTCAAGGCTTGAGAAATTCTTTTATCTTTCTATGGCACTCTACCCGAGAATTCCCATAACTCATTGCTATTTGGATCCTCCACTCTTTCACATCTTCCTTTGGCTCTCATTAGAGATGATCTAATTATTTTCAAAGACTTACTTGTCTTTGTAAGGTTTACTTTGTTCCTTGTTTGACTACTTAATAGTGTTGTTACATCACACGTCGTGTGGCACAACTATCCTTCATGTGTGAGGTAGAACCCACGCTCTCGTAAGCACTCATCAAGTTCTTTACAATGGAATTTTCACTTAAGTCATTTGAAACTCTTAGCCCAAGATCCTTCATGGTGGGCCTAAATTTGAGTTGCCTCATCATTTCAACAAATAGTTGACATCTTCCACCCTCACTTAGCTTCTCAAAAAATAAACTCCATATCCTCTGTGCATATCTTTGGCATGTATGTTTTGGAATCTTATTAGGAATCCATTTCAAAACATTGGAATCAATATCAATCAAAAATCTAGGTTTTCTATGCAAAAATCTAGGAGGATTTCTTAAATGTAAATTTGTGTCAACATTAGGAATGTCAACAACATCAGGGATAGATCACGTACCTTCAATCGGAGGTGCAATTGATGACATACCTTGAGATTGACATGTAAATGATGTTGTACCTCCAACGTGAGATGTCTTTTGTGGAGTGCCTTCAAATAAAGATGTGTTTGCTTATGTACTTTCAAAACCCAATGTTGTTGATGGTGTGTCTTCAACTAGAGATGTGATGTTTGATGTACTTGGAAAACCACATGTTGTTGCTAGTGTGTCTTCAACTGGAGATGTGCATTCAACTTCACCTATGGTTGATGATGTGCCCCCAACTTCGGGATCCATTTGTGTCCTTCCATGAATTTTGTTCATTTGTGCCCTTTGTGTTGCCAATTGGACATCTCTCTTAGATTGCACGAGAATTTCTTGATGTATGGGCTGCAATTCCTTTGCTTCATGAGCTACAATTTTTTATTCTCTTCTCCTTGCATTTTTAACTTCACGTTCTTTCGGTGTTAGAGGCTTTGGTCATTTCCTCAACATGAAGTTGAATGCTACATGTTCCCAAACACATATAGAACAAAAGTAAGTAATGCATTTTATGAAACATATTGATATCACTTATTACATTGCATTTTATGAAACATGCCAAAGCATTTTAAGAAAGAAGGCAATGAGTTGTTTGGAAATATGCCTCCAAGAAATGTGGTCTCTTGGTGATGGACATCACCATGCAAGACCACATTTCTTTTAGGCATTCTTTCAAACAGCTCACTTCCTTTTTCTATGCAACCAAATTTTGTGTACATGTTTACCAAAGCATTTTATGAAATAAGGCGATGAGTTGTTTGGAAAAATTCCTCCAAGAAATGTGGTCTCATGGTGATGGACATCAACATGAGACAACATTTCTTTGAGGCATTCTTTCAAATAGATCACTACCTTATTCTATGCTACCACATTTTCCGAACATGTCTACCAATGCATCTTATCAAACATGTTTATGCTACAACATTTTTCATACATGTCTACCTCCAAACCACAAAAAAAGTAAGTAATGCATTTTTTCAAACATATCCATACTGTTGATTACATTGCATTTTATGAAACACACCGAGCATTTTATGAAACATATTCATGTTGCTAATTACATTGCATTGCATATCTTTAAAACTCAAAGCATTACTTTACATTGCATAACTAATTTAACTTATCAAACATTGCATATCTTATCAAACATTGTTGTCCCCAACCTAGGGTTTATATCAAGCTTCAAATAAACCCATAAATTTTGATGTGTCTAGTGAAAATATATGAAACTTGGTACTAATTTTTTGTAGGCCTATATGCATGTGTTGACAAAAGGAGGGTTTCTAAATCATCATTTTGTATGAGTTATTGAGGATAGTTTGTTTCTTTTTGCAACTATACTGTGTAAAACCTAGTACTTTGAGGGATTTGTACCAAATTGCTTCATGTAAGCGTTGATCAATGTTAATAAGGGTTTGAGGGGAGTATTTGGAGTGTGGACAAGTGCTTAGGAGCAAAGAAGTGTCAAACCCAAGGTATAAGTTGTTTCCACCTTTGGAAACTAGAGAATCTTGTGCTTATTGTTGTCAAAACCACATTGTGATTGTCAACCAAGCCATGAAAAACATAAATTCAAAGAAGGGTATGTGATGCTATATCTTAGAATTATTCACTATTTCTTTGGCAATGAGGTAACTTAGAAAGACAGGATTTTCAATTGCACAAAATTTTCCCTTTTTTATTTCTTAGAAAGGTAAATGGTATGAATGAACAGAAACTTGCATTAACAACTATGGCAAGTCACTTGAATTTATCTAAGCACATGATGAAGGTGAATTTTTTATGGCATAAAAAAATTAATGAAAACTTGCATTAACATTGATGAAAGTTCTCAAGTTTTCCAAATTAGTTGAAAATAAAATTTCTCCCACAACCATCACTAATAATGAATTTGAATCTATTATGTCATGTTTTCCATTTTATTTTTTTGCACCAGAGGTATCCTGACAACCCAGCCTAGTGATCCAACCAACCTTACCTTGGTCTAAAAATTGATCTTTAGTTAACATGTTTTCCATTTTTTATCTTCAAGCTCCTAAAAATTAAACTTTTACATGTAGCATCCATATAATTTAATTTTGAAGTACATGTGTAACAATGAAGATTAATAAAACCATCAAATGAATGGTCTATAAATTGTCAAAACAAAACAAAAAACTCAATATAAACATCTACCTAAAATGAAATAGAGTGAATTCCACTAGCCATGCTAGAAATGGACTACTATAAGCAATGCAAATAGAATTCATAAGCAAATTTGTGTTAAGTTGATGTCGTTTATATAAGTTTAAACATGAATTCATCTAAATTATGTCATGTTTTTCATTTTTTTCTTCAAACTCATAAAAATTAAACTTTTTTATGCAACTCCCATCTAATTCAATGTTGAATTGTATGTCCAATTGTTATGATTAGTAAAATCATGAAAGGAATTTAGTTTATATTGTCAAAAATAAACAAATATACTAAATATAAACATTTCAATATTACCAAAATGAATATATTACCTAAGATAATGTAAAATGATGTAGAAACTTCAAAATGTCTTCTTCTACATTGTCTAGCATGCAAATTGGTGGTAAAAAGGTGATGGATCAAGCATAGATTGGTACAACAGGCAGTCAACTACATAAAAAAGGTGTTTCTGAGTTAGATAAAGTGTTGAACTAGACAAATGCATAAGCATGTGGGCCTGAATCATGGGGTCAACCCCTATTTTACCATTTCAAGATAAAAACACATTTGGCACTTGCCAAATTTGGAGAGCACCAAATTTGGAGAGCGCCAAATGTGTTGCTTTGAAATGTTTTCCAAATATAGAGAGGAAGGGAGTGAGACTTGAGATATAGAGAGAGAGGTGATAGGAGAGAAAGATTAGTCTAGGTAACATGGTAGGGAGTGAGACCTAAGAGCAAGAGAGACTTGAGAGGGATAGAGAGTTATCCAATTAGGGTGGGGTGAAAGTCTTGACTATGGGAGAGGGGTTGGGAGGGATGAGACCTGGGAGATACAAAAAGACCAAAGGGGGAGAGAGAGGAGTGTGGGAGATAGAGGGATGGGAGACCTAAACCCTCAACCCTAAACCCTTAAAACCAAACCCTTAAACCCTCTACCCTTTACCCTCTACCCTTAACCATCTACCCTCAACCCTAAACCCTCAACCCTCTCCCTCTCTCTCTCTCAACCCTACACCCTCTACCCTTAAACCATTAACCGTAAACCCTAAACCCTAAACCCTCTACCCTTAACTCTTAAACCCTAAAGCTTTAAATTGTACCCTCTACCCTCAACCCTAAACCCTCAACCCTCTCTCTCTCTCTCAACCCTCTACAAAAAGACCAAAGGAAGAGGGTTTGGGAGGGATGAGACCTAAGAGATACAAACATACCAACGGGGGAGAGAGAGGAGTGTGGGAGATAGAGGGATGGGAGACCTAAACCCTCAACCCTAAACCCTTAAAACCAAACCCTTAAACCCTCTACCCTCTACCCTAAACCCTCAACCCTCTCTCTCTCTCTCTCAACCCTACACCCTCTACCCTCAAACCCTGAACCCTAAACCCTCTAGCCTTAACCCTTAAATTGTCTACCCTCTACCCTTAACCCTCTACACTCAACTATCAACCCTCAACCCTCTCTCTCTCTACCCTCCACCCTCTACCTCTACCCTTAAACCCTAAAACCCTCAACCCTTAACCCGTAAACCCTAAACCCTTAAACCCTCTACCCTTAAACCACAAACCCTAAACCCTAAACCCTCTACCCTTAACCCTTAAA
>VDFB02058242.1:568017300-568099324 GCA_007258455.2 Sequoia sempervirens
TAGATTTATCTAGGTAGGGTGGGAGGCAACAAGACCTAAGAGAGGGGATTGGAGTAAGAGAGAGGAGTCTAGGTAGCATGGGAGGGAGTGAGATCTGAGAGAGAGACTTTAGAGGGATAGAGAGTTATCCAATTAGGGTAACGAGGTAGACAGTGTATGAAAGGTAAAACCTCAACTATCCATCTACGATCATAAACTGTGCACTCTCAGCATTATCAAAGTGGTTGACCAAAGAGAGGGGAAAGTTAGATTTTGTTCAAAGTAGGTCATTTGGCAAGCACCAAATTTGGTGCTTTCCAAGTGACACATCACATTTGGTGCATGCCAAATTTGGCGCTTGCCAAATGTGATGTGCCATTTGGTGAGCGTCAAATTTGGTGCTCGCCAAATGACCTGCTTTAAACGAGTGAATTGACAAGATTTGCCAAATTTCCTCATATTTTCATCTGTCCTCACTGTCATGTTTGCACATCTTTCAATGCACGTTTATAAAAAATTGTGATGGTGTTAACCTCTCTCCTAGCTATCTAAATATATAATTCTTTTTTTTATTTAGTTAAGGTTTTGATCCATAACTTCTTTTGTAAATGCTTCCATTTTTTGTCAAAAACCAACATGTGCTAGTTTTAGGATAGATTTTTACTTGTTCATTGAAATGTGAAACAAATTACATTTTTTAAAACTAGACTCCATTCTACACATGAAAAAAAATCAATTTTCAATTAGTTTTCCAAAAATTCAAGGGGGGTACGCTCAAATTTCAACTTTTCAAGATGTGTCCACTTTCAAAATTCATAAAATATTATATATTCATTAAAAAAATCATCTGAAAGAATGAGGATAAACTACATGGTGTGAGCTGATTTCTCACTATTTGGATTTTTGAAATTCTAAAAAAAAGTTAATCAAAAAGGGGGAGGCCTCAAGCACTATGTTGTTTTTTTTATAAAAATAGGACCTATTTTGGGCCCCCCCTTTTTGAGACCCTTAATCTTCATTAATTTCAAAAAGAATTAGTGGCTTAGAAACTAGACTCAGAGGACTTCAACTCTTGTTCTTACTGCATCTTGAAATTTTGAGCGTAACTATCTTTGTTTCTCGTGCAAATCAGAAATTTTGCTAATTTCAAAAGAAAAAAAAGTGGCATCTTAAGAGCAAAAATTATGTCACAGATCTATGCACTTACCCAATATTTAAATTAGCAAACTATTTGAACATAGGATTTTTTTGGTGAAACCCTTTTGAGGAAAAACTTCACACAAGAAAGAGCACAAGTATGTATAATCTTTAAGAAGGAAATACATCTTAACAAATTAACACTCTCTTCACTTTGATAGAACTCTGAAAACACCTATGTACCTATAGAATAATCTCATGTAACCACTATCTCATACCCTCAGTATAAAGGCATAAAGAGAGGACAAAACCATAAATGGTTTACCAAAACCATGGTATCATGCAAAAACCTCATGCCCAACTTGAAGATCATCTTTTGAGAATACTAAATTGATAAATGACTTTAGGTGGACATCAAATTGGTGCAATCAATTAGCCACCAAAATATTATTTAATGTACTTGTAAAGATATATTTGCTTCCATAATCCCTAACGGCTCACATCCTCAAGTACAAAGCTCCATTTTGGACTCGTCAAATCTTGTGAGCCCCATGCATCATACATGTTTCTCCAATCTAAAATTGTAGCACCTAGAATTCAGAAAGTCTAATTAGTGAGTTCAAAATCAACTATAACAACCACTATTGTGCTCCACCTCCTTCATGAATGCATATCATAACTAATGCCAAGATTTCTAAGGAGCTTAATTATTAAATATTTATGAAGTATATGTTAAGCATCCAAGGACACTTTTCAAGAGTGTTGGAGATAGATAAAATATACATTGGCTTACAAGGTAAACAGTTCCTTAAACCTAACAACTATATGTTGAGATGATGAATTTCAAATATTTTGGATGCAAAGTAGAGAAAGTGATGCCAAGATCCATCTATCCATGACATCAACTTATCTTTTTCTTAGTTTCTAGAAGCAAAAATCAGCTTTATTTCTCATTTCAAGTCACTCCTAATAAAATTGTAAATATTTTAAAATCTAATCTCATTGAATGCTTATATTTTCTTCATGTTATATTTTTTTTCATAAAGAAAGTCCTTAATTTTTATTTTTTTTTAAAACAATGTAAAATATCTAACATAATCAAATCCTCCCTCTTTTATAAGAAACCTAAACAAAATCAATAAGATGACAACTTGCAAACATAATTCTTGAATTCTAATGGTAAAAATAACTTAAAATATTCAATCTCTAATTACTACAAAAATATATGCATGTTCTTTCTAGAGTGCAAAATTGCTTTTTTCCAAAAAATCTTACCTAGCTTATAAAAATCTTTTTCATGCTATAAAATATAATTGTACAAATAGAATCAAGCTAATAAATACTAGTTTGTAGATGTCAGAGTAGATCCACGACTTGAAACCTCGATTTGAAATTTGCATTAGACTTGGAACTCCCACAAGAAAAATAAAATTTTAATGTTATATGATAGGTAATGGGAGTCAAAAGAAACTTAGAACATGGAACCTAAAGTTCAAGTCCAAAATGAGGTCCAAAGTCCATGATGGATTATAAAAAGTTGGTATAATTGGTCACATGTAAAAGTAAGGAATAGGAACCAAATAGTTCCAAATATGTGTTAAGGTCCATGAACCACAAGTCGTAAAGAAGAATTCGCTAAGTAGTGGAAACAAAAAGGTGTGTGATTCTTAGGAATTAAGACTTGGTCCCAAATTCTCATGGGGATCTAAAGTGTAGTTTTGAAATTTTGGCTTTATTTTATAGCGGATATATAATTGAGGGGTCAAGATCAACTCTAGAAATTTTTGCAACTAAAGCATTTTAAAATTAGGAAGTAGGAAATTGAATATTGAATGCAATGTATTAAGGGTCTCAAATTTTATAGATTCATTAAATATTTCATAAACTAAAAGGAATCCCACTTAATTTACTCTCAAAAAAATTAATGATCAAAATTTAAAACCCAAAAAGAAACTCTTAAAACCCTAACCTATGCAATAACAACAAATAATGAACTAAAATTCAAAACACAATGAGTCATTCAACTTATAATGATCAAAATTATTTTTAAGCATAACAAAGAGAATTAGAGATGACCAGAATTAATGACTCAAATCCATTAGGGAATTTGGGTCATGCGAAGAGTACTAAGATATACCTATAACAATAATTGCATGCAAACACAAGCAAAAAATTAATGAAGTCAAATGGACTTTTTATAACCTCAAACTAGAAATCAAAATAAGTGTGTTGAATTCATCCAAGAATACAATAAATTTAATCAATGTTGATTTCCAAGAGTCTAAAATAAAATAATTTTAAGTGCAAAGTGTACAAATGGGGTAAAAATCAATTATGTAAACCTTATGTATCTCAAGGTGCATCATTAATGATAGTTAGGGCACAAGGGTCCCAAGTCACAAAAGGAAACTAGCACTCAAAATGAGTTATAATTCCTTATGGATATCCATAGTCTAAAAAAAGAAAAAAGAAAACATAAAACATAAAAGTTAAGGCAACTAGTAGAAGGTAGACAGAACTTGCAACTTGGGACTAAGTTCCAAAATTCCTAGGTTTTTTAGAATTTTGAACTTTTGATACAACTTCAGATACCAAGTTTTCTCAAGAACCTAGAAACAATTCCAAGGACCATAATGGATTCAAAATCCCAAAAGTAATGAACACATTTAATAAAATGGAACACATCCTAGAAGTATCAACTACCGAATCACTAAATGTAACCATCTCTTTATCAAACCTTTAAAGGGATAAACTCTTCTCACAATCTGCAACACAATGATAGAGAATCAATTATAGTTTGTCGAGAAAAAATTGTAATTTTTTCTTACATAAAATAAAAATACCAAACAAATGGGCAAATTCTACAAAGTAAAACCTTCTAGATTAAATAGATGTTCACATTCTATTACGTAAACCTTTTGGATTAATAACTATTTAAGAACTGCGTGGAAGCAATGGTTTCATAGAAGGAACTAATAATGTATTTAAATATCTTAATAGAAGTCCTTCTCTATGCCAATGTAACTTGAACAGAGCAATGCCCAAATCCAAAGCCAATTTTCATGTCGCTTCTAGTGACGACATGTGCACATAATTTTCTTTTACAATAAATGAAAAGATGTGTATATAATATTCTCAAAAGGTTTATAAAGGCTAGCCACCATACAAGTGCCAATCATATCATCTATTTGAAATATATTTTTAAAAACTGTATCCTACTAAATAATATAGTCTTAAATTATTATTTTTTTCTTAAATAGATTTTTAAAAACTATATCCTAGTAAATAATGTACTCATAAGTAATATGTTGAGAGTATAATTAATTGGCAATGCTATCATATATGAATTCACAATGGGGTATTTAAAATTGTGAGTAAAATAGATAGATACATAATTAGGTATTAGGAGTAGAAAAGGTAATTGTTTTAATGATTTTTATTACATATTGGAAATCAAAGTGTGAAATGAGTTGGGAGTTGGTTTTAAAGAATGAGAAGTTGCAGGAAAATATGAATTTATATTTCTTTAATTTTGAATTTTATGAGGCCAAAAAAGAGGAATTTATTATGTTATGTATGTAGGGATTGTATAAATATTTTTTTAGTTATGTATGGCTAAAATGATAAAGGTGTTTCCACATCATACAAGACAAACATGTTTGATTTATAAAGAGAGATTTGACTTATGTATGTTGTGTAGAAAAATATATAAGGTAAATAGAAAATGACCCTTCTTTGAGGCATCCACCACTTGAGGGTCTTGTACATCAAATTTGTCTCATTGCGCAATGATAAGATAAAATTGAACCTTTATTCATAATTTTTAATTATTTTGTAGAGATAAATAGACATTTTATTTAAACAATTATAGCATGATAAAAGTAAAGAGCAGGAAATTATATTTCTAGGTTCTTATGGTTTACTCTTGCACATATATTAATTTATTTTATTAGCCCAAACAGGTAGAGGAAGTAAGAAAAAAGTCAACACATATTCACGTCAATAGTTACTTTTTAAATACTATTTTCAATCTAGCGATCTATGTTAAATTATTATAGCATAAAAATTATTTAATGTGTTTTTTTTTTTCATTTTGGGCTAGGTGTTATAGTGGTGGAAATGAATATTTAGTTGTATGTATGAGAGGTATAAAAATGTTATTACAAAATAGGCAGATAAGATATATTTTTAAAATAGGAAATATTTTAATAGGAATTATGTACTAGGAAGGGCTATAACAAATTAAAGATATAGGGGTAGTAATGAAACTAAGTGTTATAAGATAATTTAAGTAAATCCCTTGGGGTTGTATAGTACACTTTACATATCTCTTTGATTTCTCCATTATGTCCTAATAGTTTCAGCCTTGTGTTTACTTAATCTTCTATTCCATTTCATGCTAGACATAGAAACATCAACAAATAATCCAAGCCTATTTGAACTACACCAAATAGTGACTTAAAAAAACTTTTGGATAGAAAAGTGTCAATTTTTGGATTTAGATTTATATTTGGATGGAAAAAGGTGCTAACATTTCTAGCTCAAATTTAGATTCCCTCAAAATAACTTGGGATTATCTTGGATTTAGACAAGTGGGAGTTGTGTTGTGGCCTCCACAAAACATTCTAGTTCTTCTTGACTTTGGGGAATATTTCTTCAAGTTCTAGTGCATTTTTCGTCTTTTGGTGTCCTATATGTAAAGTTATGTTGGATCACTTTCTTTATTTGGGATACAAAGATAACTTTTTTATTTGGTCTACACGGTTTAATAATAACTTTATTTGTTTTTAGTGATTGAAATTTTTGTCATGATACTCTTAGATTCTAAATATTTTCTATGTAGTGGCATATTGATTTATTATGTGAATAATGTGATCATGAGTTTTATTTGGTTTGTTTTTATATGAGCTTGAAGGATTTTTTACACCCCACCTTTGATTTCCAAAATTACTTTTTAATTTATGGTAAATGCAATGATGAAATATGAGACTATGAAATTTGGAAAGATAAATGCTATGATGAATTTATGTGATGTGATGTTTCAGCATTTAAATGAATTACTGATGAATATGTAATGATATGATTATGATGTAATGTGATGTGATGTCTCTGCATTTAAATGAATTACTAATGAATATGTAATGATATGATTATGATGTAATGTGATGTGATATTTTTGCATTTAAATGAATTACTAATGAAAATACAATAATATGATTATGATGTAAATGTTAACGGCTTACTACTTGGTTGTTTCTTGAATGAAATCACAGAATCGTTTTCTCATGCCCTCTAGAGGGAGAGGGAGAGTATCACCAAGGAGAAGGGTAAAGTTAAGGGCTTACTAGCAATGTCATCTGAGTTTTCTTTGCACCACATAGTTCAAGTGTTTGACTCCATTTAATCAATGTGTGTCTAGGGTTGTCAGTAATATCTTGAAGGTAAGTTAACCCGGTCATTGTTAGCCTTGTTCTCCTCGCTTAATATGGGCTGAAAATCAATTGGGGTAATTGGTATCCATTTTCTTGTATAATATATAAAGATATGTGTGTGTATATATGTCATTAAAAAGGAACACACGCACACATATGTATATATGTATATGCTCGTATGAATATATATACACATACGAATATGATAGGTATATATTGATGTATGTATATATGTTCACAGAGTATATATATATTATTATTAGAAAAGAATAATACATATATATACATACATATGTGTTAGATAATACGCTCTATTATATCATGATGTTGATATTTATATGCACATGCTAATGGAAGCATGGTGGGTGATAATTGATATTGGTTATTTTAGAGTTCTTTGTATTTTGGCAATAACACCAATATAAATAATGGTGTGATATTAACCGCCACCTTTGTGTTATTGACACTGATTAGTGGCATAAATGTTTAATATTTTGTAAAGTATACAAGTTGTTTTTAAATTCTTTGGTCAGTTGTTAAAGCCTTGGAAAGAGAGGAACTCTCAACCCAAGGAACGGGGAGATTTATTTTATGAAAAGCTTAACCATTGTAAGCGCCAGCATTATGCTTTCGGTCACGTGAATGAGCCATGAAGTGGCAGCGATATTTAAGAATTCAAATAAATTTTTAATTTACCAACTAACGTGGCATAGGCCACGCTTGGTCTGGTCGTGGAAACCAACTTTAAACTGATCAAAATTTCCATGCTTCATCGTGTCTATTGAGGCATGTTTCTATGTTTTTTGTAACTTTTTTGCAACCAATTTTTGTAACCAATTCTTGCCATTGAGTGGTCGCGGGAATAAGAGAATCGAGGAAACCATTATTGTATTATTCAATGCTAAAAACTGAAATGGGAATTCAATTACTTGAGCTATCCGTAAATTCTAGTTTGGGGGTGCATTTTCGCCAAGTTGAGAATCCAGTTAGTTATCGGGTAGGATAAAAGAACTTGGAGGGTTTGAGAGAGGATGATCATTATCATTCTTTTCATTTGGGAAAAAAAGTGTTGGATAGCAGAGAAAAGAAGGGTTTTGAACTGCTAGTTGAGCAAGGATAGAGTGTGTTATCTGCGTAGAAGTTGTCACCTTCGAAGCTAGCTCGAGTCTGACTCTATTACATTCTTGTGGAGAAACTCAGTGGTTGGCTGTGTATAACGTAAGGGAGTTGCAAAAGCAGCAATTATATTGCAGAAAGTTAAACTTTCAAGAGTCTGAACTCCAAGTATTGAGTATGAACACCATTAAACAAGCAAATAATCTTTTCATTCTCTTACTAGTGGAAATAAGTTATTTCCTTATTGGAATGGTAATGGTTTTTTTAAACCGGTATTGAGGAAATCGCCACTATAATCTTAGTTATGCAAGTATCATTTCTTATTTTCAATCTTTCCTGTTGAAATAGTTTTTCTTGGGTTTGTTGGAAAGAATTAGTAAGGGGTAATTTTACTCTTGGTTGTGACAGGAGCTTGAAATCTGCCACTTAAACCTAGAGGGCCTTTCTCTATTTTTGAAAGGAAATTGGTCTCTTCTTTCTAGTAGGTAAGCTTTTGGGTAGAATAATTTGTAAATATAATGCAATAAAGAAATCTATGTTGAACATAAGTTGAACCACATTTTCTATGTTATTATTAAACCAAAGATAATTTGGCCAAGAACCAAAAATTTTAGAAAATTCTAAAGCACAGCAGAGGGCCAATTCTTTGATAAAGATGCCTCCAATTTTTAGAAAATTCTAAAGCACAGTAGAGTTCCTGGAACAATATGTTAGTTTTTTAAGTATTCTTTTACCAACTTCTTATTGAAAGAATTTGTCCTTTAAAAGGGAATCTTAAAACGTAAGACCTCATTATTTGTCTAGGAAGACTAAACCCTAAAAATGAGTTATGTTCTTTAAATGGAAAACACCCATATAAGATGTTTGTATATAATGCATGTATACTATAGTATGACCAGGAAGGTCAAATTATCATTATTTGTTGTCAAGTTTACCAAAGGTCTAATTTCGAGAGTAGATACTCTTATAAGTTTGGTGAGCTTTGAACGTGTGTCGGTTGCCAAGACCCGGGTAGTTATGTAGTGTAACTTGAAAATTCGAAGCTAATAATAATTTATCAACTCAGTTGAGTTTTGACTAGGGAGTTAATGTGTGTAAAGTTAAAGCTTTTAATATGAGTAACCATTGGTCAAACAGTTAGTTCGAGTCAGCTTAGATAAGATATGGTTCTCCAAGTCGAGTAGAGGTGGGTGAACAAACAACTCCACTCATAAGTAGTGGTTGAACATAATTCAAATGATTTGACCAGAATGAATGCAATAGTCTCTGCTTGCACTTGTCAATTCACTGTGTCCCGAGTTTACTTAACAAATCAGATTTGTCATTCATAGTTGGAAGGTATCCATAGTTATTTGACGGTATTGGTTAAGTAGGGCACAACACCAGAGCTCAGATGGCAATAATAGGGGGACTCTTAACTACCATACTTCTCATTTCTACTATCTTTTCATTACCTCCCATTCTTGTTAAATCGGTAAATACTTCATGCGCTCCAAAAAATTGTATGATTCAACAGGCGAGAGTTTGGGAATGGTGCTTATCTCCTCCACAATCAATCTGTTTTTCTTCTTATTATTATAATAAGGATATTTTCGCTGAATATAATAAAGTTGAAAAGTACTTTTTAACTTGGAGAGAGCACACTCCATCTCAGAATTGAACTCCAACATGTCACATACTATACAAACGAATAGTAACATCATTTCTCCACTTGGCGACCCTTCTTTCACATGTTATCAAGAGAACCACAACAAAAACACATATAAGATAAATTCTCCCACATGCATACATATCATACATACGTATTCAATGGAATCATTTAATAAATACTCAAACTATTAATAACTTCACCTCTGTTTGAGTGGAGGGTAGACTTCGAAAAAGAAATTGGTTGTAGTTACACATCTTCTCCCATTTTGATTTTCTGAGCTCTTCTTCACGACCCTGCAAAAATGGAAATGCCTCCTCTCCCCACCTTTCTATCATCTCCCATGCATTCTTGTTGGAGATTCTACCTTTGCCATCCACTACCACCACTACTGTTGGAGACCATGATGATAAATTGTCTAGGACTTTTTTTTAGATTTGAACTACATTAACACATTTTTTTGGAGGGGCAGCAAGATGACATGGATTTCCTCCCCTAGAATGATGTACATATCTATGCATCTAGTGAGAACAAGGAGAGGCAATAACCCCTAGCTTCTACCACAAATACTCAAAAGTATCCTTTGAAAGTGCCTTTGTGAAGATATCTACAAGTTGATCCTTTGTAGGCACATACTCCATTATTACTAGTGAGAACAAGGAGAGGCAATAACCCCTAGCTTCTACCACAGATACTCAAAAGTATCCTTTGAAAGTGCCTTTGTGAAGATATCTGCAAGTTGATCCTTTGTAGGCACATACTCCATTATTGATTCATGTTTTGCAACTTTCTCTCTCAAAAAATGGTACCAAATTGAGATGTGTTTAGTTCTTGAATGCATTACCGGATTCTTAGAAATGTTGATTGCACTAGTATTGTCACACAGTATGGGAATAGGTTCATCATAGTTCACTTTCACATCCTTCAAGGTCTGCTTCATCCACAACACTTGAGTGTAGCCAAATGTTGCAACAATGTATTTTGCTTCTACAATGGACAAGGATATTGAATCTTGTTTTTTACTGAACCAAGAGACCAATTTGTCCCCCAAAACGAATGCACTTCCACTTGTACTTCGGTCATCAACACAATTTACCTAGTCAGCATTAGTATAAGCACTCAGAGAGAAATTTTGATCCTTTTTGTACCATAGTCCATAATTTGGTGTACCCTTAAGGTATCTAAAAATCAAGCAACCAAACATACCGCAAGTAGAGCAACCCACCAAATGTTCTGCAATAAAGATAGGCAAAGTAACACACTATTATTTGAGAAATAGAGCAACACACTAATATATCACATACAGGATATGTCCATAGATCTATATGGACAAAAGATTTTCTTTCGGAGGAGTGCACAACAAACCTTCAACATTGCTTTACTTAGCCAGACAACAACACTATCACTGATATCTTCCACATCAGAAGGTATAAAGCATTGAAAAAACCTAAATATGATATCTCCATGTTAATATCATTTTGACTTCTGGACAGCAAGGCAAAAAATGTTTTTGTGGAGAGATGCGGACCAAAACACTTTGACTTTGCGAAAAAGAATGCACAGTGAATATCTTGGCAAAATTTACTTTTCTAAAACTATGTGGTACACCAAATTGGAATAACTTCAAACAGAACACATGTACCTACCTTTACACACATTGTTGAATAACTCAAACTCAAACTCAAAATCAAAATCAAAATCAAATCACTGGGTTTGTTCAAGACAAACATATTTTGGATGCAACTATATCTAACCATGAGATTCTCCATTCTATGGAGCTCAACAAAAAATCGGGGATGGATTTGAAATTGGACATTTCTAAAACCTATGATAGAGTGTCTTGGCCCTTCCTTTTTGTTGTCCTCAAACAATATGGGTTCAAAGGAAGGTTTCTTAAGCTTATTACAACTTGTGTTACCACCCCAAAATGTTATGTCTTGGTGAATGGTGTCATCAAGGGGTTCTTTTCATGTGGTCGTGGTTTAAGGCAAGGGGATCCCCTCTCTCCCTACCTCTTCATAATTGTGGCTGACATTTTGGGAAGAAATATTCAAAAACTTTTGGACAAGAAGTTGTTGAAAGGATTTAAGGCTAACTCCTCTCTTCGTCTTGCTTCTCACCAGCAGTTTGTTGATGACAAAGCTTTGGTTGTTGAAGCTGGTCATTGGAAGTCTACTTTGAATGACTATGCCAAGGCTTCGGGTCAATATATCAACTATAACAAAAGCAAGATATACTTCTTCAATTTGGAATAGATTGTGAAAGATAGAGTGGTGCACATTTTGGCTTGTCAAGATGTTCTTCATGTTGCTTACTTGGGCCTTCCTCGAACTATAGAAATTACATAATTGAGAGAATCCAAAAAAAGTTGGTTGGTTGGAAAGGTAAACTCTTAAGTCAAGCAAGTAAACTACAACTACTCAAATATTCGTTACAAAACATCTAGGTCTATTACCTTTCCCTTTTTAATATCCCAGCCTTTATTGTTGACAAGATAGAATAGTTCCAAAAGAGATTTTTGTGGTCAGGGATTGAGGAGAGAAACAGAATGGCTTTAGTGGGTTGGGAAAAAGTTTGTGCTCCAAAAAGGGTTGGAGGCCTTGGCATAAGTAGACTCAAACTGCTTAACAAAGCTCTTGTTGCTAAAATGGGTTGGTGTCTTCTTGAAGGTGCTAAAGATTGGTTAAAATTCTAATGGCTAAATATCTAAGAAACAGGGAATAAGGTAGCTTTCTAAGAGATTCAGATTTGCCTTATGGTTTTGTTTTTTGGAACCTTCTTAAAATAAGAAGTGTGCTAAAAATGGAGGCTAAGAAAAGAATTGGAAATTGTAGAGATACTGATTTTTCAGACCTAATGGTTGGCTTAATGGCTCCCCTCTCTCTTCCATTGAACGTCTCCTCCAAATAAAACAAAGGCTTATTAGAACTTGTGGCAAACATATTGTTTTTGATATAGGGAAAAACAGATTTTGAAGGGACCCGAAACCCTTTAACAAAAAAGAGCAAGGCTGTAGAAAAGACAGCAAGCAGCCAACGAAAAAGACCAGCTCCAAAACAAGACCTATTAAGATTTACAATTAACATTTTCTTGTGGGAGCAGAGTCATGTCGAAAGATGACCGAGAGGATTTATCTTTTTTGCCCTTAACTATGATCCAGCCATCTTCCACTTGCGTCGCCTTACCGTGCCACACCAACTCGCTACTTTCATGAAGATGAAAGCTAGCAGCCAAAGTATTAGGGGTTACATCTTGATTCCTTTGCACAGATAAAGACTTTTCTGAAGAGCCACCAAAAAGGGAAGCTGCAGCACATTCCCCAGAAATGGTAGCCATTGAATCAATAGGGGTAGCCTTAGCAACCCCGCCATTAGAGACGACCGGATTGGGCGTCCCAAGACCAAGAGAATCAGAAGCAGCCACCTCACGAACTTTGGGTGTATCTACTAGACGTTCAGTTTCAGCAACCCCGCCATAACAGAAATCCAAAGGGGAAACCTCACGAGCTTGTGATTCTGAGGCAACCACCTCAAAGAAGCTCCTATGTTGATCAACATTCTTCTCAACCGTATAATATTGTTGAGAGGCACCTTTCCACCAAGAAGTTGAAGCATTTTTCTCAAAACCACATTGTGCAGTAGCGTGACCTGTTTTAAAACATCTTCTACAGCAGAAGGGAATCCCTTCATAGTTCAAGGATTGTTTCCAAGAACCCTTTGAAGTTTTAATTAAGATTTCAGCAAGCAGCCCTTTTGAAACATCCATTTCAACAGAAATTCGGGCAAAGGTGGAATGAAGTATGTCAGAAGTAGCGGCATCTACTAACAAGAAATCGCCTAGGGCATCACCCACCTCTTCCAAAAGGGGATCAAACCATAAGTGGAGGGGAAGGTAAGGCAGTCGAACCCAAATTGGGATTTTGCTAAAAGTTTTAGAAGCAGGGTTGAAATCAGCTTGTTGGTTATATAAACTGGGATGGTATGGAGCCTCAATGGGTTAACTTCATAAATCAGCTTTTTGGAGATAATCTCTAGGGAGAGAGACAACCCTTAATTCCTAACATAGATTTTCATTGGAACCATGTCTAGATAAAAAACTTGATACCTAAAGAAAATTGTTTTTGGTGGGAAACTGCTCATGGGAATATCCTCACCACTGATAACCTAAAAAAAAGAGGGTTCCAATTTGTGAATAGGTGCTACCTT
This sequence comes from Sequoia sempervirens, assembly GCA_007258455.2. Lineage (NCBI taxonomy): Eukaryota > Viridiplantae > Streptophyta > Pinopsida > Cupressales > Cupressaceae > Sequoia > Sequoia sempervirens. Next base: position 568,030,818 of record VDFB02058242.1, read on the forward strand.
TGTAATAAAGATGAGGAGACAATTTTGCACTATTCTTTCATTGTTCTTACTCTAGAGAGGTATGGTCCTACTTTCTCCCTATGCTTATGACAAATTGGGTTTTTCATTCCGCAATAAAGATGTTTCTTGGTAGCTTGGTCTATTTTCCCTTACTCATAATATAATTATGGACCTCTAGAAACAAGTACCTCCTTTCATATGTTGGGGGTTATGGAAGGAGAGAAATAATAGGATTTTTCATGAGACTGCAAGAAACAACAAAGATTTATGTATGGCTATTAAGTAACAAAATTAGGAAAATATTAATGCAGGGATTTATACTTCCTTAAAAGTTAGCCTTCTCATAAAGAGACCAAAATCAAACAGATTTGGGGGCTCAAATAGGACCTTACTAAAGTCACTTGGCTTAAATACACCACAAGAAAAAACACTGCCTAGTCTCCTCCTAAGGTGAAATCCAGGTTTAGCTAGTGTAGGAGGTATCACACAAAACCATCAAGGGAATCTTATTGAAGGCTATGGAAAACAATTAGGCTCATTTTCGAATAATGTGGCAGAGGCGATGGCTGCTTGGGAAGGGATAAAACGTATAAAAGAGCTTGGTTATCACAAGGTTATTATTGAAAGGGACACCAAACTTATAATTCATATTATGAAGAAGAGATTGTTGTTCCTTGGGAGATCAGAGATATTATGGTAATTGCAAATAAATTATGAGAACTTTCATTCATTGTAAAGCTCAACATGTGTACAGAGAAGGGAATAGTGTTGTCGATGCAGCTACAAATGAAGCCCTCAAGTATCAAAATTGGATACATTGGGACTTTGCATTGTTTTTGATAAAATAAGCAACATTTACAGGGTGTTGTACTCTTCACACAGAAAGCCCAGAGGGCCAAAAAGAAGCTAGTTCAAACCAGAACATGAACTAGGAGAAGAACAAATATAAACAGCTGGCCGACAATTGTAGAACAGCAAACAAGGATTAGACAACCCTAAAACCAGAGGGGAGTAATCTAACTCCCTAAATCTGAGGCCGCGAAGAAGCGACGGATTTGGGGAGTCCCTTCTTCTTCCTCGGCACAACCGACCAGGAAGACTCAAAATCAAAATCCACTGAGCGAGGCAAGGGGAGCGAATCCACAAGAGCCACCCCAGGCGAGGAGCCACCACGCAGCAAGGGAGCCAATAGTGAAGAAGAGGAGACATGAGCTATCAAAGGACCAGCAGAGTCCTTCAATGAGGGATGGGCAAATTCTAACATAACAATGACGACAAATCAAAGTAACAAAGGTTCTGCAAAAGGGATAGTCAGAAGAGGAGCCAGGAAAGACTCTGACTCCTTGGGAGAAACAACCAAGGGAGGGTCGTCCTCCTCGGAGGAACCATCCGAAGAGGGAGAGCCAACCATGAGATGGTCTGAGAGAGCATTCTTCCACCAAGTAGCAGCACCCTTGCGGAGAGCAAGAGGGCAACTAGAGGCCAAATGACCAGTGGAGAAACACCTCCTGCACCGAAAAGGGAGGCCCTCATAGTCCAGCAGCTGTGTCCAAGGTTTTTCCTCCACCATTAAGATCACATCACCATGTAGAGGTTTGGAGATGTCCAAATCAACTAAAATACGAGCCACCGTAGAATGCCCAAGATCTTGAGTCTTAGAGTCCACCTTCAGAAAGCGTCCAATGTTGTTGCCAATAGCTTCATAACAAGAATCCTCCCAAAACTGGAGAGGGAGATTTTGCAGTCGGACCCAAACTGGTCTGGGATTCAACGGCTCAGTAGGAGGATTGACAGAGCGAGACCAAGGCCTAATGGACAGCAAATGAATACCCCACATCCACCCCCTATCCAGCACATAGTCCCACTATGCAGTAGAGGCAAAAGTAGCTAAGAAGAACCCCTGAGCACTGGGATAGAGCTCAATCTACCCAGAGACAATAGGCTTCCAAGAGACAAAAACCCAATCATGGAGATCGGGGAGGGCCAGGGACTTTGTATTGTTGCCTAGTCAGATAAAATATATTATCCTTAAAGAGAAATATTAATTTTCTTATAATATTAAGTCAATTGATAACAGGGTTTTTTGGGATGGAAGGTTACATCAAATTGGGTGTTAATTGTAGGACTTCCAAGTCAAGTTTTACATAGGTTATATTGAGCACATGATGGGAAGTTATGTTGATTAGATTAATCATGAAGATATTAACGAAGGTATTATTATCCATTACCCTTTGTATCAAAAAGCCACTTCAAATCGTGATGTAACGGCTTTTTGCACAACTATCATATTCCATGTGTCAACTGTCTCCTCAAATTTTTTTCTTCGAGGAGAGGCTTGCCATTTCTAAATCAAATAGTAGTAATAAGGTGACAGATAATAATTATTTGATTACCCTTAGGTTTGTGTGTGGTGTTATTATCTCCTAGCAACTAATTCTTTCTTCACATTAGCTATTTTTTACCTCTAGGGAACTACGGAAACTCTGTCTACAAGTTGTGGATGTATATTGCTTTCTATATGAGTTTTGAAGTGTTAGGTCTTGGCATGAAGAAGTGTGTTAAGAGGAATAAAAGTGATAAGAGTTTGCATTCTACTAAAATGGGATGCCCTAAGAAGAAGATGGAGCCTATAAGTTGTGATAGCCTGAAACAGAATGTGGATTTATGGAGGCTTTTTCAAAGAGCTGGGTTGGTTCCTTTTTTTCAAGCCATGTGTGGTTACAACGAGACTCTGACTTCCAAATTCACTAACTCATGGAAGGGGGATCATGTGTCCATTGGTGCTATCAAGTTTGAAGTTACGATCCAATTGATCGTGGAGGCCACAGGCCAGGCTAATAAAGGTATGAAGGTTGTCAAGAAGAGTAACAAAGAGTACCAAAGTTTTGTGGAAAGGTTATTTGCTAAAGGCGAGAAACTCAAAAGATTTCAAAATGGCTATGCCTACCTTGACCTTCCCCCATCATTTGCCATGGTAAGTCTATACGTTATGCGCTACTTTACTCTTAAGGGTAGATATATGACAGTGCATGCATACATTTTCCTCTCCTGAATCATATAAGCACAATGATAGGATCAATACTCCATTTTATCTTTTATCCTCCATGCAACATAACATATAAAATGGTGCTTCTCCTCCCCTGCACCAGGGGCTCATAATGGCCCTTTATAAATTTGTGTTGGCCAATTACCCGCATGGTAACCCTTTAACCTTTAGTAATGCAAACCCTCTCAAAAATGTTGTAATGCATGATGACAATATGGAGGAGAATGTTAATTCCACTCCTGGCCATAACCCTAAGCACTCCTCTGTAAGGATTGCGCCTTTGGAAGACAGTCCCTCACGCACTGCTAAAATTCAAGCCTCTCAAAACAAAAAAGTGACCTTAAAACTTAAGTCTAAATTGGATGAGAAGTATATGGAGTTGGAGTTGCTGAAAGCTACTCTAGAGAAGAGGAAACATTCTCCTCTTATGTTGGAATCGCCTAAAACTATGAAGTTGTTGCATAAGAAATCTAAACAAGAAAATATTATTACTATTGTTGAGGATTTTGAAGGGGTCCAGAAGGAGTATGAAGAGGGTTTATGTGGTTCTAGCGGAGGTGGTAGGAGGTCTTCTAGACTTGCTAAAGCTACTTCTACTGAAAATTTGGGAAAAGATAAAGGAAAATTCATCACTACTAAAGAGGATGGGCCCTTAATAATTGAGGTGTTTGAAGTTGTGATTGAGGAGGAAAGTGAGGGGATGGACAATGAGGAATATAACAAACATGATGGGGAGGAAGTTAGCTTTGAGGAGGAAGATAAGAAGGAAGAGGAGGATGTGGACAGGGAGGATGCTAATGAGGATGGTGGGATGTAGGGTTGGGAGGAGAATAATAAAAACCTGGATGTCACCCCTAAGGAGGATACTAACAATATTTCTATTGATGTTTTGAAAAATAAAATCACTTTCTTGCAAGTTCAAATGGAGGACAAGTGGAAGGCAATTGGCACGTTGATGAAGGTAACTAATGGTCTCATGAGAAGGGTTGTGGTTGGCTCAGTTTTTGGACAGACTAAAATTTGGAAACAACTCAAGAAGAAAGGTAAGCAAGAGGAAGTAAAAGATTCCACTAATGTTGGTGATTCTGATTAGAGGGAATACATCTCCAAAATTGGGGAAAATTGGGATTTGATCACCACTGCCAAATAAGGTTGCTTTGCTATGTGGGTCTTTGGTCTTTTTGTGTCCTGACTATTGATTATTATAGTTATTGAAGATTGTTCTTAATGCTATGGACCTTATATGGTGGTTAGTATATATTAAGACTGTTATCTATGTTTTTTATTTGTTTTTGGTTTGGTTAAGAGGCCTGCGTGCCTGTTGAATACTTTATATCAGGCCTATGTATCCTTATGTGATCCTTTATAGTTGCTAGACTAGTTATGGTGGTTTTGATGGCTTGGCTGGTGTTCTTTCCCAGTCTATTATTTTGTTGTTGTTTATGCTATGTTTTGCTACTATATGGGATCAGGGCCCTTCCATGCTAATATAATCACAAACAAAATTGTAATAATTAGTTCAATAAAAGCATAATACAATCTTTAATAGAAGAACAATTATAAATTGTCTAGCATGTAAAATGAAAGGATTGAAAGTATAGAGAGTAAAATTGTTTTAAGTGAATGAGTGCAAATTTAAAATTTAGCTATATACAAGTATCTTTCAAACTTACTAATAACTTTATATGAGAAATTTAACAATGGAAATTTAATGAAATTGATGATCAACAATAATTAATAACTAATGATAGTCAAGTTTGATGCAATTCTTGGGAGGACAACTTCTTACAAAAGCATAATGGAACATACAAGTTTAAAACTATTATTCCTTCTAATCCTCAACATCCTTCCATTAGAATTTAAATACAATTTCTAATATTGTATACAATTAAAGATAATTAGTCCTAAAATTATCAATTATTTTTATTTGTTAAAACCTCTATTCAAATGTTCAAATCATTAAATAATTAATTGAAATTAAAATACACAACATACAAATACAAAGGGGTTAACACATTTATGGTAAGAAATGACCTAGATTTGGTAATTCTTCAATATATTACACATATGGTTTCTATATACGAGTCATCGATCAACATCTACGTGATCTAGTGTAGAATTTTTATATTATGATTATTATATATGGTGATAACTAGAAACAGTTGCATATATTAGGGTATTGAAGGCCTAAGAATAACTATCTTATTTACCAATCTAAAACTGGGTTACATGTAGGGGAGTTGTAGTTTATTGATTTATGCAGACAATAATAACACTAAATCAATAATCTTGACAATATTTTGTGAAAATTGGCTTCAGTAACCTATAGAAGGTGTGGATATTCTAACCGACAACATGTAGTTTCACTATCTAGTGATGAATATAAATTTCAACCAATTTGGTTCACATTTGATTACATACTACTAACCAATGCCCAAATAGGATTATTGTGATAGGGTATGGCATTCATGTTTCCTTTTCATTAAATCCTAAAGGAAACATGAATTCTTAATTAGCATAGGCGAGATACTATCAAACAAAGAGTCTCAAGATATAATGATGTAGTAAGTTTTAAACACGTAATGACTGGATAAGTTGGGTGTTCAGGGTTGTGCCATGTATAAGGCAATGATCAAGGCCACACAAAACAAGTTATATATAATTTGATTTGTGAAAGGTTTAGATTATTGAACAAAGCACAAGTGATAGTAAGCGAACTATTAAAGGTTGAAAGAGTAGGACGGTATCAAAAGATGCAGTGTCTATGTCTTTCAATCCTCACTAAGTTTACAAATCAAAGTGGATACAACAAACAAAAAAAATTGTATCATTATGAATGTTTTAAAAATGACTACATACCTATTCTCGCCTAGGTCTATATCGATTTGCAATAGGAGAGGAAGAATTAAAACCTTGCCAATTTCCCACGACTAGCCACCCTCTTTTCCCAACATTCATTCCATTTTGTGATGCAGTTGGTCGGTATAACTGTGAATTGGCATTGCAATCTTTCAGGACGAGACTATTATCAAGTTAGTTTAATGGCTCAAAATTTTTAAACATGGTATCTTAAATGGTGAACCAGGCAATATTTTCCACTCTAGATTTCATATTCCATGTTGTCATCCTTAATTAATCTATTTTTTAGTGATCATATAACCTCCTATTTAATTATTTGACACAAGTCAATTTGAAGTATGAATATGGCAATGAAATTTAATTAAAAAAATTATATGCAAAAAGAATATTAAGATCTAGTTTGTCTTGAGATAATTATACATCAATATATTGAAGAACATTGATGACATTTTATACATAGAAAATAGAGTGGCGGAAATAGAGAATGCACATACCTATCTCTCTCTCTTGGGTTAGGTTTGATTGACTTCGAAAAACAATTTTGCTCAAAGTCTTGGTATCGATCTGCACTTCATTAGCTACTTATTTTGTACCTCTCGTAACCTTCTAGCATCAATGCTATGAGTTTTCTCCTCCTTTTTACAACGTAAATAAATGGGTAATTCAATAGAATGAATGATCAAGGATTCAAGAATGAAAAATGAGAACTGCCTCCCCCATATCCCACGATAGTGTTATGTGTGTGTATGTGTGTGTGTGTTAATTTTAGTTGTAATTCCCTTTAAAACAATAATATGTTTATTTTAAAATGAATGATAAAGGATTCAAGAATGAAAAATGAGAATTGCCTCCCCCATATCCCACAATGGCGTTGTGTGTGTGTGTGTGCATGTGTGTGTGTGTGTGTTAATTTTAGTTTTACAATAGAATTTTTTGTGTGTGTGTGTGTTTTTGATATTTGGGGATAAGCGGATTTTGAAGGGATCCAAAACCCTTTACAACAAGAAAGGCTAGGCTGCAAAAAAGACAGCTTGCAGCCAACAAAAAGCCAGCACCCAAACAAAACACATCAAGATTTACAATTAGCACTTTTCTTGTGGGAGCGAAGAGTCATGTCGAAAGAAGGCCGTGAAGATTTATCTTTTTTACCCTTGACTGTAATCCATCCTTCTTCCACCTGTGCAGCCAAACTATGCCAGACCTTCTTAATATTTTCATGGCGATCAAATCCATCAACCATACGCTTGGGGTTGTCCTCATGACTGCAATGTAAAGAAAGCGACTTCCCAGGAAAGCTGCCGGGAAGAACAGCCGAAGCACATTCAACCGGAGAGGCAGCCAAAGGCACAAAAGGGGTTGCCTTAACAACCTCACCAAGAGGGACGACCGGAGGGGGGGTTCCAAGGTCCTGTGGTTCCGAAGCAGCCACTTCAAAAAAACTCTTATTAAGATCAGCGGTCTTCTCAACCGTATAATGACATTGAGAAGCGCCATTCCACCAGGTAGCTTTATGTAATTTTTTCTCAAATCCGCATTGAGCAGCAGCATGTCCAGTTTTAAAGCATCTTCTACAACGGAAAGGTAATCCTTCATAATCCAGTGATTGGACCCAAGTCCCCTTGGAGCATTCTAATGAGACCTCAGCAGGAAATCCATTTGTAACATCAATTTCTACAAGTATTCGAGCAAATGTGGAATGAAAGATATCTGAAGATTCTTGTGTGTTAATTTGTGTGTGTGTGTGTGTTAATTTGTGTGTGTGTGTGTTAATTTTGTGTGTGTGTGTGTTTTACTAAGCAGCATTTACAGGGGGTTGCACCCTTTACACGGAGAGCCCTCAAGGCCAAAAAGAAGCTAGTTCAAAACAGGACATGAACTAGAAAGAGAAGCGAGACAAAAGGGAGGCAATCCCTTACAAACATGAGCCACTAGAGCTCGGTCGTACAAGCCAATACAGGCCACACACAAAACAGAACCCGGACATGACTAGCCGACAAACAGCATGTCGAATGAAGGACGAGAACTAGAGAACCCCAGAATCTAAGGGGATAGATCTGACTCCCAAAACCCGAGGCCGCAATTTAGGGACCTTTTTTCTCTGCACAACAGACCAGGAAGGCTCAGAAATGAAGTCCACCAAGCGAGGTGAGATGAGCGGTTCCTCCACAACCACGAAGGACAAAGAGCCACCACACAGCGAAGCAACAGCAGTGAAGAGGAGTCAAGAGCATTCGAAGGATCAGCAAAAGTGTTCATCGAGGGATGGGTAGGCTCTGCCAGCACAACAACAGTACAGGCCAACAATGGATCAACGGAAGGAATAGTCGAGGGAGGATCCTGGGGAGACACAACCTCCAAGGATGAAATAGACAAAGAAGGGGCGTCCTCCTTGGAGTGACCATCCAAAGAGGGAGAGCTTGAGCATGTGTGTTAATTTGCATGTGTGTTAATTTGTGTGTGTGTATTTTTGTTTTAATTCCCTTTAAAACAATAACATTTATTTTAAAATGAATAAATCTTATATTTTTAAAAACAATTAATTATATCTATCTATTATGACATATTGTGTTCATGCTCTATCTATTAATTATATCTATATTGTGTTAATGTGTGTGTGTGTGTGTGTTAATTTGTGTATGTATTTTAGTTTTAATTCCCTTTAAAACAATAATATATTTATTTTTAAATAAAATTAATTATATCTATCTATTATGACATATTGTGCTCATGCTCTATCTATTAATTATATCTATATTGTGTTAATGTGTGTGTGTATCTATCTATTATGACGTATTGTGATCATGCTCTATCAATTATATTTAAATTGTGCTAATATGTGTGTGTGTGTGTGTGTGCGCTCATGCTCTATATATATATATATATATATATATAGTTTGTGTGTGTGTGTGCGCGCATGCACATGTGTGGGTGTGTGTGCGTGTATGTGGGGGTATGTATGTGTGTGCGCGTGCGCGTGCGCGTGCGCGTGCGTGTATGCGTGAATTTTTGTTTTAATTCCCTTTACAACAATAATATATTTATTTTAAAATGAATAAATCTTATATTTTTAAAAACAATTAATTATTTCTATCTATTATGACATATTGTCCTCATGCTCTATTGTAAGTGATTGTTGAATGTTGAAATAGAAACTTTCATGGTATTGTCCTTATTTTACAATTTCACATTTCATCATGCACAAAATTATTGTTGATTTTTTTTTAAATGTCCAATCATGACAAAAAAATTAAGAATTTAGGAAATTGAATTTGTATTTTAAAAGTGTCGTTCAAATTTGAACCAAAAGGGTAATACTTAAATTTTTTTTAAAACTAAGAATTCATCGATGGAGGATTTGGGGAAATTTTTGGTTATTGCATTGATAATATTTTTAAAAAATGCATTTCTAAAACCTTACCTAATTAAATTATTTTCTCTGAGAAATGGTCTCCAAAATGATTATACATTGCACATATTTCAAAATTATTTCCTTTTCAAAGTAAAAATATGAGTTTGAGTTTTACCAAGTCATCAATGGTGGATTAAATTTTTTCAAGATTCTTTTTTGAAAAAATAATTTGAAATTTTTTGAATTGGGAGTGATTTTGAATTATTTAGATTGGAGAAATTATAATCTTTTAAGATTATTTTTAACATCGTATGCCACTTTTTGTGCATTACCTTTTTTTGTCACACTCAAATATTATTTTGGTATGATACACCTAGGATGAGTGTCGAGAGGGTAGAAAGAGTTGATGGATGTCCCTTGGGTGTCTCCCTTGCATTGGGATGAGTATTCATACTCAAGTTTGCAAATCCAAACCTTCGTGCTAATGCAATGACACTCCTGGCCTATCTCTAAGATCATCATCCTTATGACCATTAGACATTGTATCCAACATGAAATCCATCTCAAACCTTGTGTGTGGGGTTCGTTGAGACCTTGGTCTCATGTTCATACTTGTTTTGTATGTTATTATTTGGAAAACATATGCTAGGTGATGTGGGTTACCTATTCTGATTATTGTGGTGATAATTTCCCCTAAGCATGTTTATGATTATCATGGTTGATTATTCTTGTTGGCATGTAAGTCATGTCTTCTCATTCTTGCTATGTAATGGAGGTTATGATAGTGTTTTATTGGTTCCAAAATCCCCTTCCTTTCACCAATTTATTTCCAACTTGGGGCCACACACGTTTGGGATAGTGTCATTTTTTGTCTTTTCTATTTTCTTTTTGTGTGGTGAAGATCACCTAAGTGCACACCTTGGTGAGCTTGACCACTTTAACTTGGCAATATCATTGAAAGAATGTACCTAAACATTGTCCATCTTATCTTAGCCAATCTTTGCAAAGCGCACATTTAGAGGTAACCTACCAAGCAAAAGTGTGCTCTTTTAAGTTTGCAACTTACTTATTGGTTCTAACTAGAAATGTGCATGTAGTTTGGGAACCTCTATTACTTTTCCATGCTTTAGTCAATTTTTACACTTCACCTTAACAAACGCACCAAATACACACTCTTTTAAGTCCTTTGCCACCTACTTTGTGGTTATAACTAGAAAAATGCACAATTTGGGACCCTCTACTACTTTTCCATACTTTGGTCAGTTTTTACACTTTCACCTTGACAAACACACCAAAACTGCACTCCTAGATGATTTAACCATGGCAAGACCATGCAATTTTGGGTCTCAACCACTTTTCCAAACTTAGCCACTTTCCTACCTAGAAAAGTGTGCCACATGAGTCAATTTGCTAGTTTTCCCTATACTTAGTCGATTTCACAATTTTAACTTTTTCACTTCAAATCTTGACATCTCAACTTCACACTTGTCCATTGACTTGAAAAAACAAACAATAACTTCCTAAGAGACACACAAAAGCAATGAAGTAACAACAAAAAAATTTAATAGCTTCCTAGGATAGATTGATGATGCAGGCGCCACGCTCTCCATTAAAATTTCCGTCTAAATTTTGTTTTAGTTTGGTCAATTTTTGGGATTTATGTAGTGTTTTGGTGGTTTGGGCGTTTGGATGTGTTATCATGTAGCTTCCTGTCACAATGCATTTTATCTTCCTGTCGCAAGTAGCAGATGTTGGACTTCCTATCACCCGAGTTGTAGGAACTCATTGCAACAAAGGGATGGTTGAATAATTGCCTATTACCTCCAAACCTAACAGTAAACGCGTTGGTTTGGTTGTCGATGGTGGTCCAATTGCTATTCTTGGGAGGTGTCGATTTGGTTGGTTAACTTGATTGTTTTGGAGACGCTTTGGTTACAACCGGTTATGTACAAACCAAACTGTTATTCAATAGGGAGGTCCTTGTCTGAAGAAGTCGTTCAAGTTAAGGATTGAGGAGACCATTCTTGAGGAGGCAACTGGGAGTCGAAAGGTCCAGAAGAAAGGAACCGCTAGATAAGGACTAAAAAAGCAGGTAAAAGAAGAGGGAGAAGAGACTGTTGTGGAGGCCCAAAAGGAATGAGAGAGGCCAAGTAAATTCTAATATAGAGAACAGATATGAGGGAGGAGTTTCGTAAGAGGTTGAAAGCGTAATGAGAGAGTTGAATACAAATTAAGGGGGCTCGATAATGAAAAGAGGCCGAGAGGAATAAGGAAGGCCAAAGACATTGAAGGAGGGCATGGCTAAGGTATAGAACGCAGTAGAGGGAAAGAATGATAAAGGGACTGAAAATATGGAGGAACGATGATACAAGTCATAAAGGGGCCGATTGAAAAGATGAAGTGGGAGTGACCAATGTAGAATGAGGAAGATGGAAAGGTAAGAGGTGGCGGACTGGTGTGAACATAGAAAGACGCTGATAAAGTGAAGATAAGAGGGGCCTTGGAAAAGAATGAAGAGCAATTGAATGAAGAAAGAAAGGCAACGATAGAAAATGGAAGAATGGGTCAGATTAAATGAGAGGTCAAAAGATTTAAGAGTCTACGGACCTAGACATTTAAAGAAAGAAGATAGAAATGGCGAGGAGGATAGAATGCGTAGTCATCGATAAAGAAGAGACCGTGGAAGTATAAGAAGGGGGTCGAGCAATCTTGGGGAGAAGAGCATCGATCCTTGAAGGATCTAGTTCATTTGTAATCTGAAATGGATTCCCTTGCATGAATAAAGTTATTATTTTGTTGTGCATATTTTATTGTTATCAATTGTGTTCTGTCTCATTTCAATTACAATTAATGGTGAAGACTTTGTTTTATATCTATATGATTGATTTGATGGTGTAAGTTCCTATAGTTGTTTGGTCTTGATCGTTTGACTGTGATAAAAGAACCACCTCATTGTTTCTAGATTATGAGTTTTGTATATTCGTGCCATCAAGTGGTATCAAAGCGCAGAATGTTATGAGCGCTAGTAGATCGCCGAGGTGAGACAACCTAGTCAGGACCTACAGGTAGCAAAGGAAGGAGAATGTGAGTGTTGCAGAAATATCAGAGCCCAAAGGATTGGGTAGAAGACACACAATGTTTTCTAGATTGTTGGTGGATATTGTTGTTAGGTTTGTTGTGTTGCAGATTGATGCAGTAACAAGAAAGGTGTGGCACCAAAATACTGGGCAGAGGGGAAAAGAAAGAAGCCCTAGGTGAGGTGTCTAGAAAATGGAAGAAGATAGAAAAATGCATAAGCAAATTGGGAAAGAGAGTCTCAAGAAGAGAGACAAAAGGAAAGAAAACAAGAAAGATGCAAAATTTGAGAGAGAGTTAGCAGAGTTGAGAAAAGATTTGGAAAGATACAAGCAATGGCTTGGGGAAGGCAACCAAGATTATGTTTGGGTATGCCCAATGACGAAGAAAGTAAAGTGACATGTGAAGGAGATTGTTAAGAGGAAAAGGCAGAATGTAGAAACCTTAAGAGGAAAGGCTAAGAGGATGAAAGGGTTCCAAAAAGATTGGGACAACAAAGAGTTGCCTATAGAGCAACATGGACCGGAAGAGGTCAAAGAAGTTCTCATTGAGGAGAGCATGGAAAAAGTTAAGAGATGGAGCACAGAAGAAGTGCAAGAAGAAGAAAGAAAGGGAAAAAGGGAAGTGTCCATGAAGGAGGCACTTATGGAGACATTGTGGTCTCTTGTTTTATTGTCTACTGTTGTCTTTAAGCATGTGTTTGCAAGTATGAAAAGCTTTACAAGGGAGCTCCAGAATGAGACCTTGAAATGGATAAGAGAAGGGTCTAGCAGAGCACCCTTAGATAGAGGTGAAGATGAGAGAAGTAGTACAGAAGGAAGAGGTACAACACAAGGAACTTAAATGTGAAGAAGAGAATAATATTGTAATGATTTCAAGTGATTATGTGGATGTTGAAAGTGCTTATGAATTTCAAAAAGCCCTAGAAAATGTTGTTGATGAAGATAAAGAAGCCCCTAAAGGTGAAGAGTTGGTAAACAAAGAAGAGAGGAAATTTGAGCAGCAAAGTGTTGAACCTGTGAATATGAGTAATGGTTTGGGCCATAAAGAAAGATACAATAATGTTGGTTTGCAAAGGAAAAGAGAGAAAAGAGAGATGAAGTTTACAAAAGATCATGGATACAGGGTAAATATTTGGCAAAGGAAACCCACTGATATGGGGCAGCAAACAAAGACCTGTTCAAAGTGATAATGAAGAGAGGAAAGTTATGAAGAAATTAAAGGGAACACTTGGAGGTTGGCAAAGAAAACAAGTTGTTGAAGGGCAGCCATTAAAATACAGTGAAGAAGTTGTTTCCAAGGATTATTGTACCAAAGAAAAAGTGCAAAGAGAGAGGAGTATGTTGAGGAATAAGTGGACTACATAATTAAGGAAGTGTTGGCCAGCAAGAAGGCTTTATGAAGATGATTTGAGGGTGAAGATAGAGCAGAGAGTGAGAAGCACAAGGAAGCAGCAACAAATCAATGTATTGTTGAGAAGACACAGTTCAAGAGTTGGAGTTATGAAGAGTAGAACCAACCCCTAGAAGGAGTCATGGTAAAGGGTGAAAAAGAGAATAAAGATCAAGGGCATGCAACAGCATTAGAGAAGAACAAGCATGGTTCGAGCAAGGTAAAAGGTCGAGTGTTTAATTTTGATGATGATGATTTTGAGGCTTTGAATGAAATTTATGAATATGATAAGCTAGTGTGGAGAATGACAGGTGAGAAAGGTGGAAGAAGAAGCAAACATAAGAAGAGAAAAGAAAGCAAATATAGGCAGATTGAGAAGGATAAAAGGAACAAAAACAAAGTTAGAATGTCTATGAATGAGGGATAAGAGATGAGCATCCAAAGGCAAGAGCGTGCAACAGATGTGCAGATACAAAAAGAGGATACAGATGTAGAACTGGAAAGAGGAATTGAGACAGCCGTAGAAGACCAAGAGCTTCCTAAGAAAGAGGGCACAAGAAGAAGATTGAATGAGAATGCAACAGGAAGTAAAACTATTTATATTGGAACAACAATGGTCCAAAGTGGAAAAGATAAACAAGGGAATGGTACAGATGTAGAACTGGAAAGAGGAATTAAGATAGCCGTAGAAGAACAAGAGCTTCTTGAGAAAGAGGGCACAAGAAGAAGATTGAATGAGAATGCAACATGAAGTAAAACTATTTATATTGGAACAACAATGGTCCAAAGTGGAGAAGATAAACAAGGGAATGGTACAGATGTAGAACTGGAAAGAGGAATTGAGACAACCGTAGAAGACCAAGAGCTTCCTGAGAAAGAGGGCACAAGAAGAAGATTGAATGAGAATGCAATAGGAAGTAAAACTATTTATATTGGAACAGCAATGGTCCAAAGTGGAGAAGATAAACAAGGGAATGGAGAGGAAGACATTGTAGAAAAGAACATGGGAAAAGAAGCAGTAGTCAATGGCAAAGAAGATGATTTATGGGCAAAGTATGCAGCAATCGAAGAGGAGTGGAATGGCAAGCTTGGAGGTGTACAACAAGTGGAGCAGTGACAAATGTGCAGATGGCAGTTGTGGCTGAAAATGAAGAAATTGTTGCAAACATTGAGGCAGATTTAGTAAAAAAATTGTGGGTTGGGGTGTGAATAATGAAGCCGATAATGATATAATGTTGCAGCAGTTGGCCTTAGATGAAGTTTGGATGGAAAAGGTGTTAGGTGAGGTGGTAGGAAGTGAAAATGTGATGATGTGTGTAGATGAGATAGGGGTTGTTACACAGATGCATGAAATGAGTAAACTAGAAGATGTGGAAATCTTTGTTTTCATTGTTGAAGACTGGGTGCGGAAGAATAGACGGAGAATGATGAATGGGGGAATTGTTTTCATGAGTGAAGAGTTGAATAATGGACCATAGTATTGGAGGAATATGGCAGCAGTACCAATAAGATGCTGGAAAAAGCGAAAGAAAACCAAAGTTGATTGTGGAATTACAGTATCATGTGCAGGAGCACATGCAATTCTTGTCTCCTAAGGAGTCTAGTGCAGGGGCATCGCTCTCCATCCAAATTTTGGTTTGAATTTTGTTTTAGTTTGGTCAATTTTGGGATTTTTGTAGTGTTTTGGTGGTTTGGGCATTTGGATGTGTTATGATGTAGCTTCCTGTCACAATGCATTTTATCTTCCTATCGCAAGCAGTAGATGTTGGACTTCTTGTCGCCTAAGTGGCAGGAACTCATTGCAACAAAGGGATGGTTGAATAATTGCCTATTACCTGCCAAACCCAACAATAAACGTGTCAGTTTGGCTGCCGATGGTGGTTCGATTGCTATTCTTGGGAGGTGTCGATTTGGTTGGTTAACTCGGTTGTTTTGGAGATGTTTTGGTTACAATCGGTTATGTACAGACCAAACCGTTATTCAATAGGGAGGTTCTTGTTTGAAAAAGCCATTCAAGTTAAGGATTGAGGAGACTGTTATTAAGGAGGCAACTAGAAGTCGAAAGGTCTAGAAGAAAGGAACTGCTAATGTGAAAGAAGCAGCAAATAAGGACTAAAAAAGCAGGTAAAAGATGAGGGAGAAGAGACTGTTGTGGAGGCCCAAAAGGAATGAGAGGGGACGAGTAAATTATAAGATAGAGAACAAATATGAGGGAGGAGTTTCGTAAGAGGCCGAAAGCGTAATGAGAGAGAGTTGAATGCAAATTAAGGGGGCTCGATAATGAAAAGAGGTTGAGAGGAATTAAGGTCGAAGACATTGAAGGAGGGCACGGCCAAGGTATAGAACGCAGCAGAGGGAAAGAATGATAGAGGGGCCGAAAATATGGAGGAACGATGATACAGGTCATAAAGGAGTCGATTGGAAAGATGGAGTGACCAATGTGGAATGAGGAAGATGGAAAGGTAAGAGGTGGCAGACTGGTGTGAACATAGAAAGAGGCTAATAATGTGAAGATATGAGGGGCCTTGGAAAAGAATGAAGAGCAATCGAATGAAGAAAGAAAGGCAGCGATAGAAAACGGAAGAATGAGTCAGATTAAATGAGAGATTGAAAGATTTAAGAGTCTACGGACCTAGACATTTAAAGAAAGAAGACAAAAATGGTGAGGAGGACAGAATGCGGAGTCGTGGGTAAAGAAGAGACTGTGGAAGTATAAGAAGGGGGTCGAGCAGTCTTGGGGAGAAGAGCATCGATCCTTGAAGGATCTAGTTCATTTGTAATCTGAAATGGATTCCCCTGCATGAATAAAGTTACTATTTTGTTGTGCGTATTTTATTGTTATCAATTGTGTTCTATCTCATTTCTATTACAATTAATGGTGAAGGCTTTGTTTTATATCTGTATGATTGATCTAATGGTGTAAGTTCCTATAGTTGTTTGGTCTTGATCATTTGACTGTGATAAAAGAACCACCTCATTGGTTCCAGATTATGAGAGTTTTGTAGATTTGTGCCATTAATTGACAAGCAAACTTGTTAAATCATGCAAAAAGGACTTTGATGCAACAAAAAAAAAATCCATAGGGATGGATACAACAAGCAATAAGTGTTGTTTTCACTAAGAATTTTTCTAAATTGCCAAGGCAAAATTTCATCATACTATGAGTGTGTCATTACTTCTTTCTATTGCATGGAAGATTCTATTAGCATTGCTTCTCTTTGCAAAGATTTATCAGCGTTATTTCTCATCACCAATCCACTCGCATATGTCCCCATAAAAACAATCAATGTTTAAAAAAAAAAAATGGGGAAGGGACATGAAAATTGTGAATATTTTTTTGGATAGCTAGAGAGACCTTTTGAACCTCAAGAAATGGAATAGATAACAAGAGCCTAATAGCATAAAACAAATATTAATTGTTTATTTATACAAGAAATAATGTCTTTCAATATTTAACCCTAGAAGTGACACTAAGCAAAAGAATAAATTTTTGGTTAGTACTTGAATCAATTAGATTGAATATCCACCAATATTTAGAAACCTAGTGTGGCAAAGGAAATTATGATATCCCAAGTGCAATAGTTATAATAATGTTCAAGCATGATCTACATGTGAGCCCACACAACAACCTCAATTGTCTATGTAGCTCCTCGCATAATGCATCATACACACAACACTAAAAACTATGTCATACACCCACATATGGCTCCATACATCATGCACCACTTGCATAGCATCAGGAACCATGTAGTGCATCAATATACAACTCTTCGCTTTATACACCACTTATGCAACACTTGGAACCATGTCGTGCAACAAAAATGGCATCGCAAGTCTTGTCCAACCCTTTGCATCATGCATCATTCGCTCATCATTAAGGATCATGGCACATAGCTTTGCTACCAACTCTATTGGAATTCCATGCCATATTTACACCTGCATGCAACTCATAACTTAATACAAAATATCGCACATCTTAAAACTCCATGCAACAATCCAACACACCTTCTTGAGTCATTTTGTTACACACCACCTATCAACACAACGTGCAACCATAAAGTTAACCATCAAGCAATAAATTATCACAAATGGAAGCCCAACCATTTTAACTTCCATAATGGCCTTTGTCTTCATGAACATGTAACCTATAAATATATGTTTGTAATATAAATAGATAGGCAAACAAAAGTAAAATAGGATAGGCAGAAGTAAATACACAACCCTACATCTCCCTTTACAATATTCCATGTACAAAATATGCAGATTAATAAATCAATTTGTTTGAGTTCTTGTATTCTTCTTCATCTAGACCTTTGTCTTCATATTGCTTCCACACATACGATACATCTAGGTCCTCATCTAGAGTATTGTCCCTCAGACCATCTAGGATCCAAATCATTGTTATCAAAGTGGTTCATCTTGCATGTCCTATTTAACCAAATTGGAGCATCTAACCCTTGGTGTCAAACCATAAGGCCCATTAAATTAGCTTCTAAGTTGTTTAAAATGAATTCTAATGATACAAGAGCAAGATGCAATCCACACGTTGATCAAAGACGAAATTGCAAAGGCTTTCTAAGAACAATGGACATCTTTTTTCAATCAATTCATTGAAGGCAATCCACACGTTGATCAAAGATGAAATTGCAATGGCTTTCTAAGAACAGTGAACATCTTTATTCAATCAATTCATTGAAGGCCTTAAACAAGTGGTTCCATCAGTGCAATCATTAAGTAAAGCTTTTGGAGGTTGATTTCCCTTAAATTCCAAGTGAATTTAGATATTCCTATGTTTAAAGGTAAAATAGATGCAAATGCAATAGATAACTAGTTAGATCAATTAGAGTCATATTTCTCTATGGATGACCTTTTCTAATGAAGAAAAGATCAAGATCGCACTTCTCAAAATCGCTATCCATCAAGAAGTGGCGGCAAGCCCACACTATGTAGGAGGAGAACTAGACAAAAGGAAGATTTAAGCCAACCAAAGAGTATCCTAGAAGCCTTAAAAGAAACAATTATATCTTGAAGATGTTTATGTTGAAAACTATATTCAATGACAACAAGTGCAAGGACGTGAAAAATCAATTTGCACCTACACAAATGCCTTCCAAGATCTCTATGCAAAATTTAGCACATTCAATTCAAAGTAGCATAGAGTTCTCAACTTTCATTGTAGACACCTAAAATATTCCCTAGTCATCCATCACCTAACCCTAATCATTGAATTCCATCACCTAGGCTTAATCACCTTCACCTAGCCCTAATTAACCAAATCCCCTTTTACCTAAGGTCCATTACTTAATTAAATAATCCCCTTTTTCCATCTCACCTCGCAATAAATAATTCCCATTTCTACCTATTTTTCATCTCACACATGGCTAAGATAATTAAATAATATTATTATTTAATTAAGCCTATGTTCCCTCAACACATTCCAAGAATAAAGGGGCGTATAAGAACACTTGTCCTTATGGTCCCATTATTCTCTCAAACCCATTCCAAGAATATAGCCCCACTAAATGCATGTCCCTTACTTCCCTCATGCTCACAACCACTTACTAAAATCTAACAACCTCCATCTCCACCCTCCATCCTCTCCTTGATCTTAGGGAAATCTTCTCAACCATTCTCCACCAAAATTCTATAAATTCAAGCACTATATCCTTCATTCTCATCAATCATCACTTATGCTAAGTACATGCTATCAAAAAAGGTATCTTCAAGCAAAGGAGCATCCACATTCCCACAATCAAGGAGCAAATAAATCACAATGGAGGCTTTTGGTAACATTTAAATTTGGTTTTGATGGTATTGCTTTGTTTGTACTCTCTTGCGAGCTCTATCTAGAGGCTTGTAGTTGTTTGAAACAGGGCTCGTATGTCTTGCATTAGTTTCCATTTTAGTTTTTAAATTATTGCTTACAATCACAACAATTTGCACCCATTCCTTCAAACCTAACTAAAGCTAGCCAAAGTCTAACACAATGAGAGAAGGCTATCACTAGACACCAATCAATGAGGAGCCAAAACTGAAGGGAAAATAGGACAAATCCCCAAATCCAAGAAAAAGCCTTCTTAAGACAAAAGCAAACTACCAAAGCCAAGTAACAAACACATATCCGACAACCACTTCAACAGAAAGTGCCATGCACAAAAGAACTTATTCACGCACATAAAAGCAAAAGGGTTCCCACAAGCCAGAAGTAGAGGACACGAACCTTAAAGTTGCCTATCTCAATGTAACAACTATGACAACCATGCTAGATGTTGATGCATAGTGTATTTTCCATTCACAAATGTGGGTGCGAGGCCAAACAATGGTCTTTTTGGTCAATGGCAATAGCATGAAGAATCTCACATTTGAAACCACCATCATGCACCAAGATTTGCAAACCATGCCTCATCTGCAACCTTGTAGTTTAGGATGTATCAATTCCTACAACACTAGAGGTATGCATGTCACACATCAATGCCTCTTATTGCATGTTATTCATCACTTTTGTGAGGAACTAGTATGTGACGACATGCCAATTGATTCCAATGACATATTCATTAGGCATACCTAATTGCATCATCATCATGTTTACATAGCCAATTCTCCAAGCATCACAATATCAATAAGTGGAATGACATCACATTCCTAAAATTATTCCATGGCTCCATCATGCCACACAATTTCCACATTGGATTGCAAAAGTATCTTTCAACACAAACAAGACAATTGTATCTTAGGAAAGCATAAATCATCTACATGTTACCACACAAGCCCACATGCCAACTCCGATCACCTACACAACCACAAACATAGCTCCTTGCATCACACACCATGCACGTAGAGCCAAGAACAATGTTGTACACCCGTGCGTAGCTCCCCACATTGTGTCACTTGCACAACATTAAGAACCATGAAGCACATCAACACACAACTACATGCCTTATGCACCACTTGCATGGCACTTGGAATCATGTTTTGCAACACAAAAGACATCATTCAAGTATTTTGCAACTATTTACATCATGAACCACTCACATAGTATTAAGGACCCTAAACCTTGCACACAAAATATGGTAAGAGATGGGCTCCATGCCCCATTAAAAATATTCAAAAACTAACAATCTTAAAAGTACATTATGATTAGCTTTTTTCGTTTGGGACATGAGCATTCCATGGGAGCGCCAAATTGTCCCCATCTATAAGACACTCGGGAGACATCCCACATAGACCATCCAAACATCCCCACATAGAGATGCTTTAAATCATGGAAGACATTTTTAGAAGACTAGCTATGCATTTTCGCACACTAGAAGTGTTTCCTGGCATCAAAAGCTTCATCTAGGGAAATATATACTCTGGAAATGTATTTCAAAAGAAAATCATGTTTCCATTGTCATTTATTTTGCTTCTGATGTGATTTCTTTGCTTTCTTTTGTTAATTATCAGAGTATACCCCAAGCTATTGTTTCCTGATCCTAGCCATCCTGTACCTAGAATTTCCAAGCCTCCAACTCCTGCCCTTGGTGTAACAACTGATGTAGGAGCATCCATGTCCACACATGATCCTGCTCGCCCAACAACAATGACAGCTTGATTTTGTTTTTCCTTCTAATTTGGTGTGTTTTCAGGTTGTCACTTGTCTTTTCAAGAATTGCTTCAAGTCTTATATCTTGAATCACAATGACATCAGGACCTCCATGTGTTATTATGCCAAGCTAGACTCTTCACAAATATCACACTCTGTTTTAGTTCCACTTAGGGAAGCATAACGTACTTACCATTCTTCAATATCTTGTGGAAGTTATCACAATCACCAAAATGAAAGTTGTTTGCAATTTAGCCATATGGTGCATTTCCCTTAATCAATTTGAATGTTGCTTCATATTCTCACACATTCATTCCATAATAAGAACAAAAGTTCATGCACTTGATAATCCGATGGGTTATGTATCCACAACTGTTGAGACATTTCAGGCTGTGATCAAACTGATTGCCTAGGCAAGTAAAATGATGAAGGATTTGGCTCATATATGGTGCCCTCCAATTTATCAAAGACTTGTTAGTGCTGATAAAAGAGTGTGACATGGCAGAAAGGTGTTAAGAAATTAAGTTGATTGTCACACCTCCATTGCCACTCCTTTCAAAAGTTGTTGCTACAGACATCAAGCAGAATTTACTTTTGCAAATGGAAAAGATACTGTAGAGTCATGGCTGATAAGCATTCCATTCTGAGCAGCAACTTTTCTGACAGGTAATTATTTCCTAGCTGGGGGTATATATTAATACCTACTGATTAGACGGGCAATTCATAGGGTGCCATTCTTTTATGAGGTCATGGGGTATATTTGTCTGCAGTGATAGTTGCTTAGGCCGGGCGCCAGTCATGCTATTCCCTGGCTGGCAGTTACAAATTTTAAAAGCTAACTGGCGCTTCCTGCAGTAACCGTTCCTTAATCAGCGGTTATGTTTTGACTGCTGACAGTTGTTCATCATTTTGATAGGTCGCAGTCTTTCTCCAAGGCTATTACACTTCATTTCCTAGCCTGGTCACACCTGCTAGAAATTGAAAGCTGCAGTTACAGACCTTAATATTCCTGCATGCTGGCGGCATAGAGGATATCATCAACAGTATTTTCCTGCAACCCTGATAGGCTTAACCATGTTTTTTATCATGAAACATGATTGACTTATGGCACCCTATTCTGGATTAAGCCTACTTTTAGGCTGGCTGCAACCTGTCCATATTTGGGAATGATTGTCCTATAAAGACAAACACATTAGTATGGGTAAAATGGCTAGGAGTGAACAGGAAAAACAATGACAGATCTTATTCCTTAGATGAGGGCTGAGAGATTAGAGGACATAAAATAAGGACATAGTATTTGTAAGGCTGTTGCAAAGGCCCATTGCCATGTAATGTGAGATTGAGTAGAATGTAACCCATCGCTTCATTGAAGCCCAGTTGATTGTTTGAGGTCAAGAAGAAGACTGTAAATCCCTGTTGCTGGACTGGATGCCTATGAGGCAAGTATGTTATATGAGGTTTAATTAATAAAGAAAAACTATTTGCTATTATTGTTTCCAAATGTATGTTTTTAACCCATGGCTGTGAGTGTGTACATTTTGGCTGCTAGGATTAGCTGCCCTTCATCAGGTGCCTGATCTCCGACTGCATCAACAACACAGATCAGACAATTCTTGAAAACACAATTGCTAAACTATAGCCTAAATAAACTATTGACAGCTGAACAATATTCACATAAGCAACCATGTATAATGTAAATAACAAAGACTCATTCAGAGGAGGTTATTGGTGCAAAAATACAAGATAAATATGTTATTAGGTTATCGGATGCCAGATGTCTATGTCGGCAAACCTGTGAATATATCCAAAGAAATTTCAAGGACGGCAGGTGATTTGTTAAAGACCTCAACTGGATCTTTTCATTAAGAACCCATAAATGGGTATCTTATTGAAAGCTTTAAATTGGTCTTTCATAAAAAAATATGTGTTCACAGGTATCAAGTTGTTTTCTACGCCATCTAGGTATGATCCCCAACTGCGGCACAGACTGCAGACTCCTATTTTGTTTGAATAAAACGCTTGTGGGAATTATTGCAAAATGACAGGAAAACACAATTATGGTAATTTTCTCAAGTCGGAGTAACAAAACACCCCTTGTCAAATTTTTTTTTATACATCAGCAAAAAGAATAGAAAATATGAGAAGCACAGAAAGTAACATACCTAGTCAGAGCAAGTTAATAAGAATTAAAAGCAGAACGACAGCAATGAAAGAATACTTAAGGGCGGCAATAGCAATAGCTAGAGATACAAAGAAGAGCTGCCAACATTTATGGGCAGTTGCCCAATCAAGCCCACAGCCAACATATTTTCCAGATCAGGGTCCAGCAAATCAGTCAGGGCAATCCTCAATGGCTCTATCTGCTCTAAATCCCCACCATTCCCTGATGCAAAAGAGTCCCAAAATGTGTTTTTTATCTGTCCTCTTTACTTTGTGCTCGTGTTTCCTGTCCCATTCTTAGTTTAGACCAGAACCCATTTCCCTCCTAGGATTAGAAGTGGTCTTGTTAGCTCCTTGCTGTTTTCCTGCATTTTCTCCATTGTTGTTGGTTTTTTCTACAACCACCAAACATGGTCTCTGCTTCCTGCTTCTACAGGTAGTTAATGCTTGAACATTGGTGTTAATGGTTAGAGCTTAACCGTGAGGATGACCTCCACTTCTATTAAAGACTTTTTCTGATGATGAAAAGATCAAGATCACACTTCTCAAAATCGCTATCCATCAACAAGTGGTGGCAAGTCCATGCTATGTGGGAAGAGAATTAGACAAAAGGAAGATATAAGCCAACCTAGGAGCATCCTAGAAGCCTTAAAAGAATGAATTATATCTTGAAAATGTTTATGTAACATTATGTTGAACACTATATTGAATGGCAACAAGTGCAAGGACATGACCAATCAATATGCACCTACACCAGTGCCTTCAAAGATCTCTATGCAAAATTTGGCACATTCAATTCAGAGTAGCATAGAGTCCTCAACTATCACAACAACCTACACCCATTCATTCAGTCCAAATTAAAGAGAGAAGGCTATCACTACACAACAGTCGTTGAGGAGTCAAAACTGAAGGGCAAATAGGACAAATCCCCTACACCAAAGAATAAGCCTTCTTAAGACAAAGGCAAACTATCCAAGACAGGTAACAAACACATATCCAGCAGCCACTCCAACACAAAGTGCCATGCACAGAAGAACTTGTTCACACACACAAAAGCAAAGGGTTCCCACAAGCCAGAAGTAGAGGACATGAACCCTAAAGTTGCCTATCTCAATGTAACAACTGACAACCATGCTAGATGTTGATGTAGAGTGCTTATTCCATTCAGAAATGTGGGTGCAAGGCCAACCGTTGGTTTTTTTGGTCAATGGCAATTGCATGAAGAGTCTCACATTTGAAACCACCATCAAGTACCAAGACTTGCAAACCATGCCTAATCTTGTTAATGTCAACATACAGTGTCGAAATTACTTCCAGCGATATTCTTGTCATGAATAAATTAAATGATAGCTTAAATGCTATTTAATTTATATGAGATATTTTGAAGAGGCACAAATATTTATAAGGTGCTAATTATATGTTATGAAGAGGCACCGTTTTGTTTTAAAGAAAAGATACGAGTTCTTATTGGAGGTCGACCCTCTTCCATTGGATGCGATTCTTATTGGAAGCCGACCTTGGAATTAAATGAAAGGATGCGTCTCTCTCTCTCCCCTCATGTATATATATTCATTAAGTTCGCTCCATTCATAATCAAGCAAGTTCAAATAATTATTTATGCAAGTGCAAATTCTTCAAAGAGCAGGTTGCGAATTCTTCAAGGGCAGAGTTGGATATTGAGAGGTGCAGATTATTATCTGCTACTGCATCTTGTGTAGGTGCTGAAGGTTGGCCTTGTTATTGGCCTCATTGTAAAGAGAATTGTTGCCTCTATTTATATATATAAGAGAGATCTTTGTTGCTGGGTTTTTCTCCCTCAAGAGGAGGGTTTTCCCAGGGTATCTGCTGTGTTATTGTGTCTGATTTTGAATTAAGTTTCTGTGCATTAATCTGTTCATTAAAATTTACAATCTGCAACCTTATAGTTTAGGATGGATTAATTCCTACAACACTGGAGGTATGCATGTCATAAATCAATGCCTCTTATTGTATGTTACAACACATAGCTCCTTACATCATGCACCATGCACGTAAAGTCAAGAACCCTGTCACACACCCGTGTGTAGCTCCCCGCATTGTGTCACTTGCACAACATTAAGAACCATGCGGCACATAAACACACAGCTACAAGGTTCATTCACCACTCACGTGGCACATGGAATCATATTGTCCAAAACAAAAACATCATTCAAATGTTTTGCAATTATTTACATCATGCACCACTTACATAGTATTAAGGATCATGTCACACAGCTTTGCCAACAACTTTGTCTAACTTTTGTGCAACATTTCCACCTACATGTGTTAGCGCACACAAGGTAGGCAGTCCAAAACTCAATGTAGAACATCACACAACATCTTAGAACTCTGACCAACAATCCAACACACCTTTTGGAGTCATTTCATGACACACTACCTATCAGCACAATATGCAACAAGAATGTTCACCATCGGGAGATGAAGTGTCATAGATGGAAGCCCAATCATTTCAATTTGCATAAAGGCTTCCATCTTCACAAACATAGAACCTATAAACGTGCATCGGTAATATATACAATAGGCAGACATAAACAAAATGGATAGATAGGAGTAAATAGAGTCATACATCTTCCTTGAGAGTATTCCAAATATAGAATGCACAAATTAATAAAACAATTTGTTACATTTATCGTATTCTTCTATGTCTAGACTTATGTCTCTATATTGCTTTCACACACATAAAACACATCTAGGTCCTCACAAAGCATTGTCCCCTGGTCCACTTGGAATCTAGATCAAAGAGTTTGCAAAAATTACCCCAAGAAAAAATTATTCAACTTATTAAACCAAGTCCAAAAGCAGTTAGAAACTAATTCCATATGACCATAATATTCCCCATTTTAACTCTACTTATCTTGGGAATTTAAAACTCTATTAGACCAAGTTAGTTTGTTATGTTATTCAGAATTCTAACAGTTTAACCTACTTTAATATCTCGCACTCAAATACAATCCTTAGACAGACACTAAATCCTGCACAAAATATGAGTAGAGATGAGCTCCATGCCCCATTAAAAATATTCAAAAATAAAATCTCAAGTATATCGTGATTAGTTTTTTTTTGTTTGGCACATGGGCAATCCATGGGAGCGTCAGATTGTCCCCATCTGTAAGACACTTGGGAAACATCCCACCAAGACCATCCAAACATCGCCACATAGAGAATGCTTTAAATGATCTAAGCCATTTTTAGAAGACTGGCTATGCATTTTCACACACTGAAAGTGTTTCCAGGCATCAAAATCCTGTTTCCATTGTCATTTATTTTTCTTTGCTTTCTTTGTTTCTTATCAGAGTATACCCCAAGCTATTGTTTCCTGATGCTAGCCATCCTGTACCTGGAATTTCCAAGTCTCCAACTCCTACCCTCGGTGTAACAATTGATGCAAGAGCATCCAGGTCCATATGTGATCCTGCTCGCCCAAAAACAATGACAGTTTGATTTTGGTTTTCACTCTAATTTTGTTTGTTTTCAGGTTGTCACTTGTCTTTTCAAGAATTGATTCAGATCTTATATCTTGAGTCACAGTGACATCAGGACCTCCATGTGCTATTATGCCAAGCTAGACTCTTCAACAAATATCACACTCTGTTTTAGTTCCACTTAGGCAAGGATAATGTACCTACCACTCTTCAATATCTTGTGAAAGTTATCACAACCACCAAAATGAAAGTTGTTTGCAATTGCCATGTGGTGCATCTCCATTCATCATTTGAAAGTTGCTTCATACTCTCACACACTCATTCCATAAGAAGAACAATAGTTCATGCACTTGATAATCCGATGGGTTATGTATCCACAACTGTTGAAGACATTTCATGCTGTGATCAAACTGATTGACTAGGCAAGTAACATGATGTGCTAATAAAAGAGAATGTGACTTGGCAGAAAGGTGTCTTCAGAAATTAAGTCGACTGTCCTACCTCCATTGCCACTCATTTTGAAGATTGTTGCTACAGACATCAAGCAGAATTTACTAATGCAAATGGAAAAGATATTGCAGAGTCATGGCTGATAAGTATTCCATTCTGAGCAGCAGTTTCCTGACAGACAATTATTTCATTCCTGCATGCCGATGACAGTTTCATAGCTGGGCCTAAGTATTAATGCCTACTGATTGGACAGGCAATTCATAGGGCACCATTCCTTTTATGAGGTCATGGAGTATATTTGTCTGCAATGATTTGCTTAGGCTGGGTGCCAGTCATGCTATTCCCTGGCTAGCAGTTTCAAACTTTAAAAGCTAACTGACGCTTCCTGCAATGATAGTTCCTTGCTAACGGCAGTTATGTTTTGACTGCCGACAGTTGTTCATTATTTTGCTAGGTTGCGGTCGTTCTCACAGGCTGTTACACTTCATTTCCTAGTCTGGTCACAGCTGCTAGAAATTTAATGCTGCAGTTACAGACCTTAATATTTCCTGCATGCTGGCTGCTTAAAGGAGATCATCAACAGTATTTTCCTGGACCCTGACAGGCTTAACTATTTTGGATCATGAAACATGATTGACTTATGACACCCTATTCTGGATTAAGCTTATTTTTAGGCTGGCTGCAACCTGTCCATATTTGGGACTGATTTTCCTATAAAAGCAAACACGTAAGTAAAATAGCTAGGAGTGAACCGGAAAAATAATGATAGATCTCAGTCCTTAGCTGAGGGCTGATAGATTAGAGGACGTGAAAGAAGGACATAGTATTTGTAAGGCTGTCGTAAAGGCCTATTGCCATGCAATGTGAGATTGAGTAGATTGTAACCCATGGCTTTATTTAAGCCCGGTTGATTGTTTGAGGACAAGAAGAAGACTGTAAATCCCTGTTGCTGGACTGGATGCCTATGAGGCAAGTATGTTATCTGAGATTTAATTAGTAAAGAAAACTGTTTGCTATAATGTATGTTTTAACCCATGGCTGTGATTGTGTGTGCGTTTTGGCTGCTAGGATTAGCCGCCCTTCATCAGGTGCCTGATCTCCGACTTCATCAAGAACACAGATCGGACCGTGCTTGAATAACACAGATGTTAAACTATAGCCTAAATAAACTATTGACAGCTGAACAATATTCACACAAGCGTCTATGTATAATGCAGATCTCAAAGACTCATTCAGAGGAGGTTATCGGCGCAAAAATACAAGATAAGTTTCAACAACATAGTATAAAACGAATGATCCCATGCCTCAATACTTTATTATTTGTGATATAATTATCTGTTTCATTCTCCCGGATGCCAGATGTCTATGTCTTCGGCAAACCTGTGAATACATCCGAAGAAATTTCAAGCAAAGCGTGTGATTTGTTAAAGACCTCAACTGGATGTTTTCATTTAGAACCCATAAATGGGTATCTTATTGAAAACTTTAAATTGATCTTTCGTTAGAAACATGTGTTCACAGGTATCGAGTTGTTTCCTACGCCCTCTAGCTATGATCCCCAACTGCAGCACAGACTCCAGACTCCTTTTTTGTTTGAATAAAAGGCCGTTGGAATTATTGCAAAATGACAGGAAAACACAATTACAGTAATTTTCTCGAGTCGGAGTAACAAAAAAACCCTTATCAAATATTTTTTTATACATCAGCAAAGAGAATAGAAAATATGAGAAGCACATAAAGAAACATACCTAGTCAGAGCAAGGTAACAAGAATGAAAAGCAGAACGGCAGCAATGAAAGAATACTTAAGGGCGGCAACAGCAATTGCCAGAGATACAAAGAAGAGCTGCCAACATATTTGGGCAGTTGCCCAAGCAAGAAGCCCAATCAAGCCCACAGCCAACATATTTTCGGGATTAGGGTCCAGCAAATCAGTAAGGCCAATCTTCAATGGCTCTATCTGCCATAAATCCCCTCCATTCCCTGATGCAAAAGAGTCCCAAAATGTATTTTTTTTATCTTTGTCCTCTTTACTTTGTGCTGGTGTTTCCTGACCCATTATTAGTTTAGACCAGAACCCATTTTCCCTCCTAGGATTAGAAGTGGTCTTGTTAGCTCCTTGCTGTTTTCCTGCATTTTCTCCATTGTTGTTGGTTTTTTCTGCAACCACCAAACACGGTCTCTGCTTCCTGCTTCTGAAGGTAGTTAATGCTTGAACGTTGGTGTTAACGGCTAGAGCTTCTAATGAATTGGTGTGCTTCAGAGTGTGAAAGTGAAGCAGGGACCCCATGCCCTGCAGATTGGTTTGGAGGGGTTTCTATGGAGCAGGGGATCCTATGAACCCCAAACAAAACAAAAACACAAAACGAAACTAAACACTGTTAATAACATAAAATATAATAATAAAATAATTTTAAATAATTTAAACAGTATTTTTCATATGATGGGACAAAAAAAATTACTAACTGTAGGGACTCCCATTTAACGGAAAACATTTTTATAGAATAGTATAAATATCTTAACTATATATTTAATAAAATGTTTTTAAATATTTATTTTATTTTTTATTTTATTTAATATATTTAAAAGTTATTTTAAAATCATTTTATTTAGTTAAAAAAATTTACTTTATCTTTATTTGAAGAAATATTTTTATTTTAAGAATATATCTCATAAAATGTTTTAAGATATCAATTTGAGTTATTTGATTTTATTTTTAAAAAATTATATTATTTATTTTATTTTATTTGAAGAGATATATTTACTTTTTATTTAATATATTTAAGAGTTATTTTTGGATGTGTTCAATTCTTTAATATTTTTGGTTAACATGTTCGAGTCATTACACTTCATTCATTTTGTCGCTATAATTATGTCTTTGGAGGTAATGATATAAAAAATAACCATCCAAGATTAGACAAGAATTTAAAATGAAGTAAAGAAAATTGGAGGGTTCTTTCCCCATAAATTTTGGAGATTGAATTTTGGTGGGGTTCTTATAACTCTTGCTCTATGGGTAGGTATAGTTATTCAACACTCTTCAAGTAGTTTTCAAGTGAGAATCATTTTTGGTTAGATAACCAATAACGATGCGGAATTGGAGGTGACAATTGTAGGGCTTGCCTTGTTAAAGGCAAAAAGTTATAAGAAGTCATTAAAGATTGTTCGAGCTTTACAAGAAGTGTGTTGTTTGAATTGAAAAGTTGGTAGATTATTAGAAGTGATTATCCTTTGTAAGGATTTTGAGTCCATTTCCTTTATCCACTACTATGAATATAGATCAATGGTAGATAGGCTTATTAAGAAAGGAGTCAACTTAGTTCCTTCTATGACCCTTGTTAGCTCTAAGGTGATGGAGTGGGATGGTTTGGAGTAAACCATTAAACAAGAGAAGCCACCATGATAATGATTTTTTGAAATCTTTCGTACTCCTAAATTCCTTTTATGTCCCTTGTTAGCTTTGAGGCAATGAACTAGGATGGTTTGGAAGAAACCATGAAACAAGAGAAGCCACCATGATCGTGATTTTTTGAACCTTTTGTACTCTTTATCATTTGCTTTCCTTAATGTGAGTATTAGCATTATTTGTCTTGTTCGAACCTAGCCCGATAACATTGATATTGATTTAATAGGTGGCAAGTTTAATGAGGTGCCATGCTTTGTTATTAATGGTGTGTCCTTGGTGTTGTCACTATAGATGGTTAGATGGATTTCTTTGGTTATTTTTGTTTTGGTTTTGGTTGTTTGTGAAGTGGTGGGGTTTAGAGTATGGAGTGTTTTATGTTTGTTACAAGTGTCATGGTTTATTTAGCTTTTATGGCTCATTGCAAGTTGGTCAATGGAAATAGAGACCCCTTCTAGCAAGGTTGAGTTTCCAACCACCAATTGTGAAAGATCTTCTACTATCCAAATTTCATACTTTTTTATTTGGTTAAGATAATTTTGGGCAAAGAGGGTTTTGCAAGTAATAGTTTTTGTGCTTCTATGCAACTATTCTAGCGAACTTTTATGATAAGCTCAAACAAGTAGTTTATTTTAAGAAGACAAGAATCTTTGGAGCCTCTACTCCTCTTTCCTAAGAATGTGACATTATCAAAGGAGGATTTAGAAGATGTTATCGAGGAAGTAGGTGTAGGGGAAGGTTTGAAGGTCTCAATGGGTGTTAATTTGGACATGGGTTGAATTAACTACAATCAAGACAAAGCTTCATGAGATTAATAGTGACATTGAAACTTTAAAAATGTTTTATTATGGTTTGCACTCCATTGTTAAGCTTTTGTAGCTCTCACAACAAGGGCATATTGGAGGTAACAAGTTCTTATTCCTTGCCTCATATTTTTGGTGGTAAGTTACAAGGGCCACCAAAATTTCTTCAAAGTTATTTATAAAATTAAATATAAGGGTTTAGGGCAACTTTCAAGGAGTGGTGATATTAAACCTAAGTCTATGTTTATGGTAGTTAAGGTTTGGAATGGTCATTTCTTTGACAAGGATGATGAGAACAAAAAAATGAAGCTAGTGTAGAGTGTTGGGGTGTCTCAGGGTTTGCTTAGTTTGGTTATTACCTAATGAGTTTTTGTATAGTAATGTTTTACTCTTGGTTGGCTCTCTATTGAAGTTTTATGTTGGTGTGGGATTGTTGCACCCACACATGGGTTGTTTGTGCATGTCACTTGTTAGTATATTGTGTAGTTTCGTTATCTTAGCTAGTTTCATGGGTTGGAGCTCATATAGATGCCCACTACTATTATCTTAAAAAATTAGCAAAGTGTTATACCTTGCAAAACCACCCCATTTTATTTTGGAAGAAAATGGGTCCACCTTGTTTTTGTTTTGTCGTTGGTTGTTGTTTGGGTCTTAGGAGTTGTTTGTTTTACTCCTAAGTCTTTTCTTTCTTTCCTCTGTCGAAAGCAGAGCCGGAACCAAAGTTGGACAATGAACTTTTCCAAAGTTTTTGGTTCGGGTTCTGTTATGACTCTAGGTTTGCCTTCCTTATTCTTTTTTGTTGTTTGTTGACGTGCTTGGTGCTCTTGGGTTTTTTCTTCCTTTGAGTTGTTTGTCGTTTTCCTTGCATTTTTTTTTGCCCAAGCGGAAGCGGAACCGGGATTGAAACCTAACTTGGAACTTTCTAAACAATTCCATATTTTGTTCCCGTTCTGATTTCGACTCCACTCATTTGCTTTATCTTGTTGTTGTCGTGTTGTTTGGGCTAGGTCTGGTTTTCATTTTGTTCCTGCTTCCCCTCGTGTTTTCTCGTCTTTGTTTCAATTTTTGTTTCTTGTTCGGGAGTAGAACCGAAATCAGATATGAACTTTGAAATTTGTGAAAGTCCCAAATCTAGTTTTGATTTTGTTTTCGCCCCCGTTTCTTTTCTTTGTCGTTATCTTTGTTGCGAGACCAGGATCAGGTTTGGAGTTCGATAAGGAACTTGTCAAAGCTTTCTTGTTTGGTTCTGGACCCGGTTCCGCATCCACCCTGCTTTAGGTGTTCATGAGACCTAACTATCTATTCACGTTGTTTTCTCTACCTTCGACTTACCGTATTAATGGCATTAATTGTAGCCTCTTCGCACGCACGAATTGGTTTTAAATTCATAATCATGTTTAACTGGCTCATTATCTTTGTTATTCGAGATGTTTAAGCACGCTAGAGCAAGAATAACTTCGAGAGGATCAATTTGATTGCGAAGGCAAGTTGCGAAGAAAATATTGGTTGAATTTCGGTCATTTCTTGCAAGCGTTTTAATGTAGGTTTCTTTTCTCTTTTGTTTCTCACTCATTTTCTTTGTCATGTGTTGTGTTTTTGTGCATTCGCAAAAATCTTTATTTCTGTGAATTCTCCCTTGTTGCTTGATCCTCTTTCTCTGTTTGTTTCTTTTGTCTTTTCCTTTCTTTCCCGTTCTGTTTTTGTTTGTTTTTCATTTGCCATTTTTCTTTGTTTTGTTGTCGCTTTCGTGACGAGTGCATTTTATTGTGCCTTAGTTCTTCACTAGGTTTTTCAATTACAGGAGTTTTCGCCATTTGAGTGTGTTAAAATTTGTGTGGAAATCCCTCTGATCTTGATTCCGTGTCGACTCTATGTTTTCCAAGTTGGGTTTTTATGATTCCCTAATGTTTGGAGTCGACATGTCGAGCAAGCTAGGGTTTGCTCGATAACCTTTACAAAATATCCTATCCTAGGGTTAAATGTCAATTTTTATGTGGTCAAGGATGGGGTTAGGCCCTTTGTTTGGATTTCCTCATACGGCCATGTGACCCAGGTCTTTAAAAATGCATATGACTGTGTCTTTGAAAAATACGCTTCGTTTTGCATATTGAATTGGTGGGAGCAAACTCAAGAATGAAATTGTCTCGAGGTTTCTTTCTTTAGGACTAGTGCCTAAAATGACTTTGATTCCAGTCATTGCGGTGTTTTGTCTTTATATACTTGTCCTTGAGCCTTCACGCTTGACCTTAGGTGGAATCGAAGTTGGAATGGATATTGAGCTTGGGACTAACAATTAGTTTCTGGTTCGATTTCCATTCTAGTCATGGTTTTGATTTTGTCCTGGTCCCGATCTTGTTTTGGTTCTGACCCCACCATATGTTAAAATGTGTTTCCTATTTTTTATCCTTCTATGGTTCCTTTTTCGATGAAAGCAAGATTTGACTAAGTATAAATGTTATCTTGGGAAGGTAGGGAATGGTATTATATGATTAACTAACTTTGATGTTTATGTTCATCTAATACAGGAGTTTCCTGCAGGAATCAATAAATGTTTGGGGCATTAGATGAGGCTTCTCAAAGGAGCCAACCAGGTGAAACTTCAAGGCAAGGAGTTAGGCCTAAAAAGATCAAAGTAGAGCAGCTCCCTTACACCTTAAGGTATAAGCATGGGGATGCCACTCTAACTGCCAGTAAAGTTGACTCGGATGGGCAGACATCACAGACACCAACCTTGGCCCTTTTAACTTTGAGGAACTAGTTGATAAAACCTTTAATGAGGATGTTACACCAAGGGCCAAGAGGATTGCTCAATTAGGATTGGCACATGTTTCCCTTTTCCCTTTATTCGTTCAATGTCCAGAACTGATTTTGGCAGCCGATGGGGCTTACAATCCCGCTACTCGGCAGTGTATGGATTCCCAAGGGAATGTGATTATTGATTTAACATCCCAAATGTTTAGATTTATGTTTGATGTATGTATTCCACAGAGCCCTAGACAATTGAATGAGGCTAAAGCATTGAAATTTTACAACGAAAATAAGGAAAACAATAGATCCTACATGAAAAAGCATTAGATGAGGGTGGAGAAGAAGTCTCTAACCAAACTTCCTGACCAGCCTAGAAGGGAAGATTTTAACAAAGAGATTGGAGACATCATTATGATGCTTGCTAGGGTGTTTGGGAAAAGAGAGTCTTCACAATTCAAGGAGTGGATGTTCCCATTCATCCAAACTATTTTAGATGGCAGAAAATAGTTTGACTGGCCGGTGATATTTTCAAAAAGCATTCAAAATCAAATGTTAAGAGTGAGGGAAACCAAGAGTTTCTTTATGACCTCTTATGTGGTCTATTCAGCTGCCTGAATGGGGATCTTTCTAAGATTTAATACAGTTGGTATATTGGGAGAGGCCCAGGGATAGAGGAAGGTATGGGAACACTATAATCAGCTCACCTTATAGGCATCAGAGTCACATTATAGGAGAGTTAATGATGCATTTCTTTATGTCATCATTAACATGCTTACTGGTGATGTTGGATATAGGCTTAGTAGGGAGGCAATGGCCTTTATCAATGAGTGGGGACATTGGTTTATCTAGTACCCCACATTCACATACGTCAGATTAGCAAGCTTTGATGGTCATCCCAATTTGCTTCCTAGATGTTGCGGTGATAGGGTTATTTTGATGGAATTTATATATCAAGCTTTGGCTGTTAACTAAAAATTTGGCACCAAACACAAGACTAGTTGCCATAAGTTTCCAATGAAGTTGGGAGAGTTTAATTGTCCACACATTGTGCCAAAAAAGGTTGTTTGTGATGAATTAGCTCACTTAAGGTTGGGTTTATACACTACTAGGAAGTACTATGATCCCAGACACAAGATGCAGGCTCTGTTGCCCAGTCTCTTTGACAAGCATTTCAAATTGTTGGAAGATTTTTGGATGGACTTGCAAGATGAATATGATTTGAGGAAAATAAATTATGAGAGATTTCCTATCCCACTCATGGTTGAGTATGGGATAAAAGAGGATATTCCAGAGACATTATTTGATGATGGGGTAACCTTGGATCCCCAATATGATTCAGATAATGTAGGTACTAAAAATCTTGATCCAATAGATTGGAATGCTAAGGAATTAATTGACATAAAGCAGATTGCCAGACCATTCTTCTACAAAAGTGTGCACCGGGTCAGTTTGAGGGTTAACCAGCCAGAAACTCAAGGATCTAAGAAGAGAAAGGTTGTTGGGACTACCTAGTATAAAAGAACAAAGAGAAGGATGCCTCCAAAGGAGCCATTGGAATTTCTTCCTCCTAATTTAGGGGAGGAGGCTGTTGCCCAAGATCCTCCTGATATTCCAGAAGGAGAGGCCATTATGGAGGTTGGTGCTTCCACATCTGTTGTAGGAGAGGTTTCCACTCAACCTCTTGTCACACAACAACTAAGTCACAAATCACCAAAGGGAACTCTCTTCAAGGAATCTAAGGCTTTCAAGAAATCAAATCTGAAATTGAAATACATGATATTTCCACTGATTCTGAGAAGACTCCATCTGATAAAGGGGTTCATATAGTAGCATCTCTTGATGTAATAGATGATGCAGGAACAAAGCATGTATTGACCGAGGAAGACCAATGGAAGCTCTTTAAAGATGCTAAAAGGGAAGTTAAGGCATTAGCTAAACAATAGGAAGAAGATGCTAAAGCACAATTTGTGTTATCAGCCAAGCAACAAGAATTGGAGGCTCAAGTTAAGGCTGATGAATTGGCTCAGTAGCAGCAACAAAAGGAGCAGGAGCTCAAGATGAAGGAAGAAGATAAATTGATTTTGCAACAGGAAATTCATGATCTTGAGGAAGAGAAAGTTGCTCAAAGAAGGGAAAAGGAAGCTCTTGAGGCCAAATTCAAAGCACAAGAAGAGGATCATAAGAAGATGGAAGAACATGAACGTATGGAAAGAGAGAAAGAGGTTGTTGAGATTGCTGAATATGAGAAGAAATCCAAGGAGGCATAGGACTATCTATGTTGAAGAGTTGAAGAAGCAACGAGATCAAATGTTAGAGGAAAGGAGGTTGGAAGAGGAACGTCTAAAGAATGAGTTGGAAGCAAAGAAGTTGCAAGAACATAAGGATAAGGAAGAGGTCGAGAAGCTTGTGCAAGAAGAGGCACAAAAATAACAACATAATATGCAAGAGGTTGACTCTCAGACTGAAAGTACTATAATGCAACCTCTATCTTCTAGTATTGTTGCTTCCTCTTTAGTATAGATAGCTACTACTCCTACAACTCCTACATGGTTAAAGCTTGACTTGGAGAAGAAGCAAATAGTTCAGCCTCATCCTCTTAATTGGGATGAAATGATGAAAGAGATTGAGAAGGAGAGACCCAAGAAGAAGGCAAGGGTTTTTCACTCCACCAAGCTTACTGATATAGGGGAGATTATTGTTGAATGTGCAATACCAATGGTGGATAAGAACCGAGAGGATATGCAGATGATTGATTGTCAATTGGGTACAATGAATTTTGGAAGGCCTACAAGGAATTAGCAAATGAACTTAATAAATATTGTGGCTTCCTCTACCAAGTCCTAGATGATCAAGGATAACCAAAAGAAGGATGAGCTTAAGGCTCAGTTAGATCAATTGCATAGTTTTCTAAAAGATGTTTCAACTCCAATCTCTCAACAGGTTGTTGCTCCTGAATCGCTGATCCTATTAACAAAGAAGGAGGCTAATGATTTGGTTCAAATGAAGAGTAAGGTGGGAATGCTAGAGAGATGGTTGGATAAGCTCAATCAAGATGTTGATGATGTTCTTGTTGATGGTTTTAAGATTCATAAGGCAGCTCTTGAGTTGTTAGAGGATCTAGATCAACATACCAAAGATCTAGATAAGCAGGACGAGGAATATAGGCAATATATTAAAAGGCTTGAGGACATTAGCAAGGTATCTAAGTCAAATTTTCTTGAACATTCAATTCTTGAGGATGATAATGCAAATTTTGTTGAGAAAACTGTGAGTATTATAAATTATAAATTCAAGTCTATTCATTTGCATCAAGATGAAGTTCAAGAGATTTGTAAGGACTTGAATCAACAAATTAATGAATTGGAGGCAATTGTAGCTATTTTAATGAATCTAGATACCTCAGTTAAGGAAGGCCTTTCTTTAGATAAGATTAGGGAGAGATGGAGGGGTAGATTTGAAGAAATTATGCAAAAAAGAGATAATGAGAAGGATTTGTTATTAGATCAAGTTATGGATATGAAAGAAGAGGCAAAGGCTACCAAGAGAGAAGTGATCAAGTTAAAGGAGGTACAAAAGTTGGTTTCAGCCAAATTAAGGAGGATTAAATTTGAAAGTGATTGGTTGGATGGACCTAATTCGGGTACTCTTCAACAAGTGTTTGACAGTTGTGATGAGTACATCCTTGAGCATGCAATGCAGAAGTGGGTTGGCTCTCTTCACTGGACACAATGTTTCCTTCTCTCCTTTTATCCAGGACTTTAATGTGGGATCAACTCCAGTTCCCTTTCTCAGTTTCTCCTTTTCCTTTGGAAGTCAACATTTGTGCAACATTTTGTTCTAGCCTCCTAACTCAGGAGTTTAGCAGTTCCTGTTCCTTAATTTGTGGATCTAGATTCCAAATTAGGAGGAATTTGTGCATGCTTTACCTATATGTATTATTTGGTTCCATTTTGTAAAGGTCAACTAATTGAAAGAAGATCAACCCCCTGATGATAACGAATAGTGATTAGTTCTATGATTTCACTGTTGTTAGCAGAGATACTTTTAAGAAAGTTCAATTGAACTTAGATACAATTTTTATAGTTTTATACAAGTTTTATATTATCAAGTTTGGACCTACCTGATAAGGTTAATGATGCATGATCAATCTATATGCCAGTGATTTGTTGTGCCTAAATGTTTTCTATTTGATGAGAATCAATAGAGGAATTCAGATTCATGATTATCTCATTGAGTTATATGTGAATGAAGTTATTGTTATATCTATTTGATTTGTGTTTAATGATGAGTGAATGATATGTTTTGAAGTAAAGTTTAGTGAATGGTGATGGTATTGAATTAGCACTATGAATGTATGTAGTTGTATGGTCTATTTTGTGGATTTTATCTTGTTGTAGTTGTGGTTATGTGAATGGACACTCATTATTGATATGCATGTCTAGATATTAAGAAATTTCATTCATGTTCTTCTATTTTAAGGCTCTGATCTATCCTTTTATCTTTATTTAAACCCCCAAAATTTAGATTAGTTGATTTCATGCATTTTTGTTCCTTATTACCAACAAAGGTCCCTTGCATATTACAGTTATATTGACCATTGAGTGACATCAGCATAATTGAGAACCAATTACCAGGACCTTGGGAGTTAGATTACCATGTGTTGTCTTTCTTTTTTAGGAGAAATAGAATAGTAATATTTTGTTTAATGTTGTTGTGTTGTTTTGACCCTCAACAGATCTATCGCTAGAAGGAAGCCTGATGAACAAACTAGCTTGAATCAATCATTCTCACTAGATAGGTATGAGAGAGTTCTCAAATCTTTTCAAAATCCTGAATCATTGATTGAACTCCAAACCCTTGTCAAGTATATGCCTTAGGCTCATAGATTCTTGATTCCACCATTATCACCACCGCTCACCCCACTTGGGTTTCCACCAAATCCATCCATATCACCTCATAGGCCAAACTCACATGTTCCACAACCTGCTCAACCAATATCACCACCAAGACCCATGGCTTTCTTTGTTAATAACCCCTCACCACTAGGGACTATCGCTGGGGGAATACATGATCTTCCCAAGAACCCAGAGAGGTTTTGTCCTAAGTACATACATGGAGAATCAAGAAGTGTCAAAGAGCACATACGGGCATTTAAGGATGCCTATACTCGTGCTCAGGTGGCTCATCATGATGTTGTGTGCAGGTTGTTCCCCTATTCTTTGGGTGATATGGCATACAATTGGTACCTAAATTTACCTCAAGGGTCTATTCTAAGTTGGAAAGACTTGGAAAATGCCTTTATCAATCAGTTATGGGTCTATGTAGACCCTGCTATTCTCTACCACTAGTTTGCCACAATAAGAAAAGAGCATCATGAACCACTACCTTTATTCAATACAAGGTTCCAAAGAATGTATTGAATGTTGTAGGATCCTTACCTGGTTGCTAAGAACATTGCTATTTTGGTGTCCTTAAGGGCAGTGGATCCTTTGATTGGCCTGTTCTTGAAGAGGACATATCAACCAACCAAAATTGATTATTTGGATAAAGTATATCATCTGGCCATCCAGTTGCAACAAAAGGTAAGTTTGCAATCTGAGAGTCTAGGAGGAGTTTTTCCTCCTATAGGATACCAAATGCCCAATCCACCCCCTTTATTCAATACAGTCCCAGGGATGTCATATTCCCAATATGGACCTATGTCTGAATTCCAAGCTTCACCTCCCTTACCATTCTTCACCAATGGTCCCCAGGACTCCTCCCAGCAAACTCAAAATTACCAAAATCAAGCTGGAGGATCAAATTCTGTTAATTAGCCCTCTACAGTGAAGACTGTAGAAAGTGAGAAGACTCTACAACTGACCAATGAGATGGAGACTCTCAAAAAGACCCTATCTAAGATGTCTAATGATATGGCCCAACTTAGATAGAATCCCCCATTGAACCAAAACCAAGGTTTTCAGAATTAGGGAGGGTATTATAATCAGGGTGGTTACTCCAACCAAAACTCCAACCAGAACACCAATAGGAATTTCCAAAATAAAAAATCCTCTAACCAACACTATCAAAATTAGAATAGAGGATACAATCAAAGGTCTAACAACAATAGGCCATGGAATACTGGACCCAATAACGAAGGAGTTTCCCACAATTATCAAGCGGGAGATGAAAAGCCACACACTACTAATGTGGCAAACCTCAACCTTATGACCAATTGGTGTAGGCTACATGATATTATCGTCCATTCTGAGGTGAATTTCCTAGAGATGGAAATGATGGTTAAGATAGCCCAAGTTGATGCTCCATTTCAAGGTACGTCCAACAAGTCTAGTGGATCAATAGACACAACTATGGCCTATGATATCTTTGATGAAGGAACTTCATTTCCCAATTAGGAAGAGAATGAACCAATGGAAGATGTGTATGATTCCTAGGCCTTTCAAACCAAGGGAGGCCATTTCCTTATAAATCATAATAGAGGGCCATTCATGACCTCTGTCCATCTTAATAACATGGTCCCTTCAAACCAGAATGCAGATAATAACCCACCACCACTAAAGGGACCATCAGATTCTTAGAATAAAGGCATTCCACCTTTCTTTACAATGCATCAGGTGAGGAATGATTCAGAATTTGATTTCATTGTAGAGATGTAGAGGCAAAAGACTTCAATGTCATTCTTTGACATTATGAAGTGGTGCCCTGCTAAAAAAAAAAATTGTTGAAGGCCTCGGATGTAGCAGACAAGTGAAAAGGGAAAGGCAAGGCGACTCCAACAAATGAGATGAATGCAACCCTCTATAAAGGTAAGACTGGTACTCCACCTTTCCTTTTGAGTTTAAGAATTTTTGGGAAGAATTTGCACAATTATTTGCTAGATTCTAGGGTGTCTGGAAATGCCATGCCATTTTAAATTTGTAGGAAGTTAGGTATGAGTCCACTCTAGAAAAATAAAAAAGTTATTCAATTACAAAAAAAGAGTCAATGTGGTAGGAGAACTTAAGAATATTCACGTACAGGTTGGATCTGATCCAAGGATCCAAACTTACATGGATATCCAAGTTGTTGATATCCTAGAAACCTATGGTATGCTCTTAAGCAAAGATTTAATGAAGAGTATTGGGGGATATTTGTCTTTGGATGTCTCACACATGTGGCTCCCCTAGAAAGGGATTGCAACACATATCAGAATTGAGAGTGAACCTAGGCTTAAGCATATGATTACTGAATATGATACCCCCAATGAGGTAGCCTATTTTGAAACTGAGATGGGAGTTTACAAGCAGGAGGAAATCATGACTTTTCTATACTCCATTTTGATGACCCACCAATTCTAGAACAAAATGACCCAATGACTACAATTAACCAACAAGTCTTAATCAAAAAATTACAACAGGATAGGCTGGTGTTGGGAAAAGAGGCTGATATGTGGAGTTTGTTGCTTCCCAATTGGTGTAGGGTCCATTACCAGAATCATTTTGAGTTAACTTGTCAACCCTATGTAGATATCTTAAACCATGTCTCCCAGGTTGAAGAAACTTGTGAATATTCACCCCAAACCTCCACCAATAGATTTCCATTTGAAGCAAAAGATGCAACTATCCTTATGAGAGCCAATCTTTCTCAAAAAGAATCATCTTCTCAACTCGAGCATACTCAGGTTCTATGCTCTGAACTACAAAGAGAGACTGAGGAATCTCAGTCTTTTCCAATTACACCTACCTTGAAAACCCTTCCAATGCCCAAGGCATTGGTGAAAAATGTACTAAGTCATGATCTAACCCAAGAAGAGGTTTAGGAATCAGTTCCTGAATAGATTTTGAATCTAGGAGAACCTTTTGGTGAACCGTGCCCCCAATTACCTTTAAAACTTGATGATCGACACTAGTCTAAGCT
Source organism: Sequoia sempervirens (assembly GCA_007258455.2). Classification (NCBI taxonomy): domain Eukaryota; kingdom Viridiplantae; phylum Streptophyta; class Pinopsida; order Cupressales; family Cupressaceae; genus Sequoia; species Sequoia sempervirens. Next base: position 568,073,041 of record VDFB02058242.1, read on the forward strand.
ACCATGTGCTTCTAGCAAGCAAGTGCCCCTAAAGAAGAAAGAGGTTTTAGCTCCAAATCAATTATGGAGTCTGAAATTTGATGGCTCTAAGTCCAAATCAAGAAGTGGAGCAGGGATAGAATTAACTAACCCAAAAGGGAAGACTTACTTTGCTTCTTATTGGCTACAATTTGGTTGCACAAACAATGTCGAAGAGTATAAAGCACTTGTTCAAGGCCTAATGTTCGCCCATCAGAAGGTCACATCTCTCATGGTGATAGGGGATTCTAAAGTAATTATCAATTAGGTTCGCAGCCAATATACTTGTCATAACAAAAGATTGGTTGCTTACAGAAATAGAGTTTGGAATCTGATTGAGGATTTTGATGCTTTTGGAATCAATTTGATTCCTAGGGAACACAATCAAATTGCAGATGCCCTTGCAGTCACTGCTAGTACTTTGGAGCCTATGCAGGACTCCAAGTTGAAAATATTTTTAGTAGAACTTGTCTCAATCCCAGCAGTCCCAGATAATGTCTGAAATTTTTAGATTTTCGATGATGACCAACACATACTCAGCTTCTTAGCAAGTTTTGATGTCTTCGAAGGACAGATAATAGATGAATCAAAAAGAGATCATGGGGATTGGGATCCTGAGAGTTGTGACACTAAAGGGATAATGAATTTGAAAAGCAACAACATTCCTAAGGGGATGGTAGCTTTAGAAAGAATATTTGATTATGAACCTCGGGGTTGGGAGAGAGTACCAACAAAAAGTGATGGAGGGAAGTACAAATCTATTAATTTGGCTGATTCAGGTCTCAAAAGAAATGTTCTTATAGGAAATACCTACCCTAAGGAGATCATAAATGAAATAATTAAGGTGTTAAAAGAAGACATTGCAACAATCATTTGGAGTTATGAAGACCTAAAGACTTTTGACACCTCTGTAATTACACATACAATACCCCTGAAGCTAGAAGTGAAGCCCTTCTGTCAAAAGTAGTGCCCAATCAATGCTTTGATCAAGTCATTAATATAGAAAGAAGTGCAAAATCTTTTTTCAGCAAGAATGATCTTCCCAGTACGACACTTCACTTGGGTTGCCAATTTAGTTCCAATACATAAGAAAATTGGGGAGATCAGACTATGTGTTGACTTCAAGAACCTAAAAAAAGCCTCAGAGAAGGATAACTATCCACTTCCTTCTCTGGATGAGGTATTACAAACTGTCAATGAATCTCAGATGATGTCATTCTTGGATGGCTATTCTGGATATAACCAAGTGCTTGTCAGCCATGAGGACAGGATGAAGATTTCCTTCACTACTGAGTGGGGGACATTTTCCTATCGCAGAATGCCATTTGGACTTATCAATGCTAGAGCTACATTCCAACACGCCATGGACATAACATTCAAGGATATGATAGGTAAGTGTATCATAATCTATGTAGATGACTTAACTATTTTCTCTAAAAACAAGAAGGACCATGCTGTTGATTTAGCAAAAGTCCTTAAGAAATGTATAAGCTATGGAGTGTCCCTAAATCCCAAAAAACGTGTCTTTGGAGTTTCTGAAGGGAAACTTTTAGGGCATGTGATGTCAAAAAGGGGAATATCCATAGACCCTAATAGATTTGAAGCCATCTTGAAGTTGACAATGTCGAGCAGTAAAAAGGAGATGAGATCCTTCTTTGGAAGGATTAATTTTGTAAGAAATTTTATAACAAGGTTTGTAGAAATTGCCAAGGCACTTAATGAGATGATGAAGAAAGATGCAAAAATAGAATGGAGCAATGAGGCTAAATCTACTTTCTTGTAGATTAAACAATCAATATCTAAGGCACTTATCTTAACTAGCCCAAATTATCTAAATCCCTTCTATATCTATTCATTTGCATTTGACCATTCATTTGTAGTCATTCTAACATAACGAAAAGGAGAGGGAGATGAAAGGCCAATTGCCTTCATGAGCTCCCCATTCAAAAATGCAGAATTTAGGTATCCACCCTTTGAGAAGTAGGCCTTTGCATTGGTCCAAGCAGTAAAGAAATTTAGACATTACATTCTTAGGAGCCAGGTTGTTACCATAGTTCCTGATCCAGCTGTCAAGTCTCTTCTTATGCAGAGTGAGTTAGGAGAGAGAAAAGGAAAATGGATGGCTATTTTGCAAGAATATGATTTAGAAATCCATCCGATGAAGCTCTTCTGAGGGGGGCTTATCAAAGGCTATGGCAGATGTTGACAGGAATATCACTTGCCAACAATATATAGTGTAGTTATTCACCAATGATCTGTGGTATACAAATTTGATCTTCTTCCTTCTTAATAACAGATTCCAGAAGGAATGAATGCTACCTAGAGGACACTAAGGATGAAGAGTTCCCATTACATGCTCAAAGGAGGATCCCTATATAGAAGAAATTATGAGGGATTTTATTTGTGATGTTTAGATTAGCAAGAATCCAAGCATGTTATTGTTGAATTTCACGGTAGACATGGCACATGGCACAGATCAACAGATTCATTGGCTCATCAAATTATCAAGTTAGGTTATTATTGGCCCTACGTGTTTAGAATGCACATCAACATGTTAGAACATGTCACACTTGTCAGACCTTTGCACCCAAGGAGCGTAATCCTGCAATTACCTTGCAACTAGTCTATGAGGCAAGACCATTCACCCAATGGGCACTAGATTTTGTGGGGGTAATTAATCCTAACTCTTCTGCAGGACATAAGTTCATTCTAACATCTACAGACTACTGCACATGTTGGGCTGAGGCTCAACCATACAAAAATAGCACCACAAAGGTGGCTATCAAATTTCTGAATGACAACATTATTACCAGGTTTGGAGTACCCTTTGCCCTGGTATGTGATAATGGCCTCGCTTTTTCATATGCTGAATTTATACAATGGGATTATGAGCATAAAATCATTTTGAAATATTCATCCAATTATTACCCATAGGGAAATGGTGTAGCAGAGCCTACCAACAAGAACCTGTTGGAGGTAATAAAGAAATTGCTTGTGAATAACCCTAGAGACTGGCATACCCAGTTGAGATTTGTCTTATGGGTAGATTGAACTCGTATTAAGGTTTCTCTAGGAAATTCCCCTTTTATGTTAGTCTACAACCAAGAGATGGTCTTCCCCATACACCTATAGATACCTGTTCTCAAGTTTATGCAAGAGTTTTATACAAAGGATGATTGAATTGAGGTAAGGCTAAATAATCTTTTAAACATGGAAGAACAGAGAGACACTGCTCTACAACAGTTCTTCAAACATTAGGTTGTTGTCAAGAGTTGGTTTGAAAAAAGAGCTAAGATCAAAGCATTTCGGATATCAGATCTTGTGTTGTGGGTTAAGGCTAAAGAGAAAAAGGGTGACCACCAGAAGTTTGATAAACTCTGGTTGGATCTATATCAAATAGCCGAGATCTTGGGTGAGAATGCTTTTTTCTTAACCACCTTAACAGGAGAACATGTTCCATTTCCTATGAATGTATACTTTCTCAAGCATTACTTTGGCCCATAAGGGTCTGATTTCTGAATTAATTGTATATATGTATCATGTGTAATTATTTTTTTTTGTTTTTGTTGGTTGTTTGTTTATTTTTTCTTTCTTTCTCTTTGTTTCTTTTTGTTGTTTTTGTGTTTGTTTTTGTTTTCTTCTTTGGGGACCTTCTTTTCTTTCCATCTTGAAATGTAGGGGTTGTTATTCAGAGTATGTTGTAGGCACTAGCAGAGAAATTGATTTAGACATTTTCAGGCATATTTGTTGAAATATTTTGTTCTAAAACTTATGTCTTATGGTCATTTTAGCATAGGTCTAAAAGCTATTAAGAGTAAGGTATATTGTAGATAACCTCATGAACTATGGCTGAAATCTATCACAAAATAGATAAAACATATGACTATAAAGTGCATATTCATCTCAGGGTGATTATATCTTCGATTCAAGTGAAAAATCTAATTCCCCAAAACTGTCATAGGGTCCACTATAGTTCTCAACCCATGTTCTAGACTAGTAATGTTTGAGTATTGAGAATTTTTTTAAAATAATTTCCACAAGTGAAGCCTATAAAAGAAAGAGAAAATAAAACTACTAAAATAAATGCAAACTCAATACTAAATGGGTAATTCAAGTATCTCTATCGGAGCTATGGACGCCTGACTAGAAGTAGAGCAATGCTTTGAGAGAATAAGAGGTATCTCTTTCGGGGCTATGGATGCCTGACCGGTAGTGGAGCAATGCCCAAGATTTCATTGCACAATAGTTAAGGGACTCAACCTATGTAGCTTGGATCTTAGATATAGTTGTTCAGGTGTGGAGAAAGTTCATATGAAGAAAGATGCATCGTATATATGCACACACTCAGATTCAAAGGTAGTTTATGTTGATTTACATTTGAGATTCTAGCTCAACTTTACTTAAATATTCTGATCATACTTAAGTTAACATGTTTCATAAATCAAAATTTTTGGGGTGCTTGAATTCTTCAATATCTTAAAAATGCGTAAACCGTTTTCCCAGTCGAGTCGCCATTTGTTATGCCTTGCATAACCACCCCATTTTATTTTGGAATAAAATGGGTCCCCCTTGTTTTTATTTTGTCTTTGGTTGTTGTTTGGGTCTTAGGAGTTTTTTTTTTTACTCCTAAGTCTTTTCTTTTTTTGCTCTATCGAAAGCGGAGCTGGAACCGAAGTTGGACTATGAACTTTTCCAAAGTTTTTAGTTCAGGTTCTCTTCTGACTTTGGGTCCGCCTTCCTTCCTTGTTCCTTTTTGTTGTTTTTCAGCATGCTTGGTGCTCTTGGGTTTTTTCTTCCCTTGAGTTATTTGTCATTTTCCTTGCGTTTTGTTTTGCCCGAGCGGAAGCAGAACTAGGATTGGAACCTAACTTGGAACTTTCTAAAAAATTCCAAATTTTGTTCTTGTTCTAATTCTGACTTCGCTCGTTTGCTTTGTCTTGTTGTTGTTGTGTTGTTTGGGCTGGGTCCAGTTTTCATTATGTTCCCTCTTCCCATCGTGTTTACTCATCTTTGTTTCATTTTTTGTTTCTTGGTCGGGAGCGGAACCAGAATCAGACATGAACTTTGAACTTTTTGAAAGTTCCAGTTCCAGTTTTGATTCCATTTCTACTCCTGTTTCTTTTCTTTGTCATTATCTTTGTTGCAGGATTTGGATTAGGTTTGGAGTTTGATAAGGAACTTGTCAAATCTTTCTTATTTGGTTTCGGACCCGGGTCCGCGTCCGTCCTGCTTCAGGTGTTCACAGGACTTAACTATCTCTTCGCGTTGTTTGCTCAGCCTCTGACTTACCGTATTAATGGCATTAATTGTAGCCTCTTCATCTGCGTGAATTTATTTTAAATTCCTAATCATGTTTAATTGGCTCATTATCTTTTTTATTCGAGACGTTTAACCACACTAGAGCCAGAAGAACTTCAAGAGGATCGATTTGATTGTGGAGGCGAGTTGCGGAGCAGATCTTGGTCGAATTTTAGTCATTTCTTGCAAGCGTTTTAAGGTAGGTTCCTTTTCTCTTCTATTTCCCGCTCATTTTCTTTGTCGTGTGTTGTCGTGTTTTTGCGCATTTGCAAAAATATTTGTTTCTGTGAATTCTTTGCTCATTGCTTGATCCTTTTTCTTCATCTATTTCTTTTCTCTTTTCCTTTCTTTCTTGTTCCATTTTTGTTTGTCGTTTTTGTTTGTTTTGTTTCCACTTTCGTGATAGGTGCATTTTGTCGTGCCTTAGTTCTTCACTATGGTTTTCGGTTGTAGGGGTTTTCACCATTTGATTGTGTTTAAATTTGTGTGGAAATCCCTCTGATATTGATTCTGTGTCGACTCTATGTTTTCCAAGTTGGGTTTTTATGATGCCCTAATGTTTGGAGTTGACATGTCAATCCAGCTAGGGTTTGCTCGACAACCTTTACAAAACATCCTACCCTAGGGTTAAATGCCAGTTTTTATGTGGTCAAGGATGGGGTTAGGCCCTTTGTTTGGATTTCATCGTAGGCCCATGTGACCCAGGTCTTTAAAAATGCATATGATTCTGTCTTTGAAAAATACGCTTCATTTTGCATATTGAATTAGCAAGAGTGAACTCAGGAATGAAATTGTCTCAAGGTTGCTTTCTTTAGGACTAGTGCCTAAAATGACTCTGATTCCAGTCATTGTGGTGTTTTGTCTTTATATACTTGTCCTTGAGCCTTCATGCTTGACCTTAGGTGGAATCAAAGTCGAAATGGATATCAAGCTTAGGACTAACAATTAGTTTCTGGTTCGGTTTCCATTTTGGTCTTGGTTCTGATTTTGTCCTAGTCTCGATCTTGTTTCGGTTCCAACCCTGCCATGTTAAAATGTGTTTCCTATTTCTGATCCTTCTATGGTTTCACATCTGATGAAAGCAAAATTTGACTAAGTATAATTGTTATCTTGGGAAAGGTAGGTAATGGTATTATATGATTAACTAACTTTGATGTTTTTGTTCATCTAATACAAGATTTTACTGTAGGAATCAAGAAATGTCTAGGGCATTAGATGAGGCTTCTCAAAGGAGCCAACCAGGTGAAACTTCAAGACAAGGAGTTAGGTCTAAGAAGATCAAAGTAGAGCATCTCCCTTACTCCTTAAGGTATAAGCATGGGGATGCCACTCTTACTGCCAATAAAGTTGACACAAAGTGGGCAAACATCACAGATGCCAACCTTGGCCCTTTCAACTTTGAGGAATTGGTTGATGAAACCTTCAATGAGGATGTTACACCAAGGGCCAAGAGGATTGCTTAATTAGGATTGGCACGTGTTGGTCTTTTCTCTTTATCTGTTCAATGTCCAAAACTGATTTTGGCAGTCATCGGGCTTACAATCCTGCTACTAGGCAGTGTATGGATTCCCAAGGGAATGTGATTATTGATTTAATATCCCAAATGTTTAGATTTATGTTTGATGTGCGTATTCCATAGAGCCCTAGACAATTGAATGAGGCTAAAGCATTGAAGTTATATAGCGACAATAAGGAAAACAATAGATCCTACATGAACAAGCATTGGATGAGGATGGAGAAGAAGTCTCTAACCAAACTTCCTGACCAGCCTAAAAGGGAAGATTTTAACAAAGAGATTGGAGACATCATTATGCTGCTTGCTAGGGTGTTTGGGAAAAGAGAGTCTTCACAATTCAAGGATTAGATGTTCCCATTCATCCAAACTATTTTAGATGGCAAACAACAGTTTGACTGGTCAGTGATAATGTCAGAAAGCATTCATAATCAAATGTTGAGAGTGAGGGAAACCAATAGTTTCTTTATGACCTCTTATGTGGTCTATTCAGCTGCCCGAATGGGGATCTTTCTAGGACTTAATACAGTTGGTATATTGGGAGAGGCCTAGGGATAGAGGAAGGTATGGGAACACTATAATCAACTCACCTTGTTGGCATCAGAGTCACATTATAGGAGAGTTAATGATGCATTTCTTTATGTCATCATTAACAGGCTTACTGGTGATGCTGGATACAAACTTAGTAGGGAGGTAATGGCCTTTATCAATGAGTGTGGACATTGTTTTATCCAGTACCCCACATTCACTTACTTCAGCTTAGTAGGCTTTGATGGTCATCCCCATTTTCTTCCTAGATGTTGTGGTGATAGGGTTATTTTGCTGGAATTTATATATCAAGCTTTGGCTGTTAACTACAAGTTTGGCACCAAAGACAAGGTTGGTTGCCATAAGTTTCCAATGAAGCTATAAGAGTTTAGTTGTCCACACATTGTGGTAGCAAACGTTGTTTGTGATGAATTAGTTCACTTAAGGTTGGGTTTATACATTGCTAGGAAGTACTATGATCCCAGGCACAAGATGCAGGCTTTGCTTCCTAGTCTCTTTGACCATCATTTCAAATTGTTGGAATATTTCTGGATGGACTTGTAGGATGAATATGATTTGAGGAAAATAAATTATGAGAGATTGCCTATCCCACTCATGGTTGAGTATGGGATAAAAGAGGATATTCCAGAGACATTATTTAATGATGGGGTAACCTTGGATCCCCAATATGATTCAAATAATGTAGGTACTAAAAATCTTGATCCAGTAGATTGGAATGCTAAGGAATCAACTGAAATAAAGAAGATTGCTAGACCAGTCTTGACAAAATGCGCACTGGGTTAGTTTGAGGGTTAACCAGCCAAAAAATCAAGGATCTAAGAAGAGAAAGGTTTTTGGGACTACCTCGTATAAAAGAACAAAGAGAAGGATGCCTCCAAAGGAGGCATTGGAATTTCTTCCTCCTAATTTAGGGAGGAGGTTGTTGCCCAAGATCCTCCTGAGATTCCAAAAGGAGAGGCCCTTACAGAGGTTGGTGCTTCCACATCTATTGTAGAAGAGGTATCCACTCAACCTCTTGTCACACAGCAACCAGGTCACTAATCACCAAAGGGATCTCTCTTCAAGGAATCTGAGGCTTTGAGAGAAATGGAATCTAAAATTGAAATACATGATACTGCCACTGATTTTGAGAAGACTCCATTTGATAAAGGGGTTCATATAGTAGCATCTCTTGATGTAACAGATGATGTAGGAACAAAGCATGTATTGATTAAGGAAGACCAATGTAAGATCTTTGAGGATGCTAAAAGGGAAACTAATGCCAAGGCACAAGCTGAGGCATTAGCTAAACAACAGGAAGAAGATGCTAAAGCACAATCTATGTTATCGGCCAAGCAACAAGAATTGGAGGCTCAAGTTAAGGCTGATGAATTGGCGCAACAACAAAAACAAAAGTAGGAGCTCAAGATGAAGGAAGAAAGAGATAAATTGATGTTGCAACAAAAAATTCATGATCTCGAGGAAGAGAAAGTTGCTCAATGAAGGGAAAAGGAAGCTCTTGAGGCCAAATTCAAGGCACAAGAAGAGGCTCATAAGAAGACGAAAGAACATGAACATATGGAAAGAGAGAAAGAGGCTGTTGAGATTGTTGAATATGAGAAGTCCAAGGAGGCATGTGACTATGTTGAAGAGCTGAAGAAGCAACGAGATCAAATGTTAGAGGAAAGGAGGTTGGAAGAGGAACGTCTAAAGAATGAGTTGGAAGCAAAGAAGTTGCAAGAACATAAGGATAAGGAAGAGGTCGAGAAGCTTGTGCAAGAAGAGGCACAAAAATAACAACATAATATGTAAGAGGTTGACTCTCAGACTGAAAGTACTATAATGCAACCTCTATCTTCTAGTATTGCTGCTTCCTCTTTAGTATAGATAGCTACTACTCCTACAACTCCTACATGGTTAAAGCTTGACTTGGAGAAGAAGCAAATAGTTCAGCCTCATCCTCTTAATTGGGATGAAATGATGAAAGAGATTAAGAAGGAGAGACCCAAGAAGAAGGAAAGGGTTCTTCACTCCACCAAGCTTACTGATATAGGGGAGATTATTGTTGAATGTGCAATACCAATGGTGGATAAGAACCGAGAGGATATGCAGATGATTGATTGTTAATTGGGTACAATGAATTTTGGAAGGCCTACAAGGAATTAGCAAATGAACTTAATAAATATTGTGGCTTCCTCTACCAAGTCCTATATGATCAAGAATAACCAAAAGAAGGATGAGCTTAAGGCTCAGTTAGATCAATTGCATAGTTTTCTAAAAGATGTTTCAACTCCAATCTCTCAATAGGCTGCTTCTCGTGAATCCCTGATACTATTAACAAAGAAGGAGGCTGATGATTTGGTTCAGATGAAGAGTAAGTTGGGAATGATAGAGAGATGGTTGGATAAGCTCAATCAAGAGGTTGATGATGTTCTTGTTGATGGTTTTAAGATTCATAAGGCAGATCTTGAGTTGTTAGAGGATCTAGATCAACATACCAAAGATCTAGATAGGAAAGATGAGGAATATAAGGAATATATTAAAAGGCTTGAGGGAAAATTAGCAAGGTACCTAAGTCAACTTTGCTTGAACATTCAATTCTTGAGGATGATAATGTAGATTTTGTTGAGAAAATTGTGAATATAATAAATTATAAATCCAAGTCTATTCATGTGCATTAAGATGATGTTCAAGAGATGAGTAAGGACTTGAATCAACATATTGATGAATTGGAGGCAACTGTATCTATTTTAATCAATCTAGTTACCTTGGATAAGGAAGGCCTTTCTTTAGATAAGATCAGAGAGAGATGGAGGGGTAGATTTGAAGAAATAATGGAAAAAGGAGATGATGAGAAGGATCTGTTATTAGATTGAGTTATGGATATCAGAGAAGAGGAAAAGGCTGTCAGGAGAGAAGTGATCAAGTTAAAGGAGGTACAGAAGTTGGTTTCAGCCAAATTAAGGAGGATTAAATTTGAAAGTGATTGGTTGGATGGACCTAATATGGGTACTCTTCAACAAGTGTTTGATAGTTATGATGAGTACATCCTTGAGCATGCAACGCAGAAGTGAGCTGGCTCTCTTCATTGGACACAACATTTCCTTCTCTCCTTATATGCAAGAATTTAATGTGTGCTCAACTCAGGTTCCCTTTCTCAGTTTCACCTTTTTCTTTGGAAGTCAACATTTGTGCAACATTTTGTTCCAACCTCCTAACTCAGGAGTTTAGTAGTTCAGTTCCATCAACAGTTCTTGTTCCTTAATTTGTGGATCTGGATTCCAAATTAGGAGGAATTCGTGCATGCTTTACCTATATGTATTATTTGGTTCCATTTTGTAAAGGTCGCTTAATTGAAAGAAGATCAGCCACCTGATGATAGCGAATAGTGATTAGTTCTAGGATTTCATTGTTGTTAGCATAGATACTTTTAAGAAAGTTCAATTGAACTTAGATACAGTTACAAGTTTTATGTTATCGAGTTGGGAACTATCTGATAAGGTTAATGATGCATGATGAATCTGTATGCTAGTGATTTGTTGTGCCTAAATGTTTTCTAATTGATGAGAATCAATAGAGGAAACCAAATTCATGATTATCTCATTGGGTTATTTGTGAATGAAGTTATTGTTATATCTATTTGATCTGTGTTTAATGATGAGTGAATGATATGTTTTTAAGTAAAGTTTAGTGAATGGTGATGGTATTGGATTAGCACTATGGATGTATGTAGTTGTATGGTCTATTCTATGGATTGTATCTTGTTGTAGTTGTGGTTAGGTGAATGGACACTCATTATTGATACGCATGTCTGGATATTAAGAACTTTCATTCATGTTCTTCTATTTTAAGGCTCTGATCTATCTTTTTATCTTTATTTAGACCCCCCAAAATGTAGATTAGTTGATTTTGTGCAGTTATGTTCCTTATCACTAGCAAAGGCCCCTTGCATATTATAGTTATATTGACCATTGATCGACATCAACATAATTGAGAACCAATTACCAGGACCTTGGGAGTTAGATTACCATGTGTTGTCTTTATTTTTTAGGAGGAATAGAATAGCAATATTTTGTTTAATGTTGTTGTGTTGTTTTGACCCTCAACACAAATATTTTTGAAAAATTGAATCTATCTTATTATATCATAATAATTCCAAAGGTTTTGTTTGTAGTAGGTTGTATGATAGAAGACAACTTATGAAAAAATTGAATTGAAAATTCCAAAGAATAAACTAACAACTTAGTTTCAAGCAATATACGAAAATATTGACATGAACAATTATATTCCTTAATTGGTTTCCCTTTTTGGTTTTTCACACCTAACTAGTTAAATTTACTTAGGGTATTTATACTTTCCTAGTTTGGTGGATATTTTGCACACACATGTGATTCCATTTCTTATTATCCCACATTGTTTATACATTTGTATCTTGTTAGGTCCCAAAACATCACTCCCAAAACCTAAAACATTTGTGTTACACCTTTAGGGTCAGGGTTGTCTTCAAGAGGGTGAAATAGATGTTCACCATTAGATTGAAGATAGGAAATGGCCTACTTTGAGTGTGGGTAGGCTCTCCTTCACTTCATGATCAACTCAAACCCAAGAGGGTGTTCCCAAAGGTCTCCTTAAGAGGTTTTTTATAATTAAAATGCAACAATGAGTAGAATAAATAACAACCATACCCAACTATACATATGTCCCTAAATTATATCACTAGATCATATGTATTTGAATGAAAAGAACTTATATACGGTTGATAATACACCTTGTACATGTATATATGAATATTAGTAGTTCTAATTACTTAAGATAGTTTCATTTGCCATCGCTTACATAAGACAAGGTGCAAGAATGCATATTCAAGTTCTCTAATGATATACAATTTTGATTTGCTTAGAATCTTTCCCTTGTTTGTAATAATGAACCATAAACATAATACAAAATCTAATCTAAAATTATAGCTAACCATACAAATTTAAACATTTTTTTAAAATTAACATGTTTGATCTTAAACCAATAAGGATTGGTGCTTGATTTATTGGGCAACAAAGTAATAACAACAAAGTGGAAAGGGAAAAAATGAACATGGAATCAATAGAACTAGGTGTGCACATGAAATCCAAATATTACATTTCCAATAATGAACACACTTAATCAACGGTGACCATAAATACAAAAACCCATATGCATTTAAATAATGGTTGTTTCAAAACATTTGTAATGCATTAGGTGTTGTCACACATGCACCAAAACCTTGAAGTACATTTTTTCCAACAAATATGGCAAAGTAAAATACCTAACTATGACTAAGGTATTCCCTTGAATTATTGCAAACAACCATGGGGACATCCATTACAAAAATAATATAATACAAAACCCTTCTTATGTTTTTTGATTTGGGGAAAACAGGTTTTGATGGGACCCTAAAACCCATTACAAACAGGTTTTGAAGGGACTTGAAACCCTATCAAAGAAATGCAAGCTACTAAAAATATAATTCACAGACCATCAACAACCCAACAATAGCAACATCAAATAGAAAAAACATGACTACACAAGTTGCACAAAGGTTTTGAAGGGATCTTGAACCCTTTACAACAAGGTTTTGATAAGGACCTTAAACCCAAGAACAAAAAGGGACTGAGAACACTATCGGGAGATGAGATCCACCTGAATCAGCTAAGTAACCATCATCCTATAATAGCCAGGCTATAACATAACATCCGCTTAATGTAAGCAATACTGAGCTAGAATAGAGAGGGTAACAAGAGCTCCCATTCAGAACCAACATACCCACCCTACTCGCTACCTCAATAAAGGAGTAATAAGGAAGGATAGAGAATTGAAACCACCTTTCAAACTAGGGTACCAACTCAATCTCCACCTCAAATGGAGAGAGCTCCCCTCTACTGGAGAGGATGTCACGACCAACAATTCCATCATCACCTGAAATCTCCAACACCCTCAACCTCCACCTCCATAGGAGAAGTGTCCACCTCAAAAGGATCAACAACTGAGGAAATTAGAAACCTTCACCTCCACACTCCACCTCAATAGGAGAGGAATCCAACTCCATAGGATCCAAGGAGAAAGACAACATAACAAAAAAACCATCAACTGTACCATCCTTTGGAAAACCCTATAGCAAGAACATAAGGTGGAGAGAAAAAAGAAACCCGAACAACAATCGTAAAGCCACCATAACAAATTTCAATCTAAAACACAATTTGGTGTTCAAAAAAATCTTGAAAAGTAACACAACCATCATCCAATAAACTGCATCATGAGAGCAATCAAGGAGCAGCCTAGACACTACTCCAAATAAGTAACTCTTTAGCTGCAAGCCAAAAAAAAACAACCCCAGAAGAAGAAAGAGAAAAGAGGACCAATAGGGGCACCAAGAGACAAACAAAACCCTCTGAGAAGAGGACCCAAGGGCACCCAACCTAAGAAAACAAGGCACAAAGGAAGCATGAAAGGCATAAGGACAAATATAAAGGAGAGCCTTAAAAAATCTCACATAAGAGCACAACCACCCATCTCTCCTCCAGAAGCCCAACACCACAGCCTCTATGCTTACACGATAAAAGAATAAAGAAAAACCAACCTCGCTTCCCCACATTACATAAACCATAGAAAGAAAGGCCCCAAAAATTAAAAAAAACCCAAAGAAGTTAAAATAAAGAGAGCAAAAAAATCCCTTAGCAAACCAACCCGCATAAATTCCAAGAAAACTCTGAGAAGCCCAACCAAGCTAAGGCATGGAATTTTTCTACAAAAACCTAGCACCACGATTCCAAGCTTCTACACCCACATGCCCCATAAAACCAAGCCATCTGCAATAAGCTCCAATCGCAAAGGCACAAAAGGGTGACCAAACACTCGCCTCCAAACTCCATTTTCATCATCTACTTCTGAATCGCCATCCTCTACATAATTCCATTTCAAACCAATGTGGCTACTCTTGCTCTCGCTCATTTTTCCCTAAAAAAAAATCCTTCTTATGTTGTTATAGAAAATACCCATTCATTTACAATTATAATATACAACATTTCAAACCCTATAAACATTTGTAGAAAGACTTAGAGCCTAAACTAATTGAATGACCAACCCTTTAAATCTCAAACTTGATAGTATATGTAGATCGATCATCCTAGTACCCAACTCCCTCAAGAAATCCTTTGGTTAATAAAAAGCTTGGATGATGTATGAAAACCCATCATCCCCTACTCATAGTCATCCACACATCATGATTTTCATTTGAAATCACATGAACATTGCTAGGAAAAGAGTTAAAAATGTTGCAAGGGGCATGGAGAAACATGTAACAAATAAGAAAATCATTTTTTCATTTATGATGCCTATGGATTTGATGTGTTAGAGCTTTGTTGACCTAGAAAAATTATTATAAAAGCATTTATAAGGGATTTCATGAAATCATCACAATGTAGTCATGATGAGGGGGTCTTACCAGACAACCTAATCACGTAGCCACAATATGAAATTATTTACACAAAATAGTAAAATTCAAAACATTTATTTGTATCCCACATTAAATTACTTAGGAATACAACTTAAAAAAATAATAGTCTTTTGAAATAATGCCTCTTCAAAACATTTCCCAATAATATGCCCCAATTTCCCAGATTATTTGACCCAATTCAATGAAATTTAGATTGCCTTATTACCGAACTCCTCTCCCTCAAAAATAATGAAAATAAACAACCCCCATCAAAATTGCCTTTACCCCTTATGTAAATCCCACATAAGGAAGTCCAACCATTTGAAAGGAATAAGTTAAATTGTTGGAAAGGAATAGTCATAAGTCATTAATCCCCATATGCCACATGTTAACAATCAGTTTGATGTTTTTCTTTGTCTTTTTCCTTGTCAGGGTTCCCTCATTGATGGGAACCAAGAACCAACGCCTTGTCAGAGGTTTCTTCTCTTATGGGATCTTCTAAAATGATTATCCAACTTACCTTTTTTTTCCTTTAGTCAAGGTTCAAGGAATTATATGAACTTATCAAACTTTGTCAATGTTCCAAGAACTATCATAATTTCTGATCTATTGTAAAGAAGTCTCTATCGAAGTTTTAGACAATACTGGAAATTTTTATTTCTTATGGCGGGGATTGCCACCTCGATGGGAACTAGGAGTTGTTACTTAGTTGAAGGTTCCTATCCATATGGGAATACAAAATGTTCTTTTATCGGAGGTCCCCCCCAAATGGAAGCCATTTCACTTCAACATTTAGAGAGCATTCCTTTTGCTTCCTTTCATTTTTTCAAGGGTTCTTACCCCATTAGGAACCATGAGATTCTCACCTTTTCAAAGGTTCCTAGGCCATTAGGAATTCCATAATAATTCTAAGTATTTGAACTGTAGACACCGAAATTTGGTTTTAAGCCCGCGACTTCTATTTTCTTCATATTTTGTATTCTTCATGGTCATGATTAAATAATATCAATTATTTAATTATTCTCAATAATCTTGATTTCTTCCATTAATTGAATAATCTTAATTATTTAATTAAGTCACACTTTTTTTTATTCTATCTGATTAATTAAATAAACGCTTTTTATTTAATTATGTTACTAATTAACATTATTATTCTTGTTAAATTAAATAAATCATTATTTAATTTATCTTTATCATATTTCAACTATAATTAAATAAATTCTTTATTTAATTATTCATTTAAATCCCTTCATCATTTAATTAAATAAATCTTATTTATTTAATTATTCTTCGAATATTGAGTCTTGAATTAAATGAATTATTTAATTCATAAATTCTATTTTAACGCATTCCTCTATATTTTAGATGATTATGAGTTATTAAGTATTCATGTTTACTAATTCAACATCTATTTTAATCATTCAACTCTTCATTTGATGTGAGTGGTCTCGAAATCTCTTCGTCAGATCATTCAATCGTCCAGTTCTAACTTATTTGCGTGTACATGCGGATTAATTAAATATTCTTATTTAATTAATTAAACCTCGTGCATGCATTCGAATAGAGAGTCGTTATAATCAATCTTCATCTTTGTCATGCAAAGATATTTCTTATGTTTTTGAATGCCGAACTGAAGATTAAATCATTTATTTAATCTTTAATCCTATTTCTAGTTTGTATCACTCATGTCACTACTAACAATTATCAGAATGCATGTCCAATCTATCAATCTCAATCGTCCGATTGATCTTGGCAAGTTTGAATAATCAATTTTCTATAAATTGATTTGTCATTCTTCATTCCAATCTCTCGCAAAATCTTATGACTTTTGAGAGCACTCAATCTTGAATCTTCGATATTTTGCTAATCATTATCTTAAGCTATACTTGCATGAATTACAAGAAATCTGAGGGCAATTATACTACACAAGCAAAATGGAGAAGGGCAATCGAGATGAATCATGGAAATACGTTCGAAATTGGTGAGATTGTTCTAGTTTTGTTTACGTTTTACTTTCCTATGTACTTTGTTGCTTAACGAGTAGATTTGCATCTTAGATTTAGTATTGCATGCATATGTTTGCTTCTAATGATCTTTGTTTTATATTGTGCAACTTTTCTATGGCGTTACATTTGGTGAACTCGACGTGAATTGACACCATCTTTGCAAATCCATAGATGTTTATTTTGATTTTTGTAGGTTTTTCGTACGGAATGACACATCAGTTTGACGAATCGACGCAATTTACTTCCTGAACCACATCTGATAGAATAAACAACGCATCTGAAAAAAATACGATGCATCTGAAAATTCCTAAACTGCAATTGATTTCCCGAGCCGCAACTGAAGAAGAAATGACACATCTGACTGGTAATACTGCGACGCAATTGACTGGTAAAACTTTATTTCTATTTTCAGAAATCTCAAATTTTCAATTGATTTGTGTGTTACTGATATTTGATTTTCAGCGTGTGGCCCTTTGGAGTTAACAAACCTTTGCAGGACGATTGACGAAGACAATTTTGAAAATTACTAACTAGTTTTTCTACAGGACGTTTGTCAAAGACCTTAGTTAATTTTGAAACAGATTGTTTGGTAGCATAGCAAATCTTTCATTTGGTTAAAATTAAGAAGTGTCTACTGTGTTTGGTGTGAAAGCACAAGTTTGGTCACCCTTACGACTTGGTACATCGAAGTATCCTCTCCCCTTGTGCATCCGTGTGATCCTGGGTGTAAGAGAAATGGTTACCAACTCTAGAACTTACGCTTGTTCTGGTGGGAAAAAGTACTCACCCCAGGACGAGTCAGACCGGTAGCACCCTGAACCCGAGGGACTTCCAGCTGGTATATAAAAGTGGGTTCTTGGGGAAACCCCAAGAATCACGAGTGTGGTTCCGACGAGATGGATCCGAAAGGGGACTCGCGCCGTATGGATCACACCCCACGAACGAAATGCCCATACTAAATACCTTTTGTTTTAGAGACCAACCTATTTGTGGCCGTTGCTTGGTATAGTGCAGGGTATAGTATCATGCCCGAAGATACTCACTATTGATCCCCTTAAGTAGAGATATCAGTTCTTGGGAGGTCATTTCCCAAAGAATTTGGAATTGGTGTGCTCGAAAGACGTTAATGAGCCATGGAGGGGAGCCAATGCCACCAAATTTCTAAGCTATCCGCTCTCGAGAAGGAAAGGTGTTTATCACCAATCCGGGTATTTCGGTGGGCTATACCAAGTATACAAACCATAGGCCTTTGGCCTATTAGGATGTGCTTGTTTGTTATCAATTTAAACGTTCTTTGAGTCCAAAATCAAAACTGAAAACACTTTGTCTTATGATTGTCTTTGATTGTCAGAATTTGATCACGAAAAATGGAGTTAGTTTAAATCTCATCATTGAAAATATACAGAGTCACAACTGTTCACCAGAAACTCGCATCTGTTATCTCGAGTCGCATCTGTTAAAATTCAAGTCGCATCTGTTATCTCGAGTCGCATCTATTATCTCACGTCGCATCTGTCAAAATTAGAGTCACATCTGTCAGTATAGCTCACAGTTGTTTTGTAAAAATTGCATGCGTTATATTCTGAGTTGCAACTATCAGTAAGAGTCACATCTGTTATAGGTTAACCGCATCTGTCAGGGTCAGACTGAACTTTACCAGAGAAACGCAATTGATCACTGGAAAACCACAACTGTTAATTTTGAACCGCATCTGTTAAATCCTGAGACACATCTGTCTGATTATCAGAAAACTAGAATTCACAGTCACTGTCCAGTCAACACGATTACACTAGTTTTAGTTTTCTTCACACAAACAGTCCTTGAACAGAAACCTGAAACGATTTGCTCAATTTTGCATCCTTTAGTTCATTTAGTCATTACCAATAGTTGTCTTCATTTAGAGTTTAGTTTCATCTTAGGGAACATATTACCTTGCATTAGACTTCTAGAAAGGTCACTTTTACAAACTTTAGGACTAGTTCACCATCTACACTCTAGAAAAGTCATAGCGTCAACGAAATCTGTCATTGAACCTAGTTTTATCAGTATATCCTTTGTCCTACACAGAGTCTTCCTAGCTCATCAGTCTAGTTAGGAAACTCAACCTATCTTTCATCCTTGTCCTACATTGGTTCCTTGACTTAAACTAAATTGACTCCTTGGTTAGACTTTAGGTATTTGGTCCCTTTGTCTTAAGGTTTATAGAATTGACTATTTTAGAACCTTGCTTAGACCTTTCATCTTTAGATCTTAGGTTACTGTCATCCTAGAACATTCCTTATTTTGCATACAAAAATCCCAAAAACATAGACTAAGGTCATACTGTTCAATAGATATAGTTTTGCATTTCTCGCATATTGAGCTTGTCTTACATGGTTGAAACTAGGTCTAAGAGAAGAGAGAGAGAAAACATGTCAAACCCAAGTGAATTCATCAATCCCTTTTCTTCAAGAACTCATAAGACTCTATTAGAAAAATTCACCACTAGAAACACTCAAGGACATATTGCAGTAGAGGACATAGAGGCTGCCACACAGGACCCTAAGTTTGCCTCTTTTGTAGATGAGTACCTAGCAAATGATCGTCAACGATTTTTAGGAAAATTGCTAGCTGAAGGTGCTACTTTACCTCCAGGATTTGATATCAGCACCTTACAAACTCAATCTACACAAGGGACAAATACCATGACTGCTAGTACTACTATACCTCAGGTCAGCACAACTATGCCATCTATAACATCTACACAGAGTACAATAGTCCATACGTCCCCATTTGGTACATCTAGCATGACATTAGGATTTAATTTCACTGTAGGAGCTTCATCGTCCACTCCCTTCGGTCCTCTTGTTGGGAGTAAACGACCTAAAACGTTAGCCTCTACACCTTATGTCGGTGTCCCAAGTCCGCAATCAACAAACACCCCTACTGCTAGTATCATGAGTACCATACCATAGTCGATGGCCATACCTGGTGCTCAAGTCACTAGAGCTATACCAAGGATTACACAAATAGGTGGCATTCCCTCCTTCCAATATGGCAATCAAAACCCTTTTTCACAGATTGGTAGTCATAATCCGTCCACACAGATTCCAAGTCAAAACCCATTTACATCGATTCCAAATCAAAATCCTTTTTCACAAATTGGTAGTCAGAATCCATCCACACAGATTCCAAGTCAAAACCAATTTACATCAATTCTGAATCAAAATCCTTTTTTCCAAAGTGGCACTCAGAATCCGTTTACACAGATCTCAGGTCAACACCAATTTATGCCAATTCCAGACCAGAACACATTTACCAACATTCCGAATCCAAATCCACCTCAGATTCCAACATTTAATCGAAACCCATCACGAGACTTTGGATTTCAGAATACATATCCGGATCCGCATAATCCTCCTAGCACATCTTTGACCCAAGTTGACATCTTACAAACACAAATGTAGGCATTACAAACATAAATGGATAACATGTCGATGTCAACTAAGAAATTGTTTTCACCAAAGGACATATGCCCATTCCCTTTTGATAGATCATTATACATGACCCTTTTCCCTCATGGATATGTCATACCAAATCTCCTGAAGTACAATGACAAACGAAATCCAATAGAACATATAAGGGAATTTTCTACCATATGCATAGATGTCGCTTATGACCCCACATATCTTATGAGACTATTTCCAAGAAGTCTTGTGGGAACTGCACTAGAGTGGTTTTCAGGTTTAGATTCGGGCATTAGATCTTGGGGTGAACTGGTTGAGAAATTTGTGGAACAATTTGCCTACAACATAGATCATGAGATAAATATAGCAACCTTGTGTCACACAACGCAAGACGAAGGGGAAACATTCATTGCTTTCTTCCAGAGATGGAGAACTATAGCTAGTAGGTGTCCTGTTGAGATACCTGAAAAAACAAAAAGTTACAATGTTTCGAGAAAACCTTCATGCAAAACTCAGGAGCAACTTAAGAGTACATTGTTGTACATCTTTTTCGGAACTAGTGGAAAAAGGGGTGATAATAGAGAAGGATCTCATTGAAAAGGGTGAACTCAAGATATCAACATCCAATAGAAACCCAATCGTACAAAACACCCCCACTGACAGAAACAGATTTTGGTCTCGCAACAAAAATGTCACCAATGATGGGGTGGTTGATGCTAAAACATTACAAGCAGGACCCCTCCTCACATTACAAGGACCTCATACTTTTTCCAACATGCTTAATGCTGTCAATCAACCACCTAACGTGATCCAAAATACTCAACGTCCACAACCAAGGAGATTTCAAAAATGTGAATTCACTCCCTTAGGGGAACCTATTGAGTCGGTGTTCAAACAACTGCTACAACATAATCTCATACAGCTACAGGAACCAAGACAATATGATCCAGGGACAATTTAAACCAGCTTGGTGGGATGACAATGCCTTTTGTGATTACCATAGAACTAAGGGGCATAACCTACAAAACTGTCGACAACTGAAGAATATCATACAGGATCTAGTCGAAAAGAGAATTATTGAAGTTAGTGGACAAAAACAAAAGTCATCGAACACTGATCATCAAGTATTTTCTGACCCACTACATGACCATGGGAAAGGAACTGTCCCCAGTTCGAGTACTAAGACCAATGTGTCAGCCAACTATGCCAGTGTCAAGCATGATTATAATGGTGGAAAAACCATTAACTGCCTTCACGCCGTCAATGAGAATATCAATACCATTATTATCAATACCAATCCTGAGTGTGCGGTCAATACTTGTCGTACTAAATTCACTATTCAAGGCCCTCCATCGCAGCAAACACCCCAACCTTCCAAGTTACAATATAACCTTCTTGACCAGTTGGGGAAGACCCCAGCCCAAATCTCAATCTTGGAATTGTTGCGTATTTCCCCTAAGCATCGGTCTATCCTTGATAAAGCTTTACAGAATACCACAGTCCCTAATGATCTGGATGTCAATCATTTCCAGGAAATGGTGGGCTACTTGACCAATAATCATCATGCCACGTTTTCTGAACAAGACTATGCAACTGAAAAGATGAACCACAATGACCCTTTACACCTAGAAGTCCTTGTTGATAACAACAAAGTTAGATGAGTTTTGGTAGATGGAGGAGCAGGGTTAAATCTGTGCACTTTAAAACTAATTAAGGCTTTAGGTATCTCAAAAACATGCGTAGACACGACCAAGAGTATTGTCATTAAAGCTTATGATGATGAAGAAAGAAAATCAAAGGGAGTTGCAACACTTCCTATCAGAATTGGTCCTGCAGTAATGGAGACAAAGTTCCAGGTCTTGGATCTCACCCTTCCTTATAACATTCTACTAGGTAGACCATGGATTCATGCTATGAAGGCAGTCCCTTCCACGTATCATCAATGTCTTAAATTTCCTTACAATGGCACATAAATAACTATAGATGGTGATCCAGATCCTTTCCAGTATTGCACCAATCTAAAGGAGATTCCCCAATGCCAAGTGCCAGTTAACCAAGAGGCTTCATCGTCCAATTCATCCTCCTATGTTGATCCGGCCACACTTACCCGAACATCTATTTCACCCTCAGTTCCTACCACTCCTAGGGTTGAGATCCAAGACAAGGGTTGTGGAGAATATTACATGAAAACTCCTATTGTGTTAGCCATTTGATTCCTCCTAAGTCATACAGTTTACCTACATCAGATAGGAGACAATCTATGGTCACTATACACATTCCTCCCACAACAACTTTTGCTAAATGGGGTGAATTAAGCAAAGAGGCCATAGATACAGAAGATGTCACTTCCTGGCTGTATAGGGAAGATGATGAAGAACCCCTCTTACTTGCTCATATTCCTACAAGTCTATATGGAAAGGGTTTCAAAATCATGCAAAACAAAGGATATGATGGATAAAGTGGTTTAGGCTTAAACCAAGATGGCAGGATTGAACCAATATTTGTTTCTCAGTGGCCAAAAGGAGTAGGGCTAGGGTTTCAACCGATTCAGATTGGCGTTCCTAATACCCCATTACCCTTACTTGAGGAAGTAAGTGCTTCAGAAGATATTAAGATATCTCACGAACCAATAGACCAATATCATCATGATTCCCCCAACTCTAACAATTATGAGTGGGATTCCCTATCCTCTACTTCTTCCATGGACCTTGACAAGTTATTTGGAGAACTTGACTTGATGCTAAGTTCCTCACCCAATCCCTTAAATTCCTGTCCACCAAAGAAAATGACAAAAGAGGAATGGTTTAAACATTACTATTGGGAATCACTTGACCCTACTTCATGGCAACCTGAGCCACCTGTTTCCAATAGTTAAACCTTGACATTAGGCCCACCTATCCATCCACCTAGACCTAAACCTAAGAGCAAAAAGAACCTAGTACAAGGCTTTTGTGATCACATGAATAACTCAATATTTACCTTGAATCCATTAAACTTTGATACCTCCGACAATGACATGCCCTTAGTCTATCCCCAACTCATTGATTGGGACCAACAAGACACACCCGTCTTAGATATGTTTGAGAACGACGAAGCAATTGCTGAGTTCCTGGGATTACGAGAAGGCATACCAAATGGTGATCATAAGGCTGGTTTTACCATTGACTTGGACAACAAAGCATATTTTGGGGAATCTGTTCAACCCTTCAGTCGCAAAAATGAGAAAAAGAATAAACAAGATAAAAAGGATGAGTCTCTAGGTGAAAACTGAAAGGCACCTTTAGACAATGAAAAAGTAAAAAGAAAGGATGCATCCGAAGGTGAAAATGCCTCTAAGGCACCTAAGGATGGAGGTTTGAACATTTTCCCTATTGTACAGGAAAAGTCACCCATGCTCGTGGAAGAATCAGTAGAAGTCAACATAGGTACTAAAGAGAATCCTCGACTGGTTCATTTTGCAGCATCATTGACAACACAAGAACAACCGGAGTTCCATAACTTCTTTGCATAGAGACAGATAAATTTTGCTTGGTCATATGTGGATATGCCAGGGTTGGATCCTGACCTTGTTCTACATCATTTACCCTTACAACCAGGTGCTAAACCAGTGAAACAAAAGTTGAGAAAAATGCACCCACAGATTGCTTTATTAGTCAAGGCAGAACTCAAGAAGCTCTTAGATGTTGGTTTCATCAGATCTATCGACTATGCAGATTGGATTTCCAATCTTGTACCAGTTACTAAACCAGTTGGGGGCATTCGCATCTACACTGACTTTAGAGACATCAATAAAGCCTGTCCTAAGGATGACTTTCCTTTGCCTAACATAGACATGATAGTTGACATGACAGCAGGATATGAGATGTTGTCCCTTATGGATGGATTCTCAGCATATAACTAGATCAGAATTGCAACTGAAGACCAACCTAAGACGACTTTTACCTATCCTTGGGGAACTTATTGCTGGAATGTTATGCCCTTTGGACTCAAAAATGCTGGAGCAACCTATCAATGTGCCATGACTACTATCTTTCATGATCTAGTACACACTCTTATGGAGGATTATGTCGATGAACTTATTGCAAAATCTAAGACAAGGGCAAAACATTTGCAAGTTTTAGACAAGATATTTCAGAAACTAGAGAAGTATAAAGTGAGACTTAATCCAAAGATGTGTGTTTGGAGTCAAGTCAGGAAAGCTGTTAGGTTATATTATTTCTAGACGAGGCATTGAAGTGGATCCTGCTAAGGTGAAAGCAATCATGGAAATGCCTCCACTTACTAATCTCAGTCAACTAAGGACATTACAGGGAAGGTTACAATCTATCAGAAGATTTATAGTGCAACTAGCAGATAAGACACACCCTTTTCAACATCTACGTAAGAAAGGGGTACCCTTTGGATGGACAACTAAATGTGAAGAAGCTTTTCAACTAATTAAAGAATATTTACTTACACCACCTGTTGAAGGAAGACCATTGATTCTTTATATTACATCAACCCATTCATCACTCGGAGCATTGCTTGCACAAAATGACAATGAAGGTCATGAAAGGGCAGTCTATTATATCAGTCAGACTTTGGTAGGTTATGAGCTCAACTATAGTACCATTGAACATGCATGTCTTGCAGTAGTATTTGCTACTCAGAAATTGAGGCACTATATGCTAAACCATCAAACAATGTTGATTGCTAAAATAGACCCTCTGAAATATCTCCTTAGCAAGGCAACATTAACAGGACGATTGGCTAAATGGGTTATGATTCTTAGTGAGTATGATATCCGGTATGTAGAAAGAAAGGCTATTAAAAGATAGGTTATTCCTGATCAGTTAGCTAACACACCCACATAGGCAGATCACCTGTTAGTTGTAGACTTTCCTGATGATTTCATATTCACAATTGACACAAATATAACATGGAAATTGTACTTTGATGGCTCACATACGAATCATGGTTTAGGGGCTGGGATACTATTTATCACACCATAGGGTGATTCCATCCCTAAGTCATTCAGGATTGCATTCCCATGCACTAATAACATAGCAGAGTATGAAGCTCTAGTGACAGGGTTACGCATGGCAGTCAAGTGGAAAATTAAGATTTTACAAGTACATGGGGATTCTCAACTAGTAATCAAACAAGTAAATGATGATTATGAGACTAAGGATGAGAAACTTGCTCCATACAAGCGTATGGCTAATAGCTTTAAAGAGTACTTTGACAAAGTTGAATTTCATCAGATACCTCATGTTTTAAACAGAGCAGTAGACGCTATGGCTACAATTACATCACTCCTTGACATTCCTAACAACGTGCCTAAGTTTGAGTTCTTGGTAGAACAGCTTTTAGTCCCAGCCTATGATATCCCAGATTCTGAAATGGTGTGTGACATTGTTGGTCCTGATTCCCCATGGTACAAAGAAATCTATGATTACCTTCATGCCGAAGTCATACCCACTGGCCTATCAAATAACCAAAGTAGGACATTCCTCCGCAAGTCAGCCAAATACACCATCGTCAGAGACACCCTATATAGACGTGCCTTAGATAATACCTTACTGAGATGTCTTGATTCTACTGAAGCACAAGCAACCTTGCGTGGGGTCCATGAGGGTATATGTGGTTCCCATTCTAGCAGTCCTACCTTAGCCAAAAAGATTATGAGACTAGGTTATTACTAGCCTACTATGGAAAAAGACTCATATGTCTTTGTAACAAAATGCCACCAATGCCAAGTTCATGGAGACTTGATACATGCCAAATAAGCAGATTCGGTCTCTATAATGTCACCATGGCCCTTTACCCAATGGGGACTCAACCTCATAGGTAAGATCCACCCCACGTCATCTAATGGACACAAGTTCATTATCACTTCCACTGAGTACTTTACAAAGTGGATTGAAGCCATTCCTATGACATACATTACCAACACACAAATTTCTAGATTTATCCTAAACTATATCATCTATCGATATGGTGTCCCTTAGTCCATAATCACTAATAATGG